>OZ012735.1:2491057-2873557 GCA_963859935.3 Lathyrus sativus
GAAGATAGGATACAGATTTCCCTTGAGGTAAAATCCACACTTATCAAGTTCCTCAAAGCTAACGCAGAACTTTTCGTTATCTCTCCACACGAAATTCCCAGGATCGATCCCATGATGGCTTGCCATAAGCTAAACGTCGACCTTGATGCCTGCTATGTCTCCTAGCAAAGGAAAAGGCAGTCTCCTAAGAAAGCAGAAGCCACCACAAATACCGTGAAGGTCCTGTTAGACGCAACATTTATTTCTGAGGAGAAGTGTCCATAATGGATTTCTAATTTCGTTATAGTGAAGATAACCTTGGGAAAGTGAAGGATATGTATGGATTACACTGACCTCAATAGAGCGTGCCCAAAAGACTCTTACTCACTCCCAAACATAGACAAACTTGTAGATAATTTGGCCAGATACAAGTTATTATCTTTCATGAACACTCACTTCGTGTATAATTAAATACCCATGTTCGGACCCAGTTAGATGAAAATAACATTCATGACCGAGCAAACATGTTTTTAGTATAGTGTCATGCCTTTCAGATTGAAGAACGCCATCGTGACATATCAGAGAATAATGAACAAGATTTTCAGAAAGAGATAGGGAATACAGTGAAGATATACATTGATGACATGATCGTAAAGTCCAATTAAGATAAATGCCATGCTTAACACCTCTAATTGGTGTTCAAAAGGGTCCGAAAATACAATATGAGACTTAATCTAGAGAAAGGCATGTTTGTGGTAAGTGTTCGCAAGTTCTTGGGCTTTTAATTCATTGAAAGGGAAATTGAGGAAAACGATGACAAATGCGAAGTCGTGGTCCAAATGAGTGCTCCCGCTTCAAAGAAAGAGGTCTAAAAATTGAACAGGATGTTAACCATTTTGAGCAGGTTCATTTTTAAATCTGCTCAACACACATTTTCTTTTTATAGGTTGTTGAGGAAATAGGTGAAGTTAGAATGGACACCTAAGTTTGTGAAGGCAGCCGAGACACTAAAAAAAGTGCTAGAAACCTCGTTAGTATTCACACGCTCACTTCTCGGGGGTACTTTATACCTATACTTGGAAGTATTAGAGGAGGCAGTAAGTGCCTCCCTGATTAGAGATATGAGGACTCTAACTAGATCCAAGTGTACTTTATATCAAAAGCTCTGGACAGACCGGAAACGCAATACTAGAAGATAGAGAAGATGACCCTAGTGTTGGTAAATGCATCAAGGAAACTTAGAAGGTACTTCCTCTCACATTTTGTAATTGTTTAGATGAATCTACCTTTGAAAATGATTCTTTATTGACCAAATTTGGTCGGGTATTCGATAAAATGGGCCATTCAGTTGTCGAAGTTCAAAGTTTCTTTCGAATCAAGAAAATTGTTGAATGCTCAGATATTCGCTAACTTCTTGGACAAAAAAAAATCTTGTCCATCCGAAGTCTGATCACACTTGGGTAATATTCAAAGACATGTAATCTAACAGTTTGGGAAGTTGTGTATATGTAATTTGGGAAAATGGGTTCAAGCTCGAGGTAGAGGTTTCTCTAAGGTTTGAGTTTTAAACTTCTAACAATCAAGTCAAATACAAAATGGTAATCGCGAAATGATTGTAGCTGAAAAGATGAGGGCACAACACATCAAACTGCGAATGGAATCGCAAATGGTCGTCTCTTATATAAGAGGGGAGGCCTTAGATAAACATTTTCTATTTTAATGGTACTTAAACCTAGATTCCAAAAAGGTTGCGAGATTGAAAGCATTAGAAATTGCTCATGTTCCACTGGAAGAAAATATTTGTGTCGGCGTCCTCTCCCGATTAGCCAACATGAGGAACCCCATAATTAATAAAAATTTTATCCAAGAAACTAGGAATGTGAGAACTCACGATTTGTGAAATATTTAAGCCTTGACTACTTTATTTTACTTTGTGTTAGCAAGTTTTATTAGGTTGAATTAAGTAGGTTTTGTGATTTTTAACTTAGTTAGCATGGAACACACTAGATGCTCTCTTTTGTGAGTTAATGTGTTTGTTAGTTGTGTAGGACTACTATGGTGATAAGTTTTGGCACAACAAAAAGACAGCTTCAAGGCAGCCTCACTTCCCGGAAGGCCTTAGAACAAAACGATGTTGTAAAGAGTGAAAGATCTTAACACTAGGGAAAATTTGGCAAGATATTGAAGATGGAAACACTAGCTGAGCTGGAAAACTGAATGGATTAGAACAAGGACTACAAGATAAAACCCGCAAAAGCTTCCCAACATTAATGTTTACATGTTGTTTGTCTCTCAATGTAACTGATCTTCCTCGGGACTTGTTGTCCCATGCATGCTGATATGTATTACATAGTACTGGTACGAGCGGGTAAGAAGAAGGAAGATGCTAATTTTGATGGGCCAAAGTAATGGATAATCACAAGGCATGTGATCCAATTACTGAAGCAAACCGTAAAAGTTTTGAGGATATAAAAGGACTACCTTGAAGAAATGTGATCAGTGCATTGTAATGCACATTCTCTTATGTTTGTCCTTAGAAATTTCCTTTTTTTTGGTTTATTTTACTGTTTTATTATGTTTTTATAATTAAATCTTTATTTGTTGTTAATCTATTTTCGCAGCTTATTTTCAGCTTTAGTGGTTATTTGATACATGTCCACTATTTGGATCATAACTGGAGCTACGAGAATCAAATTTATGCGTTCTATCAGGCGTTGGAAATATGAGACAAAGAGCTACAACATTCATGTTTTTTGCAGAAGTTGATTTGAAATGTAGCAGGCTCGAATAATTCATTGAAGTCAGGATCCGAATTCTGCCTTTAAGAATACTTAGTTTTAGACCAGGTTTTTTTATGTCTTTCGATCTAGTTAGGTTAGAGCTGGATTTTGTTATGCTACCCTATACCTAGTAGCAGTCGTGCTACTGTTCAGGGGGATTTTTCACTATTCACAATTGGATTTTTGTTTTTGTATGATTGAATGCAAAACTAAATCCAAGGATTAATCTACTGTAATCGGTTTCCGCCAACACTTTGAGGTTCTTTTAATTTCCAATAAAATCTTTTTCCTTTCAATCCTTCTCTATGATATCTTGTTTGCTTAATTCAATTTATCTTAGGGTTTATTAATTTATTTCGATGATTTCATGTTCTTATAATTTAATCGTGTTTGCTTAATTCGCGTATGTTTCTCGTGTTTGCTTAATTCACGGTTGCTATATCTCATTCGTTTGCTTAATTCAGAAATTAGGAACATGTATCATATGATATCAATTGCGATTGTTTATTTGTTATTATAATCGAAAAGGGGATAGAATCCGCTTAGGAATTGGGAATTATTTGGACCGATGATAAGTTGGAAAACCAAAACAGCAGATTAATCGTTTCAGCTTATTTTGACAATCACTTATTTTTACTATTTTTCTTTTAATCAAAACTCAACCCCCCCCCCCATAAACCATTACTGTGTTGGTTAATAACTTTACAAGAATCCTTGTGAGAACGATACTCGAGTTGTCGTTCTGTTACTACTGTTTTAAAAAATAATCGTTCTTGATCTGTGCACGACAGCGGATCAAATTGGCGTTGTTGTCGGGGATTCTTGTAATTTTTAACCGTTAGTTTAGTCATAGGTGTCGATTAGTGTGTTTTGAACTTTTGTCTTGTTGTTTTCTCGTCGAGACGTCCGTTTTCGGGTCTCGCGTCTGACCTCGTAAAAAAAATCGATTTTTAGGAAAATCGTCTCAGATTTGTCTGATTCTTGGTTGATTCATTAGAAAAAAATCAGGGATCAAAAGCCTCTATTTTGAAACTAAATAGTGGATGCCGACTTAAAAACTCGAAATTCATCATTTTTCTATTTTTTATGAATTTTTTTACTGCTTTTATAGTTTCAAAAAAATTCCTAAAATTCTTAGTTTTCTTAATTAGATTAAATTTTGTGTTTTTAGATTTTTATGAATTTATTTCAATCATTTTTCTTCTTTGGTTTTGTGTTTGCCTATATAGGGACATTGTTGGCATTATCGCATTTGTTGCTGCATTAGTTCTGACTACTAGGTCTTCTTGGTCTGGCCTGTTGTCGCAACTGCGAAAAAGGGAGACCGGCAAACTAGACAGAAGAGTCACCACCGAATGTTATTTATCCCAAAGAGAGGGAAAGGAAACGATCGAAGAAAACCTAAGAGAAAGGGAAAGACAAGGTCATCGCAACCAAATCTTGGGTTCGGGAGTCGGTTACGCAAGGGGAAGGTATGAACGCCCCTCACATCTGTTGTACTCAACGGGATCCACGCTTGTTGTCTAATATATGGGTGAAAACTATCTAATGCTACTACTAAGCGGAGGGTGAAGAGAAAAAACAGACTCGATAGGACATCGCCGCCCTATGCCTACGTATTCCCTCGTGCAATGGGAAAGTCAGAGTCAACGTAGTTCGGGAAACTACGGGGGGTTGGGGGAAGGTTGCTCGCCAAGACATCGTCGTCTTGTGCCTAAGTATCCTTATCTGGTATGAGAAATCAGAGCAAACGTAGTTCGGGAAAATAAGACCACTGGTTGGTTCAAATGTTTTTTATGAGTGATGTTACATTTCAATTCTAGCAGTTAGGGACGATGCCTGTTTGCGGTAGAAAGGAAATGTAATATACTCTTTTTGAAAATTAGGTTTGAAACAATCCCGAAGGATGAAAAAGGTTTGAATTTTTTTTTTTTTACAAGAAGTGAATTAAGTTAGTTTGTAACTCATGTTACACTAAAGACTATGACATAAGAGCGAATGCGTCACATATCGCCAAAAGGACATACACTAAACACTCTAGACAATGTGAGAGGAGGTCCCCCACTCATCATTCCTTATATACTTAAGGCTCATAGCGTACAACAATTGCTATCCTTTATTAAGTGTCTTAAGAAATTCTGAGATGAGAAGAGAAGACACAAGACTCTAAGGGGAACTGATAAACCCTAATGTTGTCATGCAAGATAGCCTTAAAGTTGGAATTAAAAAGGGAACTACCTAATGTTATCATGAAAAGGATTGAAATCCTAATGTCTCTCCTACTCCCATCTTAAACAGAGGGACTAGAAATCCTAAGGGATCATGGTAAGAAGCACAAGTAAACACTAAACATAATCAATCACAGATGAAAATGCAATGAATGACTTAAATAAGTCTTGAAAGATTAAAAGAGATATGAAATGAAAACACAAATGCAAACATGAAAAGGGAAGACTTAAACAAGTCAAAAGAAAATGAGATGAAATGGGAGAAGTAAACTCCTACAACCAAGTACCATCAATCATCAAGAAGCAAAGGTGCTACACAAAGAGCACAAACAAAGAATTGAGGGAGGAAAGAGTGTGGGGAAGCCACCATATCTTAACCAACTCAACCAAACACTTACTTGAAGACCAAGTAAAGAAATGCAACACAACAATGCAAAAGGAGTGCAAATGTTCATGACAAACTCAAAGTGAAGTCAACACCACCAAATCATCATGAACAAGCATCAAAACCACTAAAGGCAGAAGTGAAACACAAATGGAATACCTCAAATTCAAGATCAAAATGGAAAAACATCTCACACTAAAGGCAAGCATAAGAATGATCAAGTTCAATTAGAGGACCAAAGTTCATCTAAACATCTCACACTTCAAACAAGTGGAAAAACAAGATCAAAAAGAAACTTGTGGCACAAGGTACACATATGATTGACCTCTAAACATGCAAGGCAGCACCTCAAGCATGTTAACAAGGGCTAACAAGGCTTAAGAGGTGCTCAAGGGATCACTCATGATCATATCCCAAAAAACTAGGTCAAGAAAGGATGTGTACACATGATCAAAACATCTTGAATTTGAAGTCGAAATTCCTTCTTTGAGAGTTTTGGTTGACGTTCAACTGGATAAGGCAGAATAGGTGAGGAATATATTGAATCAACTTAGCTTGATGGACGAGAAGAGATTGACGTCCATTGCATATGGCCGTTTGTATCAAAGTAGGATGAAGAAAGATTTTGATCAAAAGGTGCGCCAGCGGAGCTTTCAGGCAGGTGACTTAGTGTTGAAGTGGATTCTCCCTACACAAATAGATCACAGGGGTAAATGGACTCCCAACTAGGAAGGTCCATATGTTATAAGGAAAGTCTTCTCAGGGGGAGCCTTACTATTGTCAACCATGGATGGAGAAGATTTCACATCCCTTGTGAACGCAGACGCAATTAAAAAATACTTTTCTTAAATAGACCCGTTGGAAGGAAAAAGGAAATCCAGGAAAAAATGGGGCATCCTGGCGAACCATAAAAAGAATAGGGTCGGGCAAAAATTAGGGATAAAAAAAATTAAAATGTAAACCCGCAAAGTTGAAACCCTGAAAAGGCGACTTTGGCAAAAATGGGTATCCCGGTGAATCGAAAACCCGCAAGGGCGATTCAGGAAAAAGTTAGGGATTTGAAAAGCAAATGACTACGGTCTGTGTATTGACCTTTTGAGTAAAGTGGATTCTGGGAGAACCCGAGGGTCAATCAATCAAGTCAGTCTCTTCAGAAGATGAATCATCAGGAGAAGCATCAAAGTCATGCGAGTCATAAATGAATCGACACATGGTGGTTATCTGTATCATATTGCCGACATTTTGTATATTTTTTGCATCTCTGTACTATTTGCGCAACTTTCTCTTTTCAGGAGTTGCATCTGTTGTAAATCTGCCTATTTACAGGCCATTTATCAATGAAGTACATGTTATTCAGAAAGCTTTTATGCTTGTTTTAACTTTTATTGTTTTGTTTGCAAAAGACGCCTGATGTTTTTGATAAAACTTTGCATACATAAATTTGTTGGATTTGCTAATAATCATTAAAACTTTGATTTGCTAGAATGATGTCATGGACAATAACCAAGATAGCTCTTGTTGTATACAGGATACTTTGTTTGTATTTGTTGTAGGGCTCTCATTCCCGAGACTATTCCAGAGGTGCTTCCCCAGTAAGGTCACCTTGTCTCTGTCCCCACAAGAGGAAGATGTGCAGTTTGAGACTAGTATGTCCCTAATAGGTTGGGATTACATATGATTAAGGCTATCCTCAGCAGGTCGAGATTGATATCCCCTGGAAGAGCAGAGTTATCCCCAGCAGGTGGAGCGTGTACACCTATCCTCAACAGTTTAGATGCATATATAATCCCGTAGTAGGTGAATTTGGGATAATTCCCCCAATAGTGGGACGAGTGCAGTGTTATTGCCCCCACAAAGTCTAAATCTTTGACTCTTTTCCCCTCAGAGCTTAGGTCATTGGCTCATTCCCAAGCAGAGGTAGATGCTGATTCCCTTATTGGGTGATCCCTAAGGAGTTGTTGTCCGTAGCAGAATCCAGTTGGTCATTGGTTTTCGTTAGAGTGAGTTTCCTTCGGGATATTTCCCCAAGTAATTTTCATTTCCTACAGATCCTCGGCGAGGTCGCCAGAGTAGTTTTCTTTCCCGCAGAGTGGGATCGACTCATAAATTGTTATCTTCCATCCTCAGAGAGAGTTTAGGATAGCTCCCAGTAAATCTTATTCATTATCCCTAGCAGATAGTGGATTCAATCTTCAGTATAGCTGAATCCCCGACAGAGAGGAGCTATTCCCAACAGTTTGCTTTACTCCCCGGTAGGGTCGCATTCTGAAAAGCCATTCAGGGATGTTTCCCCAGTACAGTGGATTTGTTTTCCCCAGCCAAGTCTTTTGTTCCCCAGAAGAATTGTATTCTGGTAGGCCATCCAGGGCCATTTTCCTCAGTAGAGTTGATTTGATCCCCAGCGGAGTGGATTTTATTCTCAGCAGAGCAGTTATACCCAGGAGAATTCTCTTTCAGGAAGCCATCCAGGGCTTATTTCTCCCAACAAAAGTTCAACCATACTTGGCACCCGGTAATCCCCAGCGGGGTTGGCTCCTTCTCTTCAACATTTATTTTGCTGGAGCGGTTCCTTTGCATTTTACATTAGGCATAGCATCCTCCCAAACGTGTAGCATTTCCATTTCGTATGGAGCATTACGCCATATTCAAACATGTACATTTGAAACATAAGCCAGGTTGTTACCTCTTGTTTCCGGTTGTATCTCCAGCAGTCAATGATGCATTCATCTTACCAACAGTATTCTTGAGCCCGTCCGGTATCCAGACCCCGACAAATATCGATGTTTTTCTTGAGCATGTGTGGTATCTAGACCCCATCAAGAACTTTGACAGATGTGTTTATCTTATCATGCTCCCCAATGGAGTCTACGTGGTTGAGTTCATTGTTTCCCTAGTGGATTTCTTCTCCCAAATTGTGAATCGACGGATTCTCTTCTCAACTTCGTGTTGAGTCGACCTTCGGATTCGATGCCTGTTTGTTTAACAGATGCCTGAAGGCGAGGTCATATGTTCTTCTCAACTTTGTGTTAAGCCGGCCTTCGGGTTCGACGTCTGGTTGTTTAACAGATGCCTGACGGCGAGTGTCGCTACCGCGAAAATAAGGTGCCGGCAAAACAGAAGAGTCGCCACCTTTCGTTATTTATCCCTCAGAACGGGAAAGGAAACGATCGGAAAAACCTGACGAAAAGGTATAAGACAAGGTCGTCGCAACAAATGTCTGGGTTCGGGAGTCGGTTACGCAAGGGGAAGGTATTAGCACCCCTCACGTCCATCGTACTCGATGGGATCCACGCTTGTTGTGTTTATCTGACGGGTTGGTTTACTATCTACCTATCAAGGCTGGTCTAAAAAGAAAAGAAAATGACTCGGCAAAGTGTCGCACTTTATGCCTACGTATTCTCATCAGAGAATGAGAAATCAGAGTCAACGTAGTTCGACTAACTACGGGTGATGGGGGAAGGTGGCTCGCCAATACGTCAGTATTGTGCCTACGTACTCTCAACAGGTATGAGAGATAAGAGCTTACGTAGTTCGGGATAATTCAGATTACGGGGATTCAAATTCATCTGTTTTTTCGAGTCGGGTTAACAAACAGTTCCAGCAGTTTGGCGTACGCAGCTCGACCCTTGGAGACTTAGGTGTTACCGTTTGCGGTAGAACTGGGAGTTAACGACACTCTTTTCTTCAGAAAAGCTTCCTTTGACTTATGGGCCCACGGGGCAAAAAGGTTTGAAGTTTGTTTTCTGTCTTTTACGAAAGAAGTGTTTTTTATGGATGTTTGCAACCAATATCACACTAGAGACTATGACCTGAGAGTGAATGCGTCGCATGTCACCCAAAGGGTGCCATACTAAACATCCAAGCTGTCGAAAAGAAACTCTCCGACAACCCTTTCTCAAGTAGCTTAAGGCTCGTAACGTACGACGTCAGTTAACCTTTATTACTGTATTTTGATTTGTTTTGAGATGAGAAGAGAGAACAGGCTCAACTACAGGGAAACTATCAAGTCCTAACAGTTGTCATGCCAAGGATTCATCCTATAGTTGAGGTTGGAAACAGGGAACTCCTAGAAGTTATCATGCATAGGTTTCAACCTAAAGTTCTAATCATCACTTCCTTATCAAAGGAAGTGAGATTCCTAGGGGATCATGTCAATGGTATACAGAAACAGATAAAGCATCACCTTAAACAGTAAACAGTAAACAGTATAGGGAACAACTGTAGATAAAATGCATGCAATGCAAGTGAGGGAGGAAATATATGTGGGGCAGGAGCCTCCACAAGCTCATCTCAACCTCAAGCCAAGTATGAATAATTGCAAACATAATAGAAGAAAATATAATGCAATCAAGCAAACCACAAACCACTCAGGCAAGGGAGCGAAGCTCTACCGAATACCAGCAAGTAAAGCCATACAGTAAAAATACAAGCAGAGGGAGAAACTCAACCTCTAATGCAATATAAGCAAGGGGAGAAACTCAACCCTTAGGATTCTCTTAGGCTTATTCAACTACATGACCTAATCTAAATGCATCACACCAATCAAGTCACATCAATACAGTTGCACAAGAAGAAAACAGACACACAGGAAAACAAATCAACAGCTTCACAGCAAAGCAATCTTCTGACAGCAATCCAATCCACAGTGTGTAACTGTTCTTCAAGTCCATCATCTTCAAGAGAGGGAAAGGGGTACTCCATCTTCAAGCTTTAACAATGCACTTCACCAAGAATGAAGAGAATCAACAAGATGATTATTTGATAATGGGAAGCAGACAGGAAACCAAAGGAATCCCATCTGACACTCAACCAGTCATCAGAGAAATGCATCCTCAAAAGTTCTACTCATTGTAAATGTCACGCATCCCTCCAAAGGAGAGATGAGACCTTAACATGAGGACTTTGAATCATAGGATGGGAATGGAAGGTGAATGAAACCAACCATTATTTGAAGAAAAAAAACTATTTCTAAAGCTCTCTCCTAAAACCCTAATCTTACAAGCTACAAAAAGCTAACAAAAAGAAAAGAAAAGCTCCAAGCCAAGCTCCACCAGCCACTCCACAAAAGCTTCATCATGTCCATGATATCCTCCAATAGGAACCAGAAGCCCACTATGCAATAAAAACCCACTTTGAGTCCATTCCAAACAATCACCAAAGTTGAAGCACCAAATGAACAATCAAGTTGAATATTCTATCTAAAATATCAAAACACATCCTAAAAATCTAATTATTTTTCTATGATAACATGCATTTGTTAATGATCTACAGTTCAAAAATCAGGACCTAATTTAATCTCTAAGTCCTCTAATAAAATCCTAAGTTGAAAGGTATCACCAAAGAGATCCACTAAAGATCACTCTTAAACAACTACACTAAAATCATATTTACAATGATTTAAAAATCATGATAAAAATCACATAGCAACATCAATATGTATATAACAACAATAGAAAGGAATTAAAAGTTTATCCCCTGTTAAAAGTCATCAATGAAATCAATCAAAAGGAAAGGTTATGTTATGAACATGTTAATACTAGTCTAAGTATTAATTCGATCTAAAATACCAAAACTAATTCTAAAATCCTAGGAAACTTTCTAGGGGAACCTAAGCATGTTAGGTATCTATAGTAGAAAAACCAGAGCCTAAAACTATGCTTAAAGGCACTAAACAAATCACACACCAAAAATGGTCAAAAGGGAAATCAGGCGGGGAAGCCTCTAAAGATCTAGTTCAAAACAGAACCTACAACTACCTAAAAATTACCCTAAAAATTCATGGGAGTTCCTTAATATGTCTATAACAAACCAGCAAAGAATTAAGTCCAAATTCTATACCAAACTCCAGAATAAAAATCGGCAAGAAACTATGCAGTTTTTGACATTTTATTATCCAACTAAAGGAGAAAAACGAAATCAGATTGAAAATTAAACGAAACTAAAATCCAATTGCGCACAAAGTTCATAGATATGATAAGGATCATCCAAGAATTTTCTCATATTTTTATAAGCATTCTTGCTGTTTTATATGAATTAAAATCAAACAGCACACAAAACAGAATTTTAATGCCATTAAAAAACAACAATCAAATGGTTAAATTAAATCGGAAAACCAACCTACGGATCGGTGATTTGATCCGGTGATCGTTGATCAAGTGAATTTGCAAAGATCCGAACAAGATTAGACGGAAAACTTCAAGATCCTCAATAATTCTTGCAAGAAGATGAAGATCGAACACTTCGAATCCGAATTGCTCCGAATAAATGCTTCCAACTTACGCTCCAATATCCAACTTCAATTTGCACGGAAATTGACTACGAAACTTGATCCGATAATGATGATGAGTGGTGGTTTATGCTCAAGATTCCATTGATTTCAATGAAAAATCAATGGATCCGATGACAAGGAGCTATGGGTGAGGGTTTGGAGAATGAAGAAAATTGAGAGAATTGAGAGAGTGAGAGAATTCTTGAAAATGAAAAATGAAAATTGTGTGGAGTTTTTTCTTTTTGGTTTGGAGTAGATCCCTTAAGTACTCCTTAGGCTTGGATCCCAAGGTAAGGTTTGGACTTTGACTTGTGAAAATTGGTTTGGAGCTTAATGGTATGATTTTGGGATGTGTAGCTTATTCATGAAGTCACAAATTGGAACACCATGAACCAAGCCCCAAATGAAAATTCTAATAATGTAAAAGTGTTTAGAATATCATTTCCAATCAAAATGAGTACAAATTTGGCTTGAAATCATTCAATTACCAATTGTTTTGAATTTTTCCCTTTTAATTCATTAAAATGGTCTTTTTGTGAAATTTCTTCAACCAATGCTTGTTCTAATCCATATCAATGGACTCTTGATAGTTGGCTAAGCTAAAAACATCATTTTAAGCAACTTTCATGTTGAACAAAACTCCATTTGAAGCTTGCAAGATAGTGAAATGGACACATAATTTAAATGACCTGTAATGTCCAAATACCCAAAATATCCTTGACTTGTCAAAGCCATAACTTGAGTTCTACAAATCCAATAATGGACTTCTAGTACTCTTTAGAAAGCTAAGAGAATAAGGAACAACGTTCATGTTGACCAAAAGTTCATAGGAATAATTCTTCTAGGGCAAAAGTGTCATGCAAGTTGGGTAACTTTCAAGCTCCAAATTCATATGCCTCAGATGACTTGTAACTTGTCTGACTCATAACTTGAGTTCTATAAACCCTATCAAGGACTTCTAGTACTAAAATTAAATCTAAGATCATGCCCTACAACAATCATGTTGGGGTCAAGATGAGATGACAATCATATCTTGAGTTAAATAGTCTTGAAGTCAGGGGTCAAACTAGGGGATTTTACACTGTCAAGTCTTAGAAACCCTAGCCTAAAACTTCTCAAACTCTTCAATCATGATGAGTTAACCTTGGAATAATCCTTAGAACATCTTAATGCATCAATCCATGATCACATGGCTCTTGGATTAGGTCTCAAACTTCTTAAAATCATCAGTTGACTTGGGGTTGACCCAGTCAAACCCTAGCTGCACCACTCATGGCTGAGCCTTCTTAATCTTGCACAATGACCTGTCTAGGCCTCAAAGTGATCTTCAACACTTCTCATGAGCTCTCTCAAGACCTCAAGTCCATCTCCATGACCTCAGAATCATCTGATGGCTTCCCACAACTCTCAAGTTAGGAGACCTACACACTTGGCTTCAATCACTCTCTCTGAGGATCTTTTAACTTCTCTGACAAGGATATCAACCCTTGAGCACCTGAATAACCTTCTTAGCTAGCTTCATAGTCTTGTATAGCTCTTAATTGGTAATCATACATCTTGATCTCCTGCACACATGTCAATGAAATGCAAATGATAATGCTAATGTGAATGAAATGAAACACAAGCTAGGTGAAGAAATGTTGGGCAAATTTTGGGGTGCAACAGCGAGGTCATATGTTCTTCTCATCTTCGTGTTGAGCCGGCCTTCGGGTTTGATGCCTGTTTGTTTAATAGATGCCTGACACCGAGGTCAGATGTTCTTCTCAACTTCGTGTTAATCCAGACTTCGGGTTCGATGCCTGTTTGTTTAACAGATGCCTGACGGCGAGTTCAGATGTTCTTCTCAACTTCGTGTTGAGCCGGCCTTTGGGTTCGATGCCTGTTTGTTTAACAGATGCCTGACAGCGAGGTTAGATGTTCTTCTCAACTGCTTGTTGAGCCAGCCTTCGGGTTCAGTGCATGTTTGTTTAACAGATGCCTGACAGCGAGGTCAGATGTTCTTCTCAACTTCGTGTTGAGCCGGCCTTCGGGTTCGATGCTTGCTTTAATTAGTGGATGTCTGCTTGAATTAGCAGATGTTCTCAACTTCGTGTTGAGCCAGCCTTCGGGTTCATTGCCTGGTTTGATTAACAGATGCCTAATGGTGAAATCAGATGTTCCTACCGACTCAGTGTCGTTGCCTACATGTTAGCAGATGTTTCTTCCGACTGCGTGTCGATGTTTTCTAATTGGTAATGATTTAGCTCATTGTCCTTGCAGTTATCAGTTACAGTTTCTTCAGTGATTCTATTTTCACTCCGGTGTACCTTTCTACAGTTCTATTCTGCGGTTAGCAAATTTCTAGGTTCTTTTATATTCAACCGCCTATTACCTTGAATGTTTGAAAGTTGTTCGCTTTTCATCCCTTCAGGTCTAAGTCGTTTGAATAGGGGCAGCTGTTGTGCCCCAAAATTTAACCAACCATTTCTTTTACTTGGCTTATGTTTCATTTCATTTTTAGTATTTGCATTTGCATAACATTGGTTCTAATCAGGGGATCAAGAGTTGTCGTGCCATTCAAAAGGAGGGTCTCTTTGGTTTAAAGCTCTAACCAGGGTATTTGTGCAAGCCACCAAGTGTTTATCATCACCATGGAAGGTTCAAAGCTCTTTGAAAGGAGAGATTGGTGTAGGGATGTCATCTCCTATCTTGGGGATCATTAGAGGATCATCAGGGATTCATGAGGTTTCTATCTTGGAGAAGACATGGTGCAAAAACTCATTGAGTACCTTATGGGTCATTGTGGAGCTTGTGCAATCATTCAATTCATCTGCAAAGGGCACAGTCAAAAGATATGGGACTTGGGTTTCATCTGGTCAACCCAAAGTCAACTGTGGACTTGAGAGGGTTCAAAACTTAATTCTAAGGCATACAAACCATGTGAGGTAATCTTAAAACATCTAGGATGTCATGCTAAGATCAAATCAAGAGGAATCAAGAGGTTAATAATTTAGGGTTTCTGAGGTTTTCAGTGTAAAATCCCTTTCTTTAGTGCCTAACTTCAAGGACACGTTTCCCTATGATGCAAGCTCAACCTCTTTTTCATGAAAACATGAGACTTGTATAGCATCTTACAAGCTTTCTTTTGAGTATAAGAACACATCCATTGAGTTTGTACATCTCAAGTTATGATACCAACAAGTTAGGATCCTCAGATGAAGATAATTTTGGTCAACTTAAAAATCAATTCACTTCCAAGGCATGTTTGGCCTAGAATAAAGTTTCTCCTTAACTTCAAGTGAACATGAAAGTGGTTACTCATGATCTTAGCTTTCCAAAAAGTCCTAGAAGTCCTTTTTATCGTTTGTACATCTCAAGTTATGAACCTCACAAGGCAAGGATATTTTGGGAAAGTTTCATTATAATCATTCTTTTCAATGGTCATTTTCATGAACTTTAAGGCCTCAAATCCAATTTTGACCAACATGAAACTTGTGCCTAAGGGTCTCAACTTCATAATGGACTGCAAATTCATGGAGTTTGATGCATTATGTGATCATGTGGATCATTTTAAGGTGAAAATTTGACTTTTGGTCATGGATTGAATATCTTACATTGCAAGTTACCTTTTGATCTCATTTTTGAAAATTTTCACACCAATACATGATCATAAAGAAGTTTACCACATTTGGACCAACATGTTTAAGTCATTATGTGCCACTTTTCTCTCAAAATCACCTGAAAAGTCATGACATAAAACTTTACATTAATTCATTCTCCATGACCACAAACCATTTCACTCCTTTCCACACACTACATATTGCCATTTGCTGACCCAAAATGAGTGAAAACATGCCTAACCCGAGTGTGTAGTAAAATGGAATTTTTTGGCCAAAGTTTGAAATCACATGATACAAGCAACATGGGCCTGCATGGTTGCTGAAAACCCATCATATATAAGCTCTAAAGTTTGCCCTAATGCTCAGAGGTGGTGGTTGTTGTTGGAGAGAAGAGAGAGAGCTCAAAATTCCTCAAATCTTCATTTCTTCGAATCTCATTTTTCCTTGGATAATTCTTCGAACTGTTTCTTGAATCATTTCTCTCAAAGCTCAAGGAAGGATTTGGAAGGTGGAAATTGAAGTTTGCAAGCATTAGAAGAGTCAACACAACTGCTACGTTTGGTAAATTTCTTCCAACTGTTTCTCTCATTCTAGGCACCAAATAAGATCATGTTGGGTTGCATCTGAAGCCCTACCTATGGTAGGCAATGTTTGGATCATTGATTTGCTTGTATGTTGGAATTTCAGAATGTGCACCATGAAATTAAAGCTTTCGATTCTCCTTATTTAGGAACCTTTTTGAAAAATAAATGGTGGATTCATGATCCTTGTGATGAGAGCTTTCAAATGGTATAAGATTCTGGAATTTTTACTGAGATTTGAGCTCTGATCTCCGGCGAGCTGGCCGGAGAAGACGACCGGAGCCCTAGCTCTGGAGTCTGGTCTATTTTCAGGCCAATGATGAGTTATCCAGGTTTTGAACGTTTGACCCATGACTTGTTTGGTTTCCATTGATTTGACCAGGCCACGTGTGCGTTGAAATCCAGCAAGGATTAATGAAACGTAACGTTTCATTTTTGTGAAATGGCTTGGATCAGTGGGCTCAGACTGCTTTTCACACCCTCCTCCTTTTGAGCCCAACGAGATTTACAAAGCTGTGCATTTGGTTTTTGCTTCTACACCCCCTTTGCAATTCCATTTCATTTTATTTTATTTTTTATTTCTGTTTTCTTTTTAATCATTTAAAATAGCTCCAATTGTCTAAAAATTCCACAAGATTTATTTCCTTGTATTTCAAAATGTTATTTAAATTTCCTTTTTTTTATTTCTGTTTTTATTTTATTTTGTTATTTTATTTAAAATTTGCAATTAAAAGGGTTTTATGGTGTTTACTTTGTATGATCATGATTGTTTGGACCTTAATTCCTTATCTCCCATGACCATGGCCTCTTCCTCACCTAAGAAAGGGATTTAGGTACTCTTGAGGATGATTTTGAGTGACCAATTATCATTTTTCATTTGACTTTGAGTTGGCTTTTCTTGTCCCTTGATAAACCCTCGATAAGGTGGAGCACCCTTGATAATTGAATTATTTGGTGATGCCTTGAGTTGAGTTTGAATTTGAAACTTTGGCTTATGTTTGCCCTTAGACTTGGTTACTTTTTGCTTTTTATTTGGATTTTATTGAGCAATCCTTCTATTTTTGATGAAGCTTGCAAGTCAAGTCATCTTAGAAGAGGTTCATACAAACTAATTTGACCTAATTCCTTTGGGAAATGACTTTTATGGATCTCATATGCACCCTATGAGTCTTGATGTTTGTTTATGACATGATTAAGGTTCTGGTTCTTGATTTTTAGG
Source organism: Lathyrus sativus (assembly GCA_963859935.3). Classification (NCBI taxonomy): domain Eukaryota; kingdom Viridiplantae; phylum Streptophyta; class Magnoliopsida; order Fabales; family Fabaceae; genus Lathyrus; species Lathyrus sativus. Next base: position 2,508,097 of record OZ012735.1, read on the forward strand.
TCACACACTTGTGTAACCTGTTTCCAAGTTACTTAGAAGTTAGGCATTTTCACTTGGTTTTAAGTGTTGAACATGTGATAGAACTTTGGTTCTTCCATTTGCCTTGACTTGGCTCTTGCTTGTGTTTTGTTTCCAACCTTGATTTGAGCTTTCTTCTCATTGATATACTTCTGCCCCATGTGCTTTGATCATCATTCAAGGTGATTTGGTGTTCATGTTTATGCTTTGAGTTTGCCTTGAATGATGCATCTCTTTTAGCACTTGTTTGCTCCTTTCTTTTACATGATCAATTTGAATTGTTTGGTTGAGATAATTTACATGTGCTTGTTGCCCAAACTTCTTTCTCCCATCTTCTATTTGATCATGGCCTTTTGCATTTGCTTTTTGTTTAACTTTGCTTAAGTGATTGATGTTTGAATGGTTGTAGGAGTTGTTACTTCTCCCATTTCATCTCACTCTTTTTGACTTGTTTAAGTCAACTTGTTTTGGTCATTTGTCTTTGTTGCATCATTTGTTTCTCATATCTCATCTTTGCACCTTTGCATATCATGTTTGCATTTGCATGGACTTGTTTAAGTCAACCTCTTCTCTTTCTTCATTTCATCTGTGATTGAATTATCTGTTGTTTACTTGGTCTTTTGCCATGATCCCTTAGGATTCCTAGTCCTTATGTTTAAGATGGAAGTAGGAGAGACATTAGGTGTTCAATCCTTTGCATGATAACATTAGGATAGATTTCCCCTTTCAATCTCAACTTTAAGAGCATTGTGCATGACAACATTAGGGTTGATTAGTTTCCCCTTAGAGTTTGTGTCTTCTCATCTCATCTCCTAAACATGTTAAAACACTTAATAAAGGATAATAAATGTTGTACGGTACGAGCCTTAAGTACTTGAGGAATGATAGTTGGGGGGGCTCCTCTCAATCTGTCTAGAGTGTTTAGCGTATGCCTTTTAGGCGATATGCGACGCATTCGCTCTCAAGTCATAGTCTTTAGTGCAACATGAGTTACAAACTTAACTCAATTCACTTCTTCATAAAAAACACAAAATAAAACATCAAACTTTTTTGTCCCTCGGGATTGTTTGAAAATCATTTTCAGAAAGAGTGTGTTAAGTCTTGGTTCTACCGCAAACAGGTAACGCCTAAGTCTCCAATGGTCGAGCAACAATACACCTAACTGCTAGAACGAAGGTTTAACCCTACTCAAGTAAAACACTTGAACCAATTTGTGGTCGTGTCAGTCCGAACTACGTTTGCTCTATTTTCTCATACCAGATGAGGATACGTAGGCACAAGACGGCGATGTCTTGGCGAGCAACCTTCCCCCCTCTCATCTGTAGTTTTCCGAACTACGTTGACTCTGACTTTCCCGTTGCACGGGGGAATACGTAAGCATAGAGCAGCGATGCTCTATCGAGTCTCTTTTCTTTTCTTTTGTCCCTGTAAGCCGGCCTTTGGTAGATTAACACTCTTTTAGATAAACAACAAGTGTGGATCCCGTTGAGTACAATGGACGTGAATGGTGCTCATACCTTCCCCTTGCGTAACCGACTCCCGAACCCGAGATTTGGTTGCGATGACCTATCTTTTCCCTTTTTCGTAGGTTTTCTCTGATCGTTTCGTTTCCCTCTCTTTGGGATAAATAACGAACGGTGGCGACTCTTCTATCTTTGCCGGTCCCTTTTCGCAATGATGTGACAAGGTGTTAAATTATAAATTATTTATTTTCGGAACTACCCATATTAGTAAGGTTATTTTATTTTTATTTTATTTTAGGTTGAACATATAAATACCGGGGTAATCTATTGGAAAATGCAAGTTGATTTTTAATACCTTATCCTTTTATTCTTTTATTTTGTATTTTTATGCCTTTCCACCGTATTTAGGGACACAACTTAACCATTTTTAAAGGTAATTTAAAATACAATCATTAAAACAACATAACTTCAAAGATATATCGTATGCCTATTTTAGAATATGATTAATGAAATACTTGTCATATCAACTAATAATTCTCAACAATGATTTTTTTCTTTAAAAAATTATGCTTAAGAACTTTTTTTTTTTAATAGTTGTAGCTTTCTTAACTATTTCAAAGAGCTTTAAAGTATATTATTTTAAGAGATCTGGATTATTGAACTAAAAAAATATATTAAAAAAATGTACAAATAAAAAAACTAAAATATAAAAATATGTAATTTAAATTATTTTAATGATGGCGTGTTGAAAAAATTTACAAGTTCAAAATTTAAAAATAAACTAAACAAATACCCGTGCATTGCACGGGTTAGTTAGCAATGCACCAGTTAGTTATACATATCAATATGTTAAGTGGTTTTTTATACATATTAAGTGTTAGTAATTTAAAATAAATAATATATTTAATTAATTAAAATATTTAACATAAAGTTAATTATTATCGTTAAAATTAAGTAATAGAAGTATGTCAGTCATATTTTTCATTGAGCAATTTACTTCCAATGTAATTAAATAAAATGATTAGATTGTAAATTTAAGGTGAATATTTGATACAAATATTTGATAATATCTAGAATCATAGAACTTTCATCTTAGATTCTGAGATGTTCACGAAGTCATAAGTGGTGAATTCAAACTATAGGAAAATGCATCTTTCGCTTTCTATAAAATGAGAAGAAAAACTTAATATTTGTACCGAAGCGATGACAATGACTTTTGAAACGTAGAAAAGCTTTATATTTGCAAACGCGTAAAACTTTTGAAATGCATAGAAGGGATGACAATGACTTTTAAAACACATAAAACTTGATATGCAGAGAAAAAATGAAAGTTAGGGCAATAAAAGAATACGATGCCTACTCTCTTGAATTTTTATCCCCTTTTATGTTTAATTTTAAATATTATATTAAAATTAAAGAATTAATTTTTGTTATTTATAAATGACCTGACATAAAATAATATGAGAAATATTTAAAAATAATTCACATAAGCGTTTTTTAGCAAAATTGGGGATGGAGGATCAAAGCTGGAATTTAATCCGATGAATAGAGCAAAATATAGAGATTAAAACTGTAATTTAACATTTATTTTATTAATAATTTTGAAAAAAAACTTTTAAGTAAATATAAAAAAAAATTAAATACGCCATTATAAAAAATTTGATATATATTTTTACGGACATTTTCAAAAAATTCTATCCTTGAAATTTTTTTTCCATTTTTTTCCCAAAATGAAAAAATTGAAAGAAAAAAATGAAAAAAAAAATGAACTATTAGATTTTTTGAAAATTCGAAAATGACAATAAATTTACTAGTATTTTTTGAAAAATAAGGTGTCCTACCAACCGCGGAAACGCCGCTATTCCTAAGTAGTCGGTTTTTGAAATTATTGATATGCATATATATTTTTTTATTGAAAATTTCAAAAACTTAATAAAAACGCATGTAAGATACCATTTTTTTTAAATGCGGGTAAAATTGCATGAAAAAAATTGATTTTTATTGGACATTTCAAAAATGTCAATAAAAAAAGCATGCAAACAAATTGGATTTTATCGAACATTTCAAAAATGCATAAATTTAATAGACAAAATCTCCGATTTAAATACATAAATTTAATAGACAATAAACACTTATTTGTAAATATCCGATAGAAGTTTCAAAAAATGTGATAAAAAATAAAAGTTTTTCAAAATTTCCAAAAAATAACAATTAAAATAGTGAAAGTTGTGCAAGGTATATAGTAGAAACTCTACTAATGGGTGGTGTCAAGTAAAATCAAATGTGTGGAAGGATAAATTCTCTTATTCCTAATAAACTTTGGGCTTGTATCATTTTATTAATTGGTGATAAATTTGGGGAATTTCTTAATGCACCGTATATCCTATTAGCACACCACGAGAAAATATTTAAATGCTCCCAGATTTTAAATATGCATCTCCAAATGCACATTAAAACGTTAAATAATTTGGAGATGCATCACCGTAATATTTTAAAAGTCATGCACCATACATTAACTCTGATAGCCATTTTACAAGTTTATTGTACCGGAGATGCATCTTATTTTAAAGAGATACATCTTTGTAACATATCAGAACAAAATAGTTCATGTGATGTTTTGTTTATGTTTACTCAAATGAAGATTTATAAGTGTTATGTACCACGTACAATGACGAGATTTAAACCATACAATCGATATGCAAAAACTAACATATATAAATCTAGATGGTCCAAAAATGTCATATACAAATAAAGTCGAAAACAACGATAAAGTAGCATGAGGTGAAAATAAAATACAATCTATAATGAATATAAAGTACAACTACTATTTAATACTGCACTACTGTATATGTCGGACTATATCTCATCTGCCCCCTGTGGCTCTTCAAGCTCCTCAGCCATCAATCCTCCTCCAGCACTTTCTCTGGTACATCAATGCTCCATATGCCTCCATCATGATGACATATAGGATACCTCTATCAATGCCTGTATGCGCAATCTCCACTATGTAATAACATCTAAGCAAGACATTCTCAGCATGATCTAACTATTTCTGTTTTTCCTCTAGTATCTCTCGATGAGCTGGCCTCAATGGTTCTTCTGGAGCAGTATGCACCATATACGAATGTGGCACCCTGAAGAACCACCCCATGTACCTGTCGACGTAGCTCCAGTCGCTCTCATTTATGGTACTTTGTGCCTCCTCTTGTACCATATGATTCTCATAATCATCAAACATGACATTCATGTGCTACGTGTCAAAGCAGAAGGAGAATAAACAACATGGTATATGGGAATGGTGTGAGTGTAGCCGAACTTTCACATGACACGCTCGGGAAATTGAGAGACAGTGAGACGTGATCCACAAGTCAACCATCTAAAACATAACACTATCTCGTCAAATGGTCGTGTCTCACGGTAATTAACATAGCTATTAAAGTGCATGTCATCGGCATCCAATCGATCAAGATACACTCTGAACAGCTCTAGTTTCCTAGTTCTTTTGAGTGGCAAAAATGCAATAGCATACGATATATCCTTAGTGTAAGTCGGCACGCTCGCCCAGCGGGAGATGCACGGGAAATGTTGGAGGATCCAAGCCCGAAAAATATGGAACACACGAATAATCATTAATGGCATTTTAAAGATGAAATGAAAATGACACAAAAACATTAAAAGACCATTAAATATTATTGTCATTGGTGTGATGTTGTCGGTGACCTGTTTCGTCTTCCACCTACAACCCTCTAATAACTTCGTGTACAAGTAGACTAAACAAGAGGCTCCCTAATTATACTCATGGATCCGCTTGAAATTCACAAAGTACCATAGGTAGACGATATCTGTATAAGTGGAACTCTTGCCACAAAAATCGTAGTTCAAACCAAATATAACAGGTATGATCTCATAACATACGCTCTGTGGAGCCCCACCTGATCATCATCCCTTACAATCTAATGTGCTTTAATGATTTCATATTTGTGTACCTTCTTCAGAAATTCAAACCTAGCATGAGCCCCCTAGGTCTATCCAACTTCTCCATTGCATACGCTAGGCCAACTCCCAGATAGTCTACCATCATCTCGAGTGCCCCTTATTTGCTAATCCTCTCATGGTCTAGAAGTTTCCCCCTGATTAAAAGATGTAGCAAACACGGTACACTATCGAGTGTGATAGACATCTCACCATGAGTGAGATGAAATGACGAGATCTCAAAGTGCCATATCCACGAATGCATTAAGCATCATGTGGTTTACCGTAATATAACCGGTTAGGCACAAGTCCTTCATCTCATATAGGGACAAAGTTGCCTGAAACCACTCCTCATTCGGATGATGCAAACCAATAATCTTTTGTCTATGATTAATAAACCTCGGTGGATCACGGTCCTATAGAAAAATAAATCAATGTAAGAAACTTGTAAATTATGTAAATTAAAAGAATGAACTCAACTAATGCTACCTCTTCGTCCCAAATATGCTTGGCAGTATGGTATAGGTACAGAGGCAGTAATGACAATTTTACAAGGCCTCCTCCAAATTCCTCTAGCTCTCCATCTATAGATGGCAATGGCTAATCAACATCAACAATAGAAGGTAGCACTGGCTCAACAGCATCAGCAATATGAGGTGGCATTAACCTAGAGGTATCATACGTCAGAGGTGGCACTGGTGCCTCCAGCACCACCGGTGACTCGAGTACCTCTGGTGTCAGAATAGGTTAAACTTGGCACGCACGAGAGGATAGAGGAAGTGGTGCGTCAGTAGGTGAAACTCGTCTCCTACAGAAAGAAGATAATGGAAAAGTATGAGGAGAAGGATGATCCTTAGAAGTAGATGCCTCCGAATGGCTAGAGTGAACATGAGCCTCCAAAACATGACTCTTCTCTCGCTACACTGATGCATGTTGTGCAATCCTCCTGTGCCTAAATCTATTGTGTATATCAGCCATAATGCATGTAAGTAAAAGTAAACCAGACAATTAGTGCAAGTAAACAACACTATAAGCAATAAAAAACATACTGAAAATTTTCGGAGATACATCTCTAGTTAATGGGAAAACTAAACGTTGAAAAATTCAGGAGATACATCTCCGTAATTTTCTATAACAACTTAGGTGTGTAAATGGAAGCAATGCAGACATCTCAACACAAAAAATAATGGTTTGATAATCATTTTCAGCTAATAAACTTGTTTTACACTATGTCTGAACTATCATTCATGCAATTTCTATTCATTTGTTAGCTTAATCATCAATTTATACCTATTTACATAAAAAAAAACTAAAACTTAAAAGAAACAAAAAAGTTTACAAATTTAGAGTTTACCTCACACTTTGATGATGTATCTAATGTACTTGATGTTGATTGAATCACCTCTGAGCTTTGTTGTTTGATTTAGGATTTGGTTGATGGAAATAATTTGAGAGAGTTTTTGATAAACTTTTGAGTTTTTTTTAGAAATGAGGAAGGAGAAGGGTTTGGCGAGATATAAGCTCCAATACCTTCCAGAGGCATCTCCGAATTTTTTTAACATTAAATCAAAATTGAGTGCATCTGAAGATACATCTCCCAAATTTAGAGGCATTTAAGTATTTTCACATGGTGTCTAAATAAGATATAGGATGCATTAAGAAATCTTCTAAATTTTTAACACAATATTTTTACATATGAATACCATATATCTTTCACAAGTTTCTTTATTATTATCTGGGAAAAATATTTGTCCTGCGTTATTCATATGTTTTATATTTTTTATTTATAAGTAACAATATTTATTTTGTAATTTATTTTGATAAACAAAATATAGCAAAGTGGATCTTGCTTGTGTGAAGATATACTTATCTTTTAATATTTATAAATAAAAAATAGTTGTTTTATGTTATTTTATATAATATTAGCAAACATTATTCCTTAAATTTTTTATAATTGTTTTTATTTTTATAATTGATGATATTAAAAAATAACAATTTTAATTAATTATGTAGTGGCAAACATTTGTTATATATATATATATATATATATATATATATATATATATATATATATATATATATATATATATATATATATATATATATATATATATATATATATATATATATATATATATATATATATATATATATATATATATATATATATATATATATATATATATATATATATATATATATATATATATATATATATATATATTAATTATTATATTATATTTACTCTATACTTTAATTAGTATATTATATAATATTTCTTGATTAAAATGGTTTATGTAGAATATTTATTTAATAATTATAACAAAAACTAATTTTAACAAAGTTATATTTAATTATTAAATTAATCAACTATCTATCCATTAAAATAAACTACCACCAAACTTCTTAATATATCCTTTTCTTTTTAAAATATTGTACTAGCAAAAGGGTATATTTGTAATTAATAAATGCTAAAAAAAAATTAAAACTACCTCCTCTTGCCACCTCATTATTTTTCCACTTTTTACGTTTAACTTTCTCACTCTTTCTTTTCTTTTTTTTAATTCAAATTTCAAAATTTTCTCACATTTCTTTTTCTCACACTTTCTCACTTTCATTTTAATTTTTCCCTCTATTAAGTTGTATTTTCTATTTTGGTTAGTGGGTTGTTAAGGTGGTTAGGGTTTCTCATTCTATTTAGGGTAGTTAGTTACTTATCTTGCTATCCAAGCCACCTTTTGTGTGTATATATCTCTTCCTTGATCAAAGTAAAGTTAAGCTCACAAATGCACATTCATACAAATCCTTTTATGGTATCAGTAGTGTGAGTAAACACTGTCATCCACACTGTTCATCTTTCTCTTCCTTCCATTCTTGAGCTTCTTCACAATCTTCAATCATGGTTAGTGATTTTGAAGATAAAAATAACAACAAAAACAACAACAATACTACCAACAATAACAACAACACCAACACTACGATTTCCAAGAATCCCACCCTTGATCATTCTAGGCCATATTACATGCATCCTGTTGAAAATTCTAGAACAATTTTTGTTACACCACCACTCTCGAAACATAATTATTAATTTTGGAGCCAGTCTTTGAAGCGTGATGTTTTCAGCAAGAACAAGATAAAATTCGTCAATGGTAAGATTGCAGCCCCAGCAAAGGATGACCCTTTATTCGACTGTTAGGAATGATGCAACAACATCGTTCTTGCTTGGATCTCAGCCTTTCTTTCTGCAGATATTGCATAGAGCATCATCTATGTGGACAATGCAACACAACTTTGGATAGAACTCCAAAACCGTTTCTCCAAGAGTGGTCACTTCAAGTTATTTGATCTTCTTCAACATATCCATTCTATACGACAAGGTGTAAATCTATCACAACTTATTTCAATGAACTCAAGACTCTTTGGGAGGATCTGCAAACTCTCAGAGTTCTACCAACATGCATTTGTGGTTCCCATGACCATCAAGAAACAACGTGGCATGGAATATGTTATCTGCTTCTTGAAGGGCTTAAACGATAATTTTCATAATGTCAAGTGACAAATCCTCATAATCTAGCCCCTACCTGATGTGTCCAAAGTCTTCTCTTGAATCTTGCAACAAGAACGCCAATTAACATCCCCATCTTTCACTGATAATTCCAACATACTCTTGGCTAAATCCCAAACTCCTCCTTCCAACAGGTTTATCCCTAAAGAAAGCAGAGGTTGTGGAAAACCTCATTCTCAAACCAGATACTCCAACAGCTCTAAAGTTTTCTCTTTCTGTGGAAAGACTGGGGATGTCATTGATACATGTTATTTCAAGCATGGTTTTCCCCTGGGCTTTTGTTTCAAAGAAAAATCAAGTTTCACCAACAACATTGCAACTGATGCTAAACAACATCCATCCTCAACTGAAGCTCAAGAAGATAAAGTATAAATTTCCTCATCCATGTACAACCAACTTGTAGCACTTCTCCATCAATATAAATCTTCAAGTTCTTCTGATTCTCACATCATCAATACATCTTCATCAGCTTTGCATCAATCTTTCATACATTCTAATGTAAGTTCACCCAACTATAGTTGGACTCTTGACATAGGTGCTACATATCATATTTGTTCTTCCTTTCACCTATTTTACTCATATCACTCCATGAATCCTATCAACATTAAACTACATTATGGCTCTAAAATTATTTCCACAATTTGTAGTACTGTAATATTCAATGACAATTTAACCCTTCATCATGTTTTATATGTTCCTACTTTCAATTGTAACTTGATATCTGCTTCCAAATTATCTGCTAACAAAAAATGTAAACTGGTTTTTTATCACTGTTCTTGCACCATTCAAGCACTACCTTCATTAAAGACGATTGGGCTTGCTAAAGTGCATAATCACTTGTACATTTTGACTTGGGATGCTTATATACCTTTGTGTTCCCATGCTGATACTTTTTTTGCTAAATATAATAGTAATGTTTCTATTAAATGTAATAGAAAATTTAGCCTTTGGCACCATAGGTGGGCCAACCTTCACATAATGTATTGAAAGTTATACAACAAACTGCTATTTATGTTCATGATAACTCTGCTTCTATATGTGATTGCTATCATCTTGCTAAACAAACCAAATTATATTTTCCTTTAGGATCCGTTTGGTTCAACGGAGGGGAGGGGATGGGAGAAATTTTAATAAAAGGGAAGGGAGGGGAAGGGAGGGGAGGGGATGTATTTTAATTAAACGTATGTTGGTTCATAAGAGGGGGAAGGGAGGGGAGGGAGAAATTTTATTCAAATATATGTTTGGTTCCCAGGGGGAGGGAAGGGGTTTTAAAACTAATTTATTTTTTTACCCTTAAAATATTATAACAATCATGCTAAATAATTTTTTTTTTTAAAAAGTATTCATAAAAAACATAGATAATTTAACACAAAATATTTAATATTTAAAATACTCTAAAATATCTTAAAATGAAAATAAAATATTTATAAATGTCATAAAATTAAATTATATCAAATTATATGATCAATGATCATATGAACCATTTTTTCATCTTGATGATCCATTTAATCCTATAACATATTTATAAGATTAAATTCTACATAATATATAACTCATACTACAATTATATATTGATATGTAATATAATACAACAAATTATAAAATAATTAAGTTATTACAAGCAAAATATTAAATAAAAATAAATAGAATAAAACACATGGAAAAAAAGTTGAATCATGATAATAAAAATAATGGAGTTGCCATTAAACAAATGAAGGAATTATAATAAGGTGACAAAAATTAAGGTATAATATTAATAAAGACAATTAAAAAATTTATTAAATAAAAGTGAGGATAATTTTGTCAATATAATAAAAATACATGTTATCATAACTCCTCTCCCTCTCCTCCCCTCTGAAAACCCCCAATTCGTGGGGAACGAAAAATTACTCCAGAAGGGATTCTGATTACCTCCAATCCCCTCCCTTCCCCTTATAAAAAATTGAACCAAACACATCTATTTTAAAATATTCCCTCCCCTCCCCTCCAAAACCCCCCAACCAAACAGACCCTTAAGCAAAATTAAATCTACTTTCACTTTTGAGCTAATTTACATGGATATATGGGGCCCTTTGCACATTCATCTATCCATGGCCATGCTTATTTTTTAACCACAGTAGATGGCTACTCAAGGCACACTTGGATTTTCCTCATGAAATTCAAAACTGAAGCCAGATCACTAATTGTGCAGTTCATCAACATGGTTCAAACTCAACACAACACACATGTCAAACATTTCAGATCAGATAATGACAAAGAGTTTCTCATGTATGACTACTACAAAAAAGGCATACAATATCAAAGAATGCATAGATACACCACAACAAAATGATGTAGCTGAGAGAAAACACATACATATTTTGAATGTGGCTCGTGCTATCATGTTTCAATCTCATCTCCCAAAGGTTTTTTGGAAAGTTTTTGTCAATCATGTCATTTTTCTCATCAACAGATTTCCTTCTCCTGTTACCAATGCCAAATATCCTTATGAAATATTACATGGTACTCCACCTAATTATAACATATCAAAGTTTTTGTTTGCTTCGTATATGCCTCTACCATCATGCAAAGACGTCAAAAACTCGAACCTCATGATACTAAATGTATGTTTCTTGGTTATAGACAAGGAATCAAAGGATTTATTGTCATGAATCTTTCCACACGTGATATCTCCATGAACAGGAACATATCATTTTATGAACTTGTCTTTCCTCTTATCCTATCTTCCACACTTGGTCATATTCAACCTTCCAAAATCCTAGACTATACACTTCATTTTTTTATACTCCTGAAGATACTTTACCTCTTACACCTACTGCACCCACCCCACCACCACTTCCTATCAACCCTTTACAACTCTTCATTTCATCTTCCCCTACCCCTTCTGTTGACACACCCATAACCACTACTTCTCAACCCTATGACAACAACATACATGTCTCTGCACCACCTGTTGTATCTCGTGTTTCCAACTGAATTATTCAAAAACTTAAACACCTTGTAGATTTTGTCTGCAACTCCCCCACTTCTTCTCATTCCAATTCTACACCAAACACCCTTTACCCTATTCAACATAACGCAAACATTAGTCATTTCCCTCCTAACTCAACTCACTACCTTCATTCCATTATTTCTGAAACCGAACCTACCACATTCAAATAAGCCTCACAACATGATTGTTAAAATTAGGCTATGCTTGATGAACTTCAAGCTCTCCAACACAATAAGACATAGATTATGTCTCCTTTACCTCACAACAAGAAAAGCATTGGCTGCAAGTGGATATATAAAATCAAATAAAATGTTGATGGAGACATTGAACGGTACAAGGCACGACTCGTTGCAAAAGGCAATACTCAAACTGAAGGCATAAATTACTTGGACACCTTCTCAACAATAGAAAAAATGACAAATGTTTGACTTCTTTTGGCCATAGTTGCATCTCAGAATTGACACTTAATTTAACTTGACATCAATAACACATTTTTGCATGGCAACCTTGATGAAGAAGCCTACATGAAATCTCACCTAGGATAAATCCGTTAAATCCCTCCCTTTCACGCAAACTTCAGAAGTATCTTTATGGATTAAAACATGCTAGTCGAAAACGGTTTGCTAAGCTCTCGTCCTTACTTCTTACCTTGAACTACAAGAAATCTGCTCCAGATCACTCCCTCTGCATTATTCTGCTTATTTACGTTGATGATCTTATCATTTATGGAAATTACATCAATGACATACAATAACGTAAGATTATCCTTAACACATATTTCAAAATCAAAGACCTTAGTGACCTTAATTTTTTCCATTGTATTGAAGTTGCATGTTCTTCCAATGGTATCTCCATTTGTCAACGTAAATATCCTCTAGAATTACTACATGACACGAGCCTCCTTGCTGCAAAACCCTCTCCAACTACTATGACAAAAACACACAAATATTCCATTCTTGATGAATTTTCTCCCACTGATGCCACTACTTATCGAAGGCTTATTAGAAGGTTAATTTATGTGTGTACTACTTGACCTGACCTAAGTTTTAACATGCAACAATTTAGTCAATTCATGTCTTCTCCCTCTTCTCTTCATATCCAAGTTGTTTATCGTGTTCTCAGATACCTTAAACAGTCACCATCCCAAGGATTGTTCTTTACCTCCTCATTTACTACGCACATCAAGGTGTTTAGTGACTCTGATTAGGCCTCTTGCAGTGACACGCGATGATCCATCATAGGCTTTTGCATTTTCCTTTGAGATTCTCCCATCTCCTAGAAATCCAAGAAGCAACAATTTTTTTCTCGCTCATCATCGGAAGTTGAATATCGTGCTCTCGCATCCACCGTCTGCGAGATGCAATGGCTAACTTATCTCCTCCCCGACCTACATGTTGATTTTGTTTCTCCTGCTGTTTTATATTGTGACAACCGATCTGCTCGACATATCGCTGCCAACGCCATTTTTCACGAACACACAAATCAAATGGAGATTGATTGTCATGTTGTATGCGAGAAATTGCTTGCCAAACTATTCCAATTTCTAGTTACTCACAGCTCTGCACAACTTGCCGACATCTTCACAAAACTACTTGAACCGTCTCCTTTTGCTCTTATACTTTCCAAACCTGGCATCTCAATTGATTTTGCTCCAACTTGAGAGGGGGTATTAAAGTGTATTTTCTATTTTGGTTAGTGGGTTGTTAAGGTAGTTAGAGTTTCTCATTCTATTTAGTTTAGTTAGTTACTTTGCTTGTTATCCAAGCCGCATTTGGTGTATATATATCTCTTCCTTGATCAATGTAAAGTCAAGCTCACAAATGCACATTCATACAAATCCCTTTATTTTATTTTCCCTATTTTATATTTTGAAGTATAAATAACAAAATTTGAATCTCTTTTTAAATTTAATGAAGAAAAACACAGAAAAATGTTGAATTTTTAAAACACAAAATTAATCTAAAATAAAAATATAATTATTTTATAATTATTATATATAAAAAATATTCACAATTTATATGATTATTGTTCATTTTATAATCAAGTAGCTCAATTGAAATTGACATGTATATCTCAATAAGAGTACACTTAACTAACTTTTCATTTCACAGGTCATTATCAGGATAATATGTATTTTATTTTAATCAACAATTGTCTTTATTTGAGGGACATATTTTTTATTTTCAAATGTGATTTTTTTCTTTCTCCATCTCACGAGTCTATTTTATATATGATTATTTAATACAATTGATCGTTGTTCATTTTATAATTAAGAAACACATTATAAATTGACACGTGTATCTAAAAATATTTTATATTGTATCAAATTGAATATCACTCAATAATTGTGCACATAACTAACTTTTTATTTCACGGGTCACTATCAGAATAATATCTATTTTATTTTAGCCAAAAATTGTCTTTAATTGAAAGATAAATTCTTTATTTTCAAATGTGAAAATTTTCTTTTTTCTTCAATTTTTATTTATTTCAAATTTACAGTGTATCTAAATATAATTAATTTATCTGGACGGACACACAAGTATCTTGTTAGTTTAGTGTTTATAAAATAATTGTAGTGTCACAAAAGTCCTTAGAAACACTAACGTGACAATATTTAAGATAAAATTCAAAGGATATTAAAGTACATTTGTTAGTAGGAGTTAGTTTTTTTAAAGTTTACAGAAGATTTTAATTATATTGGTGCATAAGGTTAAAAGAGATTAATAGAATGAGAGAATATATTTCTACTCTGCAAATGACGGCTACAAAAGATTGTAAGGAAAAAAAATTAAAAGTGACATCTACCACAAGTCTATATATACACAGAAAAACTAGGGCCACATAGGCAACATAATAAAATACTAAAATACCCTCTAACAAACTTGGTCACCAAGTTTGTAAAATATAAATTATTTCTAACACCATCCCTTAATTTATATTTAATCAAAATTGACAACACTTGTTGCACTAAGACATTCAGAGTCTGCAGTTCTTACATTCACCTTGAATGTTCTATTTCTTCCCTGTTCTGACTCCATAATCAGCTTCTGATTACAGTCATACAGCTTCAGAAGATTGTCCTTCATGGTAACTGAAAAACCTTTTTCAATTAGTTGCCCCACACTCATCATATTGCTTTTCATGCCAGGTACATACCGCACTTTTCGAATCAGTGTTGTTTTCTCATTGTTCAGAACGACTCTGACATTTCTCATACCTTCAACGTTGAGGTATTTATCATCAACACATCTGATCTTTATCCTCTTACAAGAGTCAAAGTCAACCAGCCATTTCTTATTTCAAGTAAGATGATTTGAGCAGCCAGTGTCCATATACTACCAGTCTGTCAAATTCGTATCATCAAATTCAGAAGCCATCAGTAGCACAGATTCGTCATCAGGACTTTTGGCTATATTTGCTTCTTATGACTTTCTTTCCTTACTTGACCAACAATCAGCAGCAAAATGGCCAAACTTCTTACAACAATAGCACTGGATTTTCTTCTTGTCATACATCTCTTTTCCCTTCTGAGCATTCTTCTGCTTATCAGAAATTGAGGTTTCCGACTTTAGAACACCATCAGATCTTCTTCTGGCTTCTGACCAAGACTCTTTCTGATGCTTCTTACCAGAAACTATTTTCCTTACTGTTCTACTTCTCTTTTAGAAGTTCTCTCAGTCAGACGCAACTCTTATGCCTCTAGACTACTTTGCAACTCTTCAATTCTCATGGTGCTCAGATCTTTAGAGTGTTATATTGCTACCACAATGTAATCAAATTGAGGGGTAAGGGATCTCAATACCTTCTCAATGGTTACTTATTCAGAAAGGGTTTCTCCACAAGCTTTTATCTCATTAGTGATCAAAATCACTCTAAAGATGCACTCAGATACCTTCTCATTGTTCTTCATGTTGAGATTCTCATACTTCTTTCATAGGGATTGAAGCTTCACTTTCTTCACTAATGCGTCACCACCATAGCACCTGACCAGTGTATCCCACGCAGCCTTCGCCGTCGTTGAATCAATGATTTTCTCAAACACATTTGCATCCACACACTAATGGATGTAGAACAATATTTTCTGATCTTTCTTCCTCGTATCTTTCTGCACATTCTTTTGTTCCTCCATTGCATTTGTTGCTACTGGAACGTAACCTTCAATGACAAGATCAAACACATCTTGAGCACCGAATAGTACGCGCATCTGAATCATCCAACGAGTCCAGTTTTTTTCATCAAACACTGGAAGCTTGGTGCTCAGACCACCGTTTCCGTTCAACTTCAACCTTGTGCAATCACTCAGATCTCACCAAACGCAGTGCTTCCCAATTCCGCAGAATCAGAAAATGTGATTTTGTTATGATTCCGTTCAAGATTCAACACATATTTAAGAAACAAAATCAACCACACAACACCTCACCGTGTCACTCGTGTTTCCCCGTGAATCGGAACCAGAGCTCTGATACCAATTGTTGGCGTACAAGGTTAAAAGAGATGAATAGAATGAGAGAATATATTTCCACTCTGCAAATGACGACTACAAAAGATTATAAGAAACAAAATTAAAAGTGACATTTACCACTAGTCTATATATACTTAGAAAAACTAAGACCACATAGACAACATAATAAAATACTAAAATATCCTCTAACAAATTTGATCATAAAATTTATAAAATATAAATTATTTCTAACAAATTATTCCAGCCAAAACTATATGACCTACATAAATTATCTTTGCTTAAGTTATATCTCCAGTAATGTGTAGTTTTTCTACAATTGAAAATACATATGATGCCCCATGCTCGTGTCGATTCTCTATTTTTTTTTAGCATCTTTCATATATCATTTTCTCTATTGACATAGGTATGCTCCCTCTAAGTATGGCTCATCGCTCCTAAATAATTTAGGGCATGGGGGATTGTTTGACATGAGTCACAATGCACTACATATGTTTCCCAATGATTGGAGCATGTTGTGTAAACCGAATACAATTGTGATGTATGATATCATAAAGACATAAAGTAATCCATTCATTATTTGATATCAAGAAACTTTGCTATGATCAAGACATGGCCACAACAACAATATTGTTTGTACACAGACTACTTTAATATCTTATCCTTCATTTGTTCCTTTCACAAGGACAATAACTCATGGCTATTGCCTCTTAAATTTCAGTTTCAATGTCACATTTTTTTGGTACAAGTAAGATGCAGCATATGCATATGCTTATGGTATGGTACTATAGTACTTTGGTCCCATTCAGTTTATTCCTTAAATTAAATCCAACTTTGAATAAGTATTGGTTTTAAGATGAGATTTTTTGTTTTCTTTTCATTTGAAATGCATGATTGTTTCAACCATTGACATTCCAAGAAGCTTCTGCATGCACTCACTCTAACAAAGTTATAGAATCTAATTCCTTCCTTTTGGGAAATGCATCATCTCATGTTACTGTGTGATGGAAACCATGTTCTTCCTATATTTCTGAATTTTCTAATATAGTTTTTTACGGATTAATTTGATGAACAAGAATAAAGTTTCTCAACAACAAAGCAAATTAAAATTTGTAATATAATACTCTAGATGCTGTGCAATTCAACTATTTCAACATTGTACAAAGCAAAGTCAAATTTGTTATCACATTTTATAACACCTTATAAATTATGTTGTTAATTAAGACCTACTGAATTAGGGCTAGTTTGTTTTAGTTTTTAAAAAATGAATTTTTTATTTTTATTTTTGAAAATGGATTATAAAATAAATATTTTTCAAAATATTACATGTTTTTTCAAAATGGATCATAGTTTTTTCAAAACTTTGTATTTCAAAAATGATTTTTACGAAAAGCTATTTGTAATAGTTTCAAAATTAATTGATTTTTTTAAAAATTTTGATATCCAAATTTTTTTTTCCAACAAAATTAAAGAAATACATAAAATAACATTTTAAAATTAACTATTCAAACCAAATTTTCATTTGAAATTTTTATATAAATTTTTGTTTTTTTTTAATTTTTTTACACAAAAATGTATTACATCATAATCACTATTTTAAATGTAAAATTAATAATATTTTTATAGAGATTAATTGTTATGCATTATTAATGTAAAAAATTTTACATTGTCAATGCATAATAATCATCTGTTAATATTATTTTTCAAGTAGTTAAAATTAAAATCAAACTTTTTAAACAAATTAACATTTGTGATTAACAGACTGTATAAAACAAATTTACATTATCCGTATATATAATAAAATTCATTTTTATATATGATTAATCTAATGTCGCGAGTGTTAATGAAAAAATAGTATATGAAACATTTTCCAATGTAATATTTGGATCCTCTTCAAGTAGTGTTTTTATCACATCCCAACGCTATATTCACCCTAAAAATGGAGAAGCTCCAATTTATAGGACAAGACAAATTCATCGTGGGCAAGTATTCCATTGAGAATACAAACACACACTAAAAATATACTTACAATTTTTCTAATTTTGTTTAATTCTTTAATTTTTTTTAGTTTAACTAAATAATTTTAAAAATAATTTCTTTAGGGACACGTAAAAAATATAGATTAACTCCATAAATATACCTCTTATAATAAAAGACTAAAAATATTTGATATGCCTGTGTTTAAACTATCTATTAAAAAAAAAGTTAATTCAGTATATAATAAATTGATTAATACAATAATAATATCATGTTTGGATTAATAATTTATTTGCATCTTATATCACAAGTGTTAATCAAAATAAAGGTTTATAAATAAGATCGAATAATTATTTTTTAACAAAAAATAAAATAAATTTAAATTATTTTTATTAGTTATCTTGAAAATTTTATAAAAATGAATTTAAAAAATGAATTAAAAAATGGAAGAAAATGTAATAAGCTGATTTTGATTAAATCTCAAAGTAGATATACTAAAGTAAACCATCCAAAGAGACCCCAAGTTGTATAAGTTCTCATATATTAATTTTTTTTTACCAAAAATTACATTTGAACTCTCTTTTTTGAATCCTAGAGTTTCCTCAGTAAATTCTGTGTCCAAGAAGCAACAAAAAGAAAATCAATAATGAAGTGTTAATGTCAAGTGTCAAGTGGGAAAGCAAGAGAAGACATAGAATGTTTGTACATAAGAGAAACTAAATTGTTTGCACTTGTTGGATTTTATAGGCAAACACTAAGCTATACTCATTTATAACAGCAACAATAAGGTCCTCCTAGACAGTGACTCCTCAAAGAGAAAAAATATACACTAGTGGTGCATGTTGAATTGAAACAATAGCACTCTTTTCAATGACATCAACTGTCATACATTTTCCTTTCAACCTTGTGAATGAATGAATCACTTCATAACATTCAATAGCACTCTTTTCCATGTTTCTTTTTCTTTTTCATCAACAACATTATCCTCACTTTTACTTTTCAACCCTCTCTTTAAGACTATTCCATTCATTTATCTGAATATATTAAATTAATCCAACTTATAAATATACCATTTTATTGATAATTGGTGTCTGCTCTATAGGACAAAGAAAGAATAAAGTTGAAAAAAATAAAAGCTTCTTCCATGCAATGGAATAATTATATATTGATCATTCAAACTCATCATTTATTAATAATCAACCCATCATAACTTTACTTCTTACAATCTCTGCATTTTTCAGGCACATGTTTTGTAATTCCAAGGTCTTATTACTAAAAGAGAGAGGTTCAATATTGTGACACTGTCATCTGTTGATAGTACATTACACTTTGCTTGGGAACACAAACTCATACAATCACATCTAGGATATTAGATACTACTACACACACTTGCATTTAATTTATCATTTATTGCTCACCCAATCATACTTCGACACATATGCCACAGACACTATGGGCTTGACAATACATAAACTATCATAAACCAATCAAACTGATCTTGGGTTTTTAGAGCAATGTTTAGGCATGACAAAATATATAATAATTTATTTAATTACGATTTAATCATATAAATATATATTTGATTATAGTTTAGCAATAGTAAATTTTAAGTATCCAAAGAAAACACTAAAACTCTAATAATAAATACTTTTTAAGAGTGATTTGATTTAGACAAACAAACTAGATCTAGAGAGCAATGGTAGAGGATGATTTGCAAGCTAAATGTTCCGAGTTGGATTTAAGGGCGGCATACAGACATAACATTCCATTTAGACCCATTTTATAAAAGTTCACAAAAAATAAGATCGTTCGATTATAATTGAGGTTATGAGCTTAAAACTTAAATAAAGTCGATTGATTATAGTTGATATTATAAAATTAATACTTTAATCCACCTCAAAAAAATGCGAGTAGTGTAGCTGGTGAACATTACATATATTTATTCTAAAAATACAAAATATTATCTTAATATTCGCACCAACAAAAAAATTCTTTAAAAAACATGACAAACACATTATAGGCAACGAGTCTAAATTCTTTGTCTGATTTGTCTGTTCCATACTAAAGTTTGGGCAAAAACCAACTTACCAAATAGACCAGCCTCATTTTGCACCCTTAGTTGGAATTACAAGTGTCATATAATAAATAATTATGTATTTGATTTATATATTAATTATTTAATAAATTAAAAAAAAACTTAATTTTATTTATAAACGAAGCTATACAATTTTGTGTCCCACTAGCCACTATATACTGTTTGGTTTGAGACAGTCCTGGTGGCAACCACTGATTGCATTACTCACTTTCCATCTTTTCTATTTTCTTTTTCAAATAAAAATATTCATAGCATTCTACTATGGTGGAAAGATATGCATTTTGATTCATTGAAAGTGCAATTCCATCACCTCTATCATTCAAAGCAATAAAGAAGACTAGTAAAAGAGCTACTATACTTTGATTTGATTAAAGCTAAAGGGTATTTTTGTCATAAAAAATAACTAAAGAAAGCATCATCAACTTTTACTTTTGTTCATTTCTTAACATAATCTAATCTTTAAATTTCTGTTATCCAACGGCTTTATTAAAAACCAACACCAAAACCAAAACCAAAAAAAAGTTGATGATTAATTTTTTTCAGCTATTTAACAATTTTCACAAAACCATTTGTTTCCTTTTTCTTATTATGCTTTCTTCTTTTCCATAAAGCAAAAATATAAATAACACACAAAGTGATATATGTAGCTATATTCATCTTCTTCTTTGTTCTTTGCTCTCAAAGATAAAGATAGTAAAAGAAAGTTAAAGAGAGAAAAGAGAGAAAAGAAAAGGAAAGGTTTAGCTTATTCTCTTCCTTGTATTTCAAGACTCTTTCCTTTCAACATGTTTGATTCCATTTCCACAACCATAACTATAACTTCTTCATGTACTCACACTCTTGAAGTTTCTCATATTCTTCTCACTTTTCTTCTTCCCTTTTTCAAAGTTTTTATAACACTCTTTCATCTTTGTTAAACAAAACCACATTCCAAAATGATCCCATTTACCTTAATTTTCTTCACTCTGTTTTCTGCTCTGTTTTCCTCTGTTTTTTCATCATCCTTGCTTACTGATTTTCATGCTTTAGTCAATCTTAAACAAGGTTTTAAATTCTCAAACCAAGTTCTGAACTCATGGGAAGGTTCAAATTTCACTGCAGTTTGTTCTTGGGGTGGAATTCAATGCCGCGAGAATCGAGTCGTCTCCGTCGAGTTAACAGATTTGAATCTGTTTGGCTCTGTTTCACCTGCAATCTCATCACTTGATAAACTCACACACCTTTCTCTAGCGGGAAACAACTTCACCGGAATTATTGACCTCACAAACTTAACCAGTCTTCAGTTTCTAAACATCTCCAACAATAATTTCAGTGGCAACATGAATTGGAACTTCTCCACCATGCAAAACCTACAAGTTGTTGATGTCTATAACAACAATTTCACTTCATTGCTTCCTTTAGGACTTGTTACCTTGAAACAAACCCTCAAACACTTGGATCTTGGTGGTAACTTTTTCTTCGGCGAAATCCCGAAAAGATTCGGAGAATTTGCTTCTCTTGAGTATCTTTCACTAGCTGGAAATGACATCACAGGAAAAATCCCTGGTGAGTTGGGAAATCTAAGCAACCTGAGAGAAATTTACTTGGGCTATTACAATTCCTTTGAAGGTGGAATTCCGAAAGAGTTTCGAACTTTAACAAATCTTGTTCATATGGATCTTTCAAGCTGTGATTTAGATGGTTCAATCCCAAAAGAGTTAGGTGAATTGAAGAAACTTAACACACTTTACTTGCATATAAACCAGCTTTCAGGTTCATTACCAAAACATCTTGGTAACTTAACAAACCTTCTCTACCTCGATCTTTCGAGCAATGCGCTCACCGGTGAAATTCCGTTTGAGTTCGTGAATCTCAGAAATCTTAAGCTGTTTAATCTTTTCTTGAACAGGTTACATGGTTCTATCCCGGATTACATTGCGGATTTTCCTGATTTAGAAACACTTGGTTTATGGATGAACAATTTCACTGGTGAAATTCCATATAAACTTGGTCTCAATGGGAAGATTCAAGTGCTTGATTTGTCTTCCAACAAACTCACCGGTGTTATTCCGCCGCATCTTTGTTCTTCAAACCAGCTCAAGATTTTGATTCTTCTTAACAATTTTCTCTTTGGTCCTATACCAGAAGGTTTAGGAACATGTTATAGTCTCACTAGAGTGAGATTAGGAGAGAATTACCTTAATGGTAGTATTCCGAATGGTTTTCTTTATCTTCCTAAGCTAAATTTAGCTGAGTTGAAGAACAATTACTTGTCAGGAACATTGTTAGAAAATGGTAACGGTTCGTCTTCTTCGTCTTTGTTTTCTCAATCTCAATCTCAGCCTGTTTGTTTACAACAGCTTGATTTGTCGAACAATGCTTTGTCTGGTCCTTTACCGCATTCGCTCTCGAATTTCACTTCACTTCAAATACTTTTGCTTAGTGGAAACCACTTTTCGGGTCCGATTCCGAGTTCTATTGGAGGACTTAACCAAGTGTTGAAACTTGACCTTAGTAGAAACTTGTTATCGGGTGAAATTCCGTCCGAAATCGGAAACTGTGGTCATCTTACCTACCTTGACATGAGCCAGAACAATCTTTCTGGCTCGATTCCTCAATCGTTTTCGAACATTCGTATTTTGAATTACTTGAACTTGTCTAGAAACCATTTGAACCAAACCATACCAAAGTCAATAGGAACATTGAAAAGCCTCACAGTTGCTGATTTCTCCTTCAATGAATTCTCCGGTAGATTGCCCGAATCGGGCCAATTTTCGTTCTTTAATGCGTCTGCGTTTGCAGGGAATCCTAAACTATGTGGTTCTCTATTGAACAATCCGTGTAAATTAACAGGAATGAAATCCACGCCAGGAAAAAAAACCAATGCAGATTTCAAGCTGATATTCGCGCTCGGCCTATTGATGTGTTCGTTAGTCTTTGTTATCGCGGCCATTATAAAAGCCAAGTCATTCAAAAAGAATGGTCCTGGTTCTTGGAAGATGACTGCTTTCAAAAAGCTCGAGTTCACCGTTTCAGACATCCTCGAATGCGTGAAAGACGGTAACGTGATCGGAAGAGGAGGAGCAGGCATAGTTTATCACGGAAAAATGCCAAATGGTGTGGAAATAGCAGTAAAAAAACTACTTGGGTTCGGTGCGAATAGCCATGATCATGGTTTTAAAGCTGAAATTCAAACACTTGGAAACATAAGACACAGAAACATAGTGAGGCTACTTGCATTCTGTTCAAACAAAGAAACAAATCTTCTTGTGTATGAATACATGAGAAATGGAAGCTTAGGTGAAGCATTGCATGGAAAAAAAGGCGCATTCTTGAGTTGGAACTTTCGGTACAAAATATCTATTGATTCTGCTAAAGGACTATGCTATCTTCACCATGATTGTTCTCCATTGATCCTACACAGAGATGTGAAATCTAACAACATTTTGTTGAGTTCGAATTTCGAAGCACACGTGGCTGATTTCGGGCTAGCAAAATTTTTGGTTGATGGTGCTGCATCAGAATGCATGTCTTCAATTGCAGGATCATATGGTTACATTGCACCAGGTAACTTCTCTTTTCTCACATGCCTTTATTTGTTTTTTACTACTAGTGTTTTCTTTCTATTTTTTCGAATTCACGCACCATATTCAATAGAACATACTACCGCAGCGCAGTTAAAAAGTCAGCGTTCTACCATCTGAGCTACTATTAAATATATTTTATAGAAATAATTAGAAAAATAAATAAAATTCTTTAACATTGTGCATGTGATCTATGATTTTATTAATTTGCACGACTTGGGCAATGATAAAAAATGGGGTGATTATGATTTTAATGATGACAATCCATGAGAGTATAGATGCATAATCATAATGATTAAAAATCTTTAATGATGTTGCTTACACAATGATAAAGTGAGAGGAATGGCATAGGTGGATTGGGTTGAAAGAATGATGAATACAAGTGTTAAGATGGAATTTTATTGAGAAATGAAAAAAGGAATAGTTTTGGAACACGATAAAATGTTTTTGCAGTGGTGAGAGTGTCTGTGAGACTGAGACACTGCCCTTAATTCATTGGGATGGGACCCGTCTTAAGAATCCAACATACAGAGATCAACCTGACACTTCATCTCTCCACTCCACCCATCCTTCTTTTCTTTTTTTATTTGCTAACTTGTCATAATTTTGTCTTGGACTAATTTGTATCTTTAGAGTCAACTTTTGTTCTCAAACATTCTTAAAATACTGTTTCTTTTAATTTTTATATTATTCTTTTAAAAACTCTCTCCACCATTGACCCGACAAGATTATACTTTAAAAAGTCGGTGGTCGAATCAGATGGTCATATGTTAAAATTATATTTATATATTAAATCAAGTTGAATCGGACGATTTGATCTTTTAACAATTTTTAAAAATACTCGATTTCAATAATAAGTTCAAACTAACTACTCATCTGATTTAATTGTGACAAATTTAAAGTCTACGCATTAGTCTGTTTTTGCACGATTCAGAGTGATCTTTTTTTGTAAACTCTAGTTAGGGTTTTATCTTTCCTTTTTTTTCTTCAATACTAAGTAACAATTTGGTTGATCTTGATAAATTACAGAATATGCTTATACATTAAGAGTGGATGAAAAAAGCGATGTCTATAGTTTCGGAGTAGTTCTACTAGAACTTCTAACTGGTAAAAAACCAGTTGGCGATTTCGGAGAAGGTGTAGATCTTGTACAATGGTGCAAAAAAGCAACAAGTGGAAGAAGAGAACAAGTGATCAACATAATAGATTCAAGACTCATGGTTGTGCCAAAAGAAGAAGCCATGCACATGTTCTTCATTGCAATGTTATGTTTAGAAGAAAACAGTGTTCAAAGACCAACTATGAGAGAAGTTGTTCAGATGCTTTCTGAATTTCCAAGACAATCACATCAACAAGATCAACAATCTTCTTCATGTTCTTCATCTTCTAGTATTAATCCACCAAGCAAAAAGTTAATTCAGAATCATAAATTACCTTGTTCTCCTACTTTTAAACATGATCTTTTGGTTTAATTTAATTCAAATCAAGTTTCTTTTTTCTTTTTTCAAGTAAATTTTAATGTTCATTATATATATTTTGGCCTTGCTTTTGTTTAGAATAGAGATTTGATAACTAAAGGGGTGTAGGAATGAATAATTACTAAGGACTGGTGTAGGTAAGTTAATTAGGTTGATGAAGCTCAAAATCATAGTGGGTTCATGAATCCTAGTTCTTCACTTGTATTTATTTTATTTTGTAAAATATAATATATATACATGTCAAAGTTGATTATCCTAATATTGTGTTTTTTTTAAGTATAAATCAAATACTTTTTTAGCACAACTACATTAAATTAATCTCTCGTAATAAAAAGACTACAATAAACAATATTAGAAAGTAACCCTCCATTCTTTTTATAAGTGTCACTTTTGAAATATTTTTTAATCTTTTTTAATTGTTACTTGTAAAATTTAAGGTAATATTAAATGCATTTTTATCAAAATTACCCCTATATAATTATTACAGAGAGAAAAAAAATAAAATAAATGTAATAAATAATTAAGGGTATTATAGGTAAAATGATAATTACTGTATGAAAAATAAGAATATTGATTAGCTTTCTTGATATGCATAAAAAATTAAAAGGTGACATTTAAAAAGAAATGGAGGGAGTAATATTTAGCATTTAGAAAGTAATACGCTAAATTGTTCCATCAAAAGATTTGAAATTGAATACCAAAAAAAGGGGGGAAATTAATTAATTTACAGAAGTATTTCATAATTAGAATTATTTTCGTTTAGTTTGTGTGTTGAGAGTGTACATGAACTTAATAAACACTATAGTGTTGGCCGAGCCCAATTTTGTTTGGGAAAAGGCCAGTGCAGAAACTACTAGATCCAAATGGGAGAATTCTACCTGACACCTCCCAAATTAAATTTGACACCCCCATAGTTTAGATGATTTGACAAAACGTAAGATTTTTAAAAAATAATATAGTAAGATTTTGGATTTTTGAGGAATTTACCTTATATTCACAAGTAAACATTTTTTTTTTGCATTTGATAAGTTTTTACCGGATTTTTCGCATACTCATAAAATTTTTGGTATATATGTATGATTTACATCATAAAATTTTTTTTTTATGTTTTACCGTATTTTTCAAAACAATTCTAATATAACTCATATGAATTTGTACTGATATCTTTGCAAAGGATATATAGGGGGAGATATAAGATTCACTATATGCAAGAGGAAAATATTCATCGTCCAAAGCAAGGTTACTAGTCGCCCACTTGTTACTATAAGCATCCGTTTATAACAATGTGGGTCCATTTCCTAGTTATATCGCATATTGCCTGTGTTACTCACCTGTTTTGCAAAACATGGAAATTGACGTGTCCTTATCCATAACAATATGGGGGAGGAAGTTAAAAAGGAAAAGTCGCTTTCTCTATAATAATAGGAGAAATAACTACATATTTTTCACACTTCTAAGAGTGGAAGGTACGAGTATTTCTTTCTTGGATTCTAAAACCTAGACCCAAGTGGTTTCTATAAATTCCTTCACCTAAGGTTAAAGAGGGACATTTAATTCACTCTCAAAACACCATATACAAAGATTTTCACCATCTTTTCTTGAACTTTCCCTAACACCACAACAACCCTAAAATCCTCTTTTAACCCTACACCACAAAAGGTAGTCACGTATTATACTTTTAGCGTGTACAATCAGCACCTACTGTAGCCCCCGATAAAACAAAGCTAGGCCACACTCATCATTATTCATCACACATTTTCATCACTCTCCCTCGAAGGACGGCAAAGCGAAATTCCAAGATTAATGTCAACAACATTGCTGGAGGTTTCACCTGTGGGGGAGAATCCAGTTCTTCCTGCAGAAAATATGTTAGGAAAGTTTTGGTTGGGAGTGTCATACCCATGACCCTAAGGAAAACCTAGAAAATGATCCCGAGTCTAGAATCACCTTCTCTGGCAAAGACAACATCGATGTTCTTTTTCACAAAAAAGATGTAGTTGTCATCATGTACAATATGATGATTGTGATATGAAGCGAGTATTGATTGACCCTAGAAGCTCAGTAAACATCTTATTCTAGAGCGCCTCTTAGGGCCTTCAACTTTACCTAGAGGACATCCGAACATTCCAAGGTTTATTGGTTGGTTTTTCAAACAAACATGTGCAGATGAAAGGTTACATAATGCTCAGAACAACGTTTAGTTCAAAGGCAAGCACAAAAATAGTCAAAATAAAATATCTTGTAATATACACCTTGACTCCATACAACGTCATCCTGAGTGCCTCGCCCTCAACTTGTTAGGGTTAGTCTTGTTCAAACTTCAATTAAGCATGCATTATGTGCTACCTGGTGAGAGAAAGTTGGATTGGTTCAGGGAGACCAGGAGGTCTCCCATGAGTGTTATTAGAATAGTCTGGAAATGAGAAAGGAGTAGATCACTCTCACACCCTAATTTTTTACTCTAAGATTCCACGAACTACGGACGCTCTGATTTCTCAAGTTCCTCTTGAGAATACGTAGGAACAAGTACCCGATTCTTGGCGAGCACTTTTTTTCTTTTTCACCCATTTTCTCCTTTTTACACATAGTTTCTGAATTACGATTGATCTGACTTCCTATTAAGGATACGTAGGCATAGGATTACGAGATCCTAGCGAGCTACCTTTCTATTTTTTATACCTTTTTATTTTTCCATCTTTACTCTTTTCTTTGTCCATCCTTACCTTTAGCAAACAATTTTAGCAAAACACAAATATTTCAAGAGGTTCCTGTAGAGTACTACAGATACTTATGGTGCTAGTACCTTCCCTTAGTATAACCAATCCCCGTACCTTTGATCTCTCTTTGCTTAGCTTTAGGCCTTGATTTTTTGTTTCGCATTTCCATTTATGGGTTATTCTTTCTTTTCCCATTCCCTTGGAAATATTAAAGATCGGTGGTGATATTTTATAATTTGTGATTCAAGTTAATTCAATAGCTTGATATCTGATTCTCACCACGACAGAAAATGGCGACTTCACTAGGGACCATTGTTCAGTGGGTTGAGCCTAACTTGTTATATTTGTCTTTCTATTTCTGTTTGCTATTATACTTGTATATTTGTATATATTTGTACATATATTTGTTTGTGCCTGGGTTTTTCCGTATGTAGGGTTGTTACCTTGAGTGGTGAGGATAAGTCATATACCCGGACTTAAGTGCACCTATGATAGGAAGGTGGTATATTCAAGAAGGCTTATAGGGAGTTGATTCCCAACCAAACTTACTTGAGAAACCACAGCTCGGTGGAGGCCCTCTTGGGATTAGTTTTGTTGAACGAGTATTTATGAAAGCATTACTACTTTCAACCTAAGAGTCTGTGATACTGAGGACCTTTAGTTACCCATTTACCCCTTTTTGGCCTTGTTAGGACGTAGTGCAATGACTATGAGGGAGTAGTCCTGAAATAGTTGATATGTGATACTACACTCAGATGAGACTCTCTTGAGATATTATCGACTACCGAGTAGTTGGAAAATTGATAATATCCGAAAGATAGGTTGTTGACACTAGGAACTTTGTTAGAACCCGTTGTGTAGGTGCTTTACTCCTAGTACACACCTCGTGGTTGGTTATTTACCCAGACTCCATGATGTGATCTTGAACCTTTGATCCTTTTATGTGTGTTTTGTATCCTATCTTGCATCACATTGCATTTGCATTTTTGCATGATTCATTATATGCATCTGTTTGTCCAGCCACTCATTTCCAGATGTCTCTATCTTCCAGCATCACCTGTTAGTCGTCAAGCTGATTCCTCGACACAAATACCAGACTAGAGCTAACTACAAACGCAAGAAGTACACAATGCAGAGATCCGAATGAAGATCGATGATTTAAAATTAGGCATGACTAAGCTCACTGAGATGCTCCAAGTCCTGATTTCCAGAGGAGAGCAGTCTCAGAGGACCGTTATTTAAGAAGTTTCAAGAGCTGATCCTCCGCCTGTTCAAATGCCATCTTCAACTTAGCCAAAGTTTGGTTTACCTCATAACTACTCTCCACCTCTTGCATCTACTGCTATGATTGGCAGACTGCTAGACCAGTTTTTTCAAGCTCCTGTATTTGCCGAGCCCATACATGTGATTCACACTGTAGCCCAGACTGTTTAAGCTCTTTTCTTTGATTACAATGGTGCCAGTGCTCAGGGTGAAGAGCATAAAGACTTTGTTGAGCCTGAGGTTGTCTGTGAATAGTTTCAGATCATAGATAAAATACTCAAAGCTGTTGAGGGTACCGACTTCTTCAACTTGGATGCATACAACATGTGCTTAGTTTCTGGCCTTGTTATACCTACTAAGTTCAAAACTCCCGAGTTCATGAATTATAAGGGTCACTCATGTCCAAGAGCCCATTTGGTCATGTACTTTTGAAGGATAACAGCTTATACCAACAATCAGAAGTTGCTCATCCGTTACTTTCAGGACAGTTTGAGTGATGCCTCTCTCAAATGGTATATGAACTTAGAACAGAACAGTATTCACTGCTTCCAAGACCTTGTCAATTCTTTCATGAAGCAATACAAGTATAACCTTGACATGGCTCTTGACCGCCGCCAACTCCAGAATATGTCTCGGAATGAGAAAGAGTCGTTTAAGGAATATGCTCAGCGGTGGAGAGAGTTAGCTTTCCATGTTGAACCCCCTTTAACGGAGAAGGAGTTGACTGGAATGTTCATGGACACTCTATCCCCTTTCTATTAGGAGAAGATGATTGAGACTGTCTCCTTAAGCTTTACAGATCTAGTAACTATTGGCCAGAGATTAGAAGAATGTATGAAGAATGGTAAAGTATCTAAAACTGTTGAATCTTCCAATGGTGCGAAGAAATCCTTTGGAACCTTTCATAAGAAGAAAGAAGATCAGACAAACACTTTCGTGGATAAAGTGAGGAGACCTCGTCCCCAACCTTAGTATTAACACCCTACTATTGCTGCCATTACTCCTGTTGTTGCTGCTCTACGACCAACACAAGTTCCTCAACGTCCAACTGTTGGACATAACCAGTATCGGAATAGGAATCAATTTGATCCTATTCCCATGAGATATACAGAACTTTATCCTGACCTGGTTCAACAAGGGTTTATTACTACAAGGACTCTGCAACCTCCTTCTAATCCTCTTCCAGCTGGATTTAGATTTGATCTCCACTGTGCATTTCATGAGGGCGCCCCAGGCCACGACTTGGAGAATTTCTATGCATTGAAAGCCAGAGTGCGTGATTTGGTTAAAGCTGGAACCCTTGGTTTTAAAGATAGCCATCCGAATTTCCAGAACAGTCCACTACCATAGCATCAAAAGTGAAGCTTCAGTCGACTTCAGCGGACTATCTTCCTAAAAGTCAGTGTTTCAGACAGGACAACTCATCCTTGTTACAGATTAGTCACTAGACCATGTTTCTTGTTGTTTGTATTTTTCTTTATTTGTGTTAGCTGTTTGATTTCAAATTATGTTTGTACTTTCGTACTAATGAAATGAGCATTGCACCTTTTAATTCAATTCATGTTGTCTATTATTTACATCTTTATGCTTTCTTTTCAAAAAAAAATTTATCTCTTTTCCAATTGCTTTTTTATTGTGCAAAGATTGGAGGGAGGATGATGAAATCCATAACTGCTGTTGGTATGCTTTCAAATAAAC
The DNA here is from genome assembly GCA_963859935.3 of Lathyrus sativus. Taxonomy (NCBI): domain Eukaryota; kingdom Viridiplantae; phylum Streptophyta; class Magnoliopsida; order Fabales; family Fabaceae; genus Lathyrus; species Lathyrus sativus. The sequence goes on from OZ012735.1 coordinate 2,539,360, forward strand.
TTTGCCGACGATGTAAGGCATTATTTCAATCCCCAAACACTGGAGAAATAAGGAAGTTATTCCCTTGTCAACCCCTTTGAGCCTAGAAGTAGGATTTTCTTTCTTTACAAAAACTCGCAATCTTAACCTTGGGATGGTTATTTCTCAGTTGACTTGGTTGTACGTTCCTGCAAGACTCCTTTCATATAAAGGTTGCATTCATAATTTTCCTTCGCACATAACAAGCAAGTGTCAAAGGTGTGTGTTGAGCTTTGGAATCATGTCTTGCCCAAAGAACTAGCCACAAACTTTCCTTTTGAATCAAAACCCCTAGAAAATTATCCATGAGATAGGAGGTGGAGAATCAATACTTGTGTTCTTGATTCAAGTGGTTGAGTGACATGCCTTGATGATGATGTACCCCTTGTGACTTGAGATTGCCACAAAGTTGAGCTTGAGCTCTTGATCGGGCTTTGAAGATAAAGCCCTTCTCTTGATTGTTGGATAAGATACCTTGATTCCTTGTCCAAGATCCATGCTAGATGCAAATGCTAATGCAAATGATAATGATTTGGAGGTTAAAGTTTGGGGTGAAAAAGAGGGTGTGGCACCGTGTCAGGCCCATTGGGGGAAAGAGTGGATGACACGATTTTGAGTGGAAAGGCAGCATGCTGACACGGTCGCCCGTGTCCAGCATGCTGTGTTTTTTTATTTTAAATTTTCCCATTCTCACACGGTGAGGCCCACACGACCCAAACCTCTTTACTACCCAATAAATACTCATTATCCCTCATCAACTCAGATTTTTAACCTCTTTTTCTCTCACCTTTCATCTTCTTCTTCCTTTCTTCACAGAAATACCATAAAACTCCATAACCAACCCTCCATAAAGCTTCAAACTTTCCATAACCCCATACATCAAAACCACATACTACCTTCACAAAAAGTGTTCACCTCTCCATCCTCTACATCATACCACTATTTTTTTCCACTAATTCTAACATTTATTTTCGTGATTTTTCTCTATGTTACAGGTACAACAATAACAATGCCTCCCAGACGAGTGGTTAAAGGAAAACAATTGGATACTGAAACCTCCAGGTCGAGGAAAAGAGCGAGTTAGACGCCTAACGCACATGATATTTTTTCAATGCACTCGAACATGAGAAGCGTTATGCATGCCACGTGAAGCGTAAAATTATACCAACAAGGTACATGTGTAACACAACTCTTTCTGAATTAGGGTTGAATATTGAGATAGATAGGATGTTTCATAGTCTGGGTATGCTGGAATTCATGCATTTAGAAGCTCCAACATATGAACGCATAACGTTGGAGTTTTTAAGCACCATTGAATTTCATTTAGAAAAAAGATTGACCGATACTATGAAATATTTCTATGGCACAATGCGGTTTAGGCTGTTTAATACTAACCATGAGCTCAGTGTGGAAGAGCTGGAAGGTATCCTTCGACTTCCACTGTATGGCCCCGAAGCTGTCCCGGAGACTTTTGATGCGAAAGTGTAACGCCCCGATTCTGAATTTCCCATTATTTTGTTGAGTCTTTTAATTTATTTGGTTAATTGTTATTTTATTGTGGAATTATGTGTTAATATGTTATGTGTGTATGTTTTGGTATTCTATTATTTGGAGAGTTTTGGGAATTAATTAGAGGGTGTTTTAGATAATCCTTGATTAGTAGTCATCTTGAGAGAAATAGAGCAGAAAGAGTATAAGTGGAAAAGAGAAAGAATAGAGAGAATAGAAACCAAGAGGAAAGAAAAAGAAGAGAAAGAAAGGAAGAGAAGAGAAAAGAGGAGAAAAACCTAGAATCATCAAGAATCCACTTCTAAGCTTTCGATTGATCGGGTAAGGGTGTGAAACTTTATTATTCTTGCAATGTGTATGATTATGTGTGTTCTTGTTGGTTTTATTTTGGATTGGGGAGAGTTTTGCTCATTTTTCATTTTAGGGCATAATGAGTTTAATCGGTAGAACAGATGTTTTATCGGGTAGAATCAGATGTAAGTGTTGTAGAATAGTCAGGGTTTGATAGACTAAGGCTATTGGAACTGATTTGATGAGAATCGGTCGGTTTTGGAGAGGTTGAGGAATTCTGAACAGTGAGGAATTTCTGGTTCGCAGGCACTCGCTAGCTGTTCGCTAGGCGAGCTGGTCGCAAACGTTCGCTAAGCGAGCAGTAGCGAATAGGTAGCGAATGGTTCGAAATTTGGACATAATGCATGTTGTGGTGTTCTCTAGTAGCGAATGGGGGTAGCGAAGGTTCACTAGGGGTTCGCTGAGCGAGCGAGGTAGCGAACAAAGTCAGAGGCTTCTGTTTGCCTTCGCGAGCTTGTTTGCTAGGCGAACAAGTAGCGAATACTCGCTAAGCGAGTAGGTGGCGAACGTGGCAGGTTGTGTTTTCTTTAATGTTTCCATATGAGGTAGGGTTTCCGACTTAACTTCAATTATTTTCTTGCTCGAGGCATCGATCATGCTGAGTTATGTTGTGTTGTGGGTAGCCGTATGGCGTGAATCCTAGATTGTGAATTGTGGAATGTGTATGTGGCCGTTTGGCAATTTTGTGCAATTGTTCGAATTAAATGGAATTGCATGGTGATATTGATGTGAATGTGCATAATTGTATGTACTTGTATTATGTGAAGAATGCTTGAATATGTTTGTAAACATGTGTGTATTTAAGGGTGTATTGAGTCGTGTTACATGTGTAGCATCATGATTGCATTCTTGTGTGTCTGATCCTGCATAGGATCTGCAGAAACCTCGTATGCCCTTGTGGGGTGTGAGCGATGGTTTAGTTACTTTGATCCCTAGGAGGATCTGCAGAAACGATTGTGTGCCCTTGTGGGGTGTGAGCGATGGTTTATTTTGATTCCGTGGAGAATCTGCAGAACAGTTGTGTGCCCTTGTGGGGTGTGAGCAACCGGATTGTGTGCCCGTGTGGGGTGTAAGCAATCCTGAAACATCGTGTGCCCATGTGGGGTGTGATCAATGGATGAACATCATAGGCCCGACGGGGAGTTACTTCGGTAATGAGCGATAGTTCCATTTTGGTTCTTCAATTGAACCTGCTGAACGAGTCGGTACCGCATTTGCATCTGCATATAGTCGTGAGTCGGTCTCTATGAGTTGCATTATCATCTTTATATGATGTTTTGGTGAAATGAACATAATTGTAAATGTTTAATTGAAATGCTATGAATTGTGAAGCATGAATTGGTGAATGTGATTGATTATGTACGTGTACATTGTGATGTATTGTAACAAGTTGTGGTGAGAAATGTGAATTTCGTGTATGTTATAATTGTGTTTTATGATATATATAATTTTATGCATTGTTTGTTATGATAATGTTTCTCACCCTTCTGTTGTTTTATAATGCTTTATGAGGCATTGCAGAGTAGGATGTTGGAGGTCTTTTGTGAAGCGAGTCTTCATTTCTTTTGGTCAGATGGCTCTGATATGTAACACTGGGTAGTTAGGAATTGTTTTGGTTCTTTTGTGATACATCTGTATATGTATCTGCTGTTGAATGTTTTGTAAACTTAACTGATGAATTAAATTAGTCTAAATGTTGTATATAATGCTTATGTCAATGAAGTGATTTCAATGTTTAGATGTTTCCGCTTTATTCTAAATGTTGATATGTGGGTTTTAAGTGCTATGCTTTGTTTTTAGTTGAGATTTACCCCTTTTGTTACATATCTTTATGAGCAGGTATTATTTATGTTTCGTTTCGATGATAATGTGATGCGCCTCTTTCATACCATGTTATAATTATACTCTGATGAAACTTTTATTAATTGCTTAAATGATTTAAGTGCTTATTTTGGGGGTATAGAAAGGGGGTGTTACAGAAAGCATTTTGGGCAGCTATTACAGGTAACACTGAGTATGTCTCAAAGGGTGCCAAGGCATAGAGAATTCAAAATCCATGTTTCAGGTATACACAGAAAGGTTTAGCTTACACTTTATTCGGGAGGAGAGATAGTATCGGAGTGGCCACTCAGAGGGAGTTATTCTTTCTGTATGTTATGGCAAACTCTAAAATGGTAAGTGTAGCCGCTTTTGCAACGGACTATCTGGGTCAAGTGGGAAGGGCAGCTCAAGGGGGAATTTCGGTGGGAGGCATGATAACATAGATATCCGAGCACTTTGGATATGACCCTGCTGCGTTGGGTGACACACCAGTACCAGGTAAAAACAGATTCGATATGGCAGCCCTGGTCCAACAGGGTATGATTTCTATTACACCGAATCATTATGTTGTAATGAGCCATAACAGGTTTGTAATTGCCCTCCCAGCTCCTAATAGAGTTAGTATTACGACTATGAATAACTGGATTTATGATAGTACCGTCCAAGATGAGGACGAGTACCTTGTTGGCCCTTTGTCTAAGGAGAACATGAAGAGGAGGATGCTCCTGAATTTGAGCAGTTTATCCCTGAGCAGTTTGTGCCATCACAAGAGGGATATATGTATCGAGGTGCGAGAAACCCATCAACTACTGAAGATAACTAGTCGTGGGTGCATGGTGAAATCGGGTATCTCCGGGCGGAGCAAACCCGACAGGCGGAAGAGCAAGCTCGCCAAGGGGCGATCATGGATGACATACACATCATGATTCAACAGCTTATGTTGCGCTTCCCTTCTCCTCAGTGAGGCTTTGTGAGTCCCCTCTCATGCTTGTTCTAAAACATTGAGATCAATGTTTAGTTCAAGTGTAGGGGGAGGTTTATTTACTTTCCGTTTGTCTATTTTTTTCGAAAGTTTTATGATATTTCACTTGTGCGTTATGTGTATTTGTTCAGTGTGTTTTGTGTTTATATGTTACAGATTGGAGACTTATGTGCCGGATGAATAGTGATGTTTATAGTAAAGTGGATGAGAAGACACAACCTAGGCTTGATCTGCAGGAAACCCTCGAAAGTTAATATTGTTGAAGTGGATGATTGGATGCGATTTCTCAATACGGGAGTACTTTAACCCGAGACGGAAATGATGACACATCATATGAGAGGTGCCTTGGAAACTGTCAGTATGCCAAACATGGTGTTGACACATCTACACACTGAGGCACTTATTTTTGTTTAGCCCTGAACCTTTCAAGCCAACCTTTATATGTTACCCCTTGTTAGCCCCTTCGAGCCATATTCTTATTTATTTGATTATCAACCACATCATATAACCTTAAGCCCAAACACTTCCTCACCATGCTCGGATAAGTGTTATCAATTTCTGATCTGTGTAAAATTATAACTTTGGGGTTGGGACACTCGCATAAAAAGTAGGTAAGTGCTTTCGAAAAAAAAGAATAATGAAAAGCCTTGAAAAAAAAGGAGGAAAAAAAAGGCACTTACCTAGAGAAGGATCCAATTCGAAAATAAATTGTAGAAAGTACTCTCAAGGTTTCACTTGAGGAGAAAAAGAAAAGAAAAGAGAGAAAACTGGAAAATCCAAAAGAAAGTGTGTCAAACACCCTTAATTGTCGAAAAGTACACGGTAATGAGAAAGATGACACTGCATCCGAGCCTATAAACCCTTTTGTTTTCTCTTTTCGTTTGTCTATCCCACCATGTCCCTTGCTCAATTACAACATGTAAATCCCCCACAAAATGTGTATTGTGTGTTTATGATAAGAAAATAGACGATATTCAAGCTTATGAGCCGACTTTGCATATGGTGATTTTTGAGTTTAAACACTTTAACCTGAGACATTTGGTGAGAGTATAAAAACCTGACAGGTGAGAAGGTACTTCGATGTGGAAATGTGGTGGAACGTCAAAAATAGAGTGAGAAGGAAACCGTTGAAAGGAACGTTAAAGGAGAATCGCGAAAGATCTTGGCAGTATTGTGGTGAGATTATTGCAAATAATTCGGGGGTGACATTGTTGTTGTCTCGAGTATTACTTGAGGACAAGTAATGAGATAATTTTGGGATTGTGATCGTTCACCAATTCTATGAGTTTTCATCCATTTATTTGGTATAAAGTCACAATAATCGGTAACACTTTTTTTCGTAATGTTGATGTTTATTATACTTTTTGTATTTTCATTATCGCATTGTCTCTAAAAGTAGTTTATGTTATATTTGGTACATTTTATGCATTTGGTGGTAGTCTTGATGATTTCAGGTTCATACAAAGTAAGGCTAAGGACTCAGGCAAAGAAATCGGGGATTTCAAGAAGTCGGAAAAGGTTTTCAAGCAAATTCAGTGGCCTAACACGGCCACCCGTGTCACCTGACACGGGTCGTGTCAGGAGAAGGACAACATGGGCGTGTTGGTGTGCAAGACAGAGAGCTGACACGGGTGCCCGTGTCAGCAAGGCTGGCTGAGGAATTTCATTTGGTATCTGGACCAGGGGGCTGTAACACGGTGGGAGAACTGACTTTAAACAATGTTGCGGATAGCAAGAGTCGCCACCGACTTTTATTTTATCCATAAGGAAAGGTTATAAAAGAACAGGAAAGACCTTAGAGAATATTTTGGGTCCGGGGGGTAGGTTATGAAAAGGGAAGGTGTTAGCACCCTTTTCATCCATGGTTATCCATGGGCTCTTAGGTACTTAAGCTCACTTTTGAATTGTTTTGAAAGTGTAGTGTGTGAATAGAAAATTTTCAGAATAGTTAATAAATAATCCATGTAAGGATGTGTTAAGAACTTGTTTGAAAACTTGTTGAAAATTTGTTTAAGTGTGAAACAGTTTTGAAGTGAGCAAGCACCTAGGAGTAGCCTACCCTAATGTTTTAAGGTCTTTCTTATTCTTTATCCTTTCCTTAGTAAGACTATCCCTACTAAAATGGAGTAGGTAGTCCTTACTTTGGATGTTAAGGGACATGTGAGGGACGATTGGATTTTTGAAGGCCATTGTGGGGTGTAATAAGCAAACTGGAGGGACTATCATCATTTTTCAAAAGGGACTCGATTCGTAAAGGCAACCATAAGGGACTTTGATGATTTTCTTTTTGAGGGACTTGCTTTGTACACCCCACTTAACCAATATTCATAGGCAACTTGAGGGATATCCTTAGGAAGTGAGACGGCGATTAAAATCGACTTACGTGTGTGAAATGTTTAATCTAATTATCTTATATTAAAATGATCTAATTTTATTTTAATATTACATACATGTTGTTACATTCCCTAATTACTAACCATAATAATAATTAAATAATTAAACAACTTTACATCCAAGAAACAATTACAAAATAATAAGCAAAATAATTAAATAGCAAAGATAAATAAAATACGCAATAATAAATAATAAAGGGGGTTAATTCTAAGTTTACTCGGCAAGACATCGCATCTTGTGCCTACGTATCCTTACGGGAGTGGAATCAGAGTAATCGTAGTTCCCCTCAAAAGGGAGGTTAGAGACTTCTTGACTGTGGTCAAGGTCTCACGGGGAATAAATATGTCTTAAGGACACGCTTACGTGGAGTGTAGAAACTCCAAATCTCTATGTTGAATTGTTAAGTTGTAATTAGGGTTAAATTAGGTTAGGGATTCCACGGCGGGAAACCCTAAAATGAGCGCGGCGGCTCTTTGACCTAATGCTAGGGGTAAAAGTTGTAATTTTGCCTGCGGCGAGGCATTTGTGAAACTTAGGGTTTGTAGTTTGTAGTTTTGGGGGTTTGAGATTGAGGACTATTGACGCGGCGGTCATATGCTAGACCTAATTCCTTCGGAGGTGTGTGCAGTGTGACAGAAATGTTAATGAAGGTGTGAGATGATTGAGCTATGCAAGCAGAAAATAAGACAGATGTTAAAGCTATGCAGACAGAAATTTAAAAGCAGAAACTTAAAGCGCGATTATTGGTTCGCGGGGTTACATATGAGAAGCAGTTACAATATAGTAATGAAATAAAATGAGATAAGTAACGGTAAATGTAATGAGCTGCAAAATGAACAATGTTAGTAGGCAACGTCAGACGGCGACCAAAAGAACTATAAGACAGTGGAGAATAAAAATGCAAGATTTGAGATTTTTAGCTGTTTATTTTTGATATAAAGAAAAAATTTATGATTTAGGTTAAAAGAAGTTTTAATAAAAAAAAAAGATTAAGTTAATTTTCAAAAAAATAGTTTTAATTTAATAATCTAAAAAAAAAGGTTTTATTTTTAATGTTATCATTATTATTTATTTTTTAAAAAGGGTTTTAATTATTATAAAAAAAGTTTTATTATTAATTAGAAAAAGGTTCTATTTTATTTTGAAAACAGGTTTTAATAGTATTTAAAAAAGGTTTTAATAAATTCTTAAAAAAACATAATAATTATAAATAAACAAATAAAAATAAAAAATAAAAAAGGGGTTGGGCCGGTAGTTACATCCGGACCCAACCCACTAAAGGGAACGGACAACCAAAGGGGACTTTAGGGTTTGTAAGAACCCTTATGCGCTACGAACGGCGCTTCCTCTTGCCTTCTTCGTTCTCCTTCGATTCGCATGCCTTAATCTTCTCTTCATCTTTTCTGTTTTCTATGAAAAACCTGAAATCAAACGCAACAATGTTAATCGTGAGATTATCATGAATTTCTCGCTTACGTTTCGTTGATGATGCCGGTGATTTTTGGTGAGATTCGACGGCTGATGATGACTTCTCTGAGGCTTAGAGAGTCGATTGCCCGCCGACGGCGAAGGCGATCTTCTCTATAGTGATATGCGTCTGATATTCATGGATGATGTTTGACGTTCGTTCGAGTTCTCGTTCGCAGCCGTTTTCGCTTTCTCCGTCCGCTTCGTCTAGGGTTTTTTGCACAGGTCGTATCTTTCTTTTATACCCTCTGATTTTTTAATGATCTTGTGGGCTTTGGTTGGATTTGCGTTACTATTTCCTGATTGCTTTTGAGGGCTTCGATTTGATTTGATTTTGTATTTTTCTTCTGATATGATTCGATTGCCATTCACTTCTGTGGGATTGATTTGATTTTATTGAACTAACGTTATTTTTGATACGCTTTGTTGCACCCTAAAATTTGCCCAACCTTATTCACTTGGTTTATGTTTCAATGTCATTAGCATTTGCATATAGAGTCATGTACATAGGTTACTCATCGGCATAGCATAAGCATAGCAAGTCATACAACAGGGGGACCAATCATTATTCTCATCTCTAGAGGCCTATCAAGAGGTTATTATCCTGATTCAATCTCATTCAAGTCATCAGAAAAGAATTTGAAAGCTATCAAGTCAATGGGTCAAACAGTTAATCTATCTCCTGGCTGAGGGTATCTGGGGATCATCAAAGAAAGTATGAGCTGTGAATTGAAGGCACGGGGAGTATCTAGACATCTTGTAGGACCTAGAAAGTCATTTGGAGAAGGAGACAAGTCATTGGTGAAGTCACAAGAATTACAGTTGAAGACAGTCAACTAGGGTTTCATCTGGGTCAACCCTAGGTCAATTGACTGATTTAAAGGCATTCGGGGCTATTGGAGAGATGTGGGGTTCATCATTTGACATGGAGAACAAGGATATATTGTTATGTTAAGAAGAATTCAAGAAAAATCAAGAAGAATAGAGGGTGAAAAGTCAAGGTTCCTAGGGTAAAATCCCTTGTTTTTCACTGATTTGTCAAAGAAGATAAGTTGAAATACAAGCCTCATCTCACCTAATGGTGGTCATGAGACTTGTAGAGGATGTTATTAGCTTTAATTTGAGTGGTGGAAGTCCTTGAGAAGATTTCTAGAACTCAAGTTATGGCTCTTGCAAGTTAGGGGTCACCAGATGATACTGAAATTTGTCTGTGAAAGTTGACTGTCTTCTGACAAACTTTTGGCCCTCAAGGATAATTCAAATGGACTTTGAACAAGCAAGAGAGTTGTTCCTCATTGTCTCCCCTTTCCAAAAAGGTATGGTATGCCTTCATATGATTTAGGGAACTCTACTTATGGCTTGTGCAAGACAGGGGTATTTTGGTAATTTGGAATTACAGGTCATTTTTAGCCAATGCCCAAAACTCCTACAAGGAAGCTTCAAATGGAAAACTTCCCAACATCAAAGTTGCTCAAAATGGGATTTTAAGGCTAGATAAGATGTTGTGAGAGTTTGAAAATGCATGGAGCATGGATATTTTAAAATGGTCAAAATGGCTTGTAAATGGCTTATAAGTTGAAAAAGTTGGAATTGAATTTTGGTTTGAGAGATCTACAAATCCAAAATGGGGCATATGATAGATGATTTTGATTGGAAACATCATTTTGAGAACAATGGTTTAGCCACATTTTTGAGTTTAGGCTTAAAAATTGGAGTTTCTTTGTAAATTTGTTATTTGCACTTTAAGGCATCAAAAGGAAAGATGAGAAAATGCTACATAAAGGTTTGTAAGACCTTATTTTCATGTCATAATACCATATGAGGAGAATTTAAGTAAGATTGCATGGTTTATCATGAGATGGCATGAGATTCACTCAAGATGACAAATTCAAAATCTCATTACGTGATACATTCTAGAAACTTCATGGAAGGTTCTACAAACTTCCACACATTTCTATTCTCATCTATATAAGCCCTAGAGTGACTCCATGCATTGGTTGGTGATTCTAAAAGCTTGCATGCTACACTTTGATTCCTTCACTCCAAAATTGCATTTTCATTCCAAACTCCATTAAAACACCATCAATCACTACAATTCTGATCATCATCATCATCTATAATCAACATTGAGCATTTGGCAAAGGAAAGGCTCAAGAATTCGTGGCTGGATTATGAGATCTCCAACTTCACTCCAACTTGCATGAAGAGTTGAATAGGTTGATTCAAGAAGATAGAACAAGAACTACTGCAACCAGAGGCTTCAACATTCATCAAAGACCATACAAAGCAATTGGCAAGGTCTGAATTGGAGGAGAACCATCATCACCATCATCACTTGCAAGGTATGCATTTTCTCATGAAACTCTCTATTTATCCATAGTTCAAGCATGTTGTTAGGAGAAATCTAATAGAGACCAATTAGGGATGTTGTATGATGAGTTTAAGGGCTGTTTGTGAGGTTTGCTTCCATGGTGTCAATTCTTTAATGATCAAGAACTCACGATTTAGTGTACTATAATCTTAGGTATTAGGCTTAGGATAATCCCCATAAGATGTAGTACATGATAGGTTAATATGAGACCATTTGATTACCATGCAAACTAAGGTGCGAAAATGGTGACCACCCCTTGTAGCCTTCGTATTTCTTTCTTGAGGGAGAGTTAGAGAATTCTAGTACCATGGCTGTGTAGAGGGAGAAGAGTAGATGAGTTTTCATCTTTGGATCATGAAAAATGGTGGAGAAATGAGAGAGTTAGAGAGGGTGGAAGTTGCTTGCATGAATTCTGTTTTTTAGAAACCCTAAGTGTCCAAGGTAGAAGAGATAATCTCTACCATTGATTCATGTTGGGATATTTGACTTTGTCCCTCAATCCAGCGGCCTAGATTTTATTAAACTTCAAAAATTCATAACTAAATGGAAAATGCATATTTTTAACTCATTCTTTTTTTAACATTTTCCTTAACATGTCTAGAAAATTAAAAAAATATAAAAATTGCATTTTACATTTTTTTCGCATTTTTTCCATATTTTACAAATAAATGCATATTTTGAAGGTTTTATTTCATACATGATCTTGTAGATTTTTGTTCTTGCACTTAGAAATAGATTTTTTGCCCATTCTTTTTTGTGGTGATTAATATTGAATTGTAGTATTCCCAGAATTTATTACTAGATTTTTTAGAATAAAATTTGATTAGTTTAGATAATTGAACTTAGGATAGTTTAATTAGGGTTTTTAAGTAGTATACTTGAACTTCAACATTTCATTTTTGAAAATTCATAACAAATTAGAAATTGCATATTTTTAATTCATTCTTTTTGCATTATTTTCTTTAAAGAGTCTAGAAAATTATAAAAAATAAAAATTGCATTTTATTTTTTATTTGATATTTTTCCCATATTTTCCAAATAAATAGCATTTTAAATAGTTTCATTTCATGCATGATTTTGTTAATTTTTGTTCTATTAGATGCTTTAATATTTTTCATCCATTCTTTTTAGGTTGTTTAGTTTAGACATTAAACTTGTAGATTCAATTTAGTTCCCATTTTTAGAAATTAATTTTAGGTGTTTAGTGTATGTGTGAACAACATGGATAAAACTAGGGTTTTAGGTGATGACTTAGGAGATTTGATTCTTTTCCCTTAGGACTTAGGGTTTGACTAGTTTAGTTATGGGACTATAGGGGCTATGGGTAGTTATTAGATCCCCTTAGAAAAGTCAGGATTCCCCTACTGCTATTACTGTACTGTATATATCTGATTGACTGGTGTGGTGTGCCCTCTGGGGTTTATTGCTTGTTTGTGTGGGTATTGGGTTTGTCTGGGGACTTGGGGAAGCTGAAGACTTGAGGAGATGAAGACCATTGGAGATCCAGAGGTTTAAGATCATTTGTCAAGAGTTGAGGAGGTTCTTGCCAGCAGTTGCTGAGAAGATCAGGGTCTAGGGGCTAGGCAGAGCTCTAGAGTAGAAAGCTTGCTTCCCAAACATAGGTGGCTTTTGTTTGCCTCTATCCTTTCTCTATGATTCAAAGTCTCTTTCAAATATCCACCTCCTTCCTTTGGAAGGATCAGTGAATATATTTGAAAGATAGAACTTTTGAGAGGAAACTTTCTGTTTAATGTTAACAGTTGATGAACCACCATTGGTAGGTAATTAACTGTCTAACATTCATTCACTTCACTCTTGTGACTGATTCCTCATCCTGGAGGTTTGAACTTGAAGAAAAGCCATGGCAGATAGAAGACTGATGATCAAAGCCCTTGCCTGAAGGCCATGAAGATGGAGATTGATGCTTGTTGAAGCCTATAGCTGATTGGAGATTACTTGAAGCCAGATGTTGATTCAGAGCTGCTGAAGATGTTTGTTTTATTGCTGTATTTCATTTCTGATGTATTGATTGGTTTTCTGGGTTGTATTGTTTGCTGTTTACCCTGTTGGGTTGAAAGTGAAGCCTGTTCACTTTCGCCTATTGTTTTCTAGGTTCGAGGTTGAGTGGGACTCCCTTGCCTCGCTTGTACTGTTGCATCCATGCATTTTACTGTTTTATTATATATATCTGATATTGTTTCTGTTTCTGCCTATCCCTTAGGATCTCTGTTTCTCTCTGCACAAGAGAGGAGCATGATAGACACTAGGTCTTAACCCATGCATGATAACATTAGGTTAGTTTTGATTCCCTTTTCAACCCTAGGTTTTTAGAGTGACATCTCTTCTTTCTCAAAACAAACAGAAAACACAATAAATATTTCAAACACAATAAAAGACACTTCTTTCGTAAAAGAATGTGAACTCATCAAGCCGTCATTTTTTGTCCGCTTGGACTGGTAATCAGAAAAACCCTTTTTCAGAAGGAATAAAAACAATCAAAACAGACTTGTGTCGTACGTGGCCCGAACTACGTTTGCTCTGATCTTTCATGCCGTATGAAAGTACGTAGGCATAGGATGCGACATCCTAGCGAGCAACCTTCCCCTCCTTTCCCGTAGGTAGGCGAACTACGTTGACTCTGATTTCTCGTTCCAGGCGGGAATACGTAGGCATAAAGTGCGATACTTTGCCGAGTCATTTTTTATTTTCATTTTCTTTTCTTTTAACCCCAGACCTTTAGCGTAGATAGAATAACAATCCATATCCGAAGACAAGCGTGGATCCCGTCGAGTACGACGGACGTGAGGGGTGCTAATACCTTCCCCTTGCGTAACCGACTCCCGAATCCAGGTTTTGGTTGCGACGACCATACCTTTCCCATGTTGTGCGAGGTTTACTCTGAGCGTTCCCTTTCCCTCCCGTGGGATAAATAACGCACGGTGGCGACTCTTCTGTTCAGCCGGCGCCGATTTTCGCAGTAGCGACAGCTGGCGACTCTGCTGGGGATCCAACGTCCCCTGGCTGCTAAGGACTGCGATAGTTCTTATGCATTTGGGATCCAACGTCCCTTAAGAGAGTCAATCCTAACGTTTGTTTTCCCGTCGAGGATTTTGTATGGATTTATATTTCTGACCTTTTATTTTCAGCATTATATATTGATTATTATTGCTGTATCTTGGGGTGTGACGGGTGTTCTGATATTGAGTGAGAAGCCGGACCTGGGCTTGAGTGCACCTAGAATTAGAGTAGAAAGTAGTGGGCGCGTGCCGGCTTTGCTTGCATTAGTGTCTCATGAAATCTACACTCGGACGAGATTCTTCTGGTTGGCTTCTTTTTCTACCCTTTGGGTCGAAGGGGTTGTTGGTCAGCTGAATTGTCGACTCCGGGAACCGATCATTTGGAAGTTGGCTGAGTGAGGCCTCTTCAGGATTTGATGATGCCACTCCTTCTGGGAATCGTATCATCAACCCTGAAAGTCTGTGACGCCGACGACCGCATAGGATGCCGTACCATTGTCAGTTACTAGGACATCCACCTGTGAGAGGGTTTGGGGTTATGCAGGCAACTAGACCTTCAGACTACCGGTTATTTCTTGATCAGAGATCCTGGGTATTTATGGAGAGTTAGGAGGCCTGTCAGAGACCGTTTGGAGATGTGTTCTGAGGTCTGTCAGAGACCAGTAGGAGAGTCTTGAGGTCTGTCAGAGACCAATTGGAGATATGATTTGAGGTCTACCAGAGACCAGTTGGAGTTATGGTTTGAGGTCTGTCAGAGACCAGTGTTGGAGCTTTGTTTTAGGTCTATCTGAGACCAGGGCTTGATGACTTCTGGATGGTCTATCTGAGACCTTTCTTGATTGGGTTCAGGCCATTCAGCTACAGCTTTGGTCCCTGTTGCATGTTACTTGCATTGCATTGCCTGCATATCCATTACCTCTTGCATCCCATTAACGTGTGTCTGTGCTGCAGGTGCATTTGCATATCCTCCGATTCTAGTGCCCAAACTTTTGAGTATTGAGTATGGCTGGTTTGAGGAAAACAGTTGCGTATAAGCTGCCTTCACCTGATATTACTTCTTTGCGTGGTCTGATATCTCTTGCCGATGAGGAGGTTAGGAGAAGCTTCAGAATGAGTCACGGGAGATTACTGAGATTAGTCTGCAAGCCCACTACTGATGAGATGAACGGGCTGTACACCTTGATGCAGTTCTATGACCCCGCATTGAGATGTTTTACGTTTGCTGACTTCACTCTAGGACCTACCATTGAGGAGTATGTGGAGTTTACTGAGTTACCGGTGCAGAACAAGGTTCCCTTTATTCACTCTGCTGCTGAGCCCAAGTTGGAGGACTTAGCCAAAGCCTTACATATGGACGCTGCAGAACTGTTATTGACTTCTTGGCTTGGGGTATCAGGTTTCTCTCTTGATTTCTTGGTTGGCAAAGCGCAGGAGTATGCCAAGAGCGGATGTTGGGTGGTTTTCAATGCTATTTTGGCTCTCTGTATTTATGGGATTGTGCTGTTCCCTAACTTACCCAACTTCGTAGACCTGGATGCTTTCCATCTATTCGCTGCCGGCAATCCAGTGCCAACGTTGATCGGAGACTTCTACCACTCATTGCACTACAAGAACGAAAACCGAAGGGGAAAAGTTGTTTACTGCTGTACTCCTCTATTGAATATGTGGTTCAAAAGTCATCTCCCCATGAAGGGACCATTTGTAGACAGTGCAACCTCAGCCAGTTGGTCAGAGCGCCTGATGAGGCTATATTCCGAAGACATTGTGTGGTTTGATCGAGACCTGTTGGGATCTGAGCTCATCTTCAGTTGTTCTGGGTACCCTAATGTACCGCTGATAGGAAGAAAAGGGTGTATCAATTACAACCCTTCTCTATTCATTCGTCAGTTCGGATATGCGCTGAAGAATCCACCTCAGGAGGAAGAAGTACAGGAATCTCTGTACTTCACAGGTGATGTGAAAGGGGAGTTATTGGCCAAGCTGCAGCATGCCTGGACGCGTATTAACCAAAGAGGGAAGCCGTTGTTAGGGAAGAATGACTGTCAAGCCTATGCACCTTACAGGGTTTGGATCCAGGAGAGAGCAAGTCGGTTGCGGATGCCATTTCCAGATGCACCAATTCTTGTTCCTATTCCAGTAGCGGAGCCAACTATTGTTTCTCGGGAAGCCTACGAGCAAGTGGTGAGAGAAAAAGAAGCCTTGTTGAAGATCAACGAAGGGTTAGAGCAGGAGCTAGCCCAAATACGCAGCGAGAAAAACAAGGCCGTCCATGCTTTCCAACAGCAGATTGGGCGAATAAACAGATTAGGCGCTGAGCTAGCTGAGGAGAGGAAGAAACGCGAACGTCTGGGGCAAGAGTTCAGAAGCTCCCATGACATGCTCGAATCCAAGAAGAAAGCGCTTGACATCGCTCACCGAGAGATCTCTTCCTGCAATAAGACTTGGAATGCCACGCTCACCAACAATAAGAAGAGGGAAGATAAGTTGAAGCAGCAAATCTTCGACCTCGAAGAGCAGTTGAAGTCCAGCATCAAGAAGTGCGAAGAAGAGGTGATGACCCGGTACAGTCTCCAGAACGCACTGAACAAGGCCATCAAAGGCAGAGATGAAGCTGTGTCTCAGAAGCGTAAGCTAGAAGATCGCTTCGGAGAGGGGGCATGGGAAGAAACTGCTGAAGACGTGCGACGTGTTCTTAAGAAAAGGAACCAACTTGTTGAAGGGCTGCTAGGTCGACCAAGTCATCCGGAGACCAAGAAGCTGTTAGAAGAATACCAGACTTATGGGAGGATTTGATCATTTCATGTAGTAACTTGTATGCTTTATTTGCATAGTGCTGACCATCACCAGGATTGTTGGTTGACGTCATGCCTTCTTATTGTACTCAGTGATATTGTATTCTTGGCCTATTAGTTTTCTCAGCAATATATGAGGCTTTCTATGATTCAGCTCCGAGCTTTGTATTGCTAGCACTTTCACTGCACCGGCACCTCCACACTAGAATCGGGGAATGAATTTCCCTAATGCACAGACACACACATTGCATTGCATTCATATTCATATTGCATTACAGGTAATTATTAAACTGTAACTCATCTCCTGTATCTCTCAGGTCCCCCAGGATTATCGGCTGAAGAATTCCCTAGCATTCAACCAGAAGCAGCAGCAAGGAAGTCATGAGTCAGGATCCGACTGAGATGCAAGAGGTGCACGACAACATAATGCGGCTCATACAGGTAATGGAAGCCATGGCCGAGAGTCAGAAACAGTTGCAGAACATGGTGCAGCCTCTGATTGCGCGGGCTGATGATAGGGCTGCCGACTTTGCTCAGCTAGAGAATCAAGGTTTTCTCCCAGGCCGCATACGCCAACTTGTGGGGGTAGCCATCAAACAGGTTCAAGCAGAATTAACGGATGTTCGAGGCCAGCTGGGGCAGTTCACGAAAGATATGCAAGAGTTGCGCTCGAATCAAGAGACGCTAGAAGAAGAGAACTGCCGACTGAAGGCACAGATAGGGTTGATGGCTGAAGTATTAAGGAACGTACTCAGGAGAGAAGGAGGGCAAATGTTGGAAGACGCGGCTGGCTTATCTGTTCCTCAGGGGTCTGAAGAACCATTACCCACGCAGGATAGGCTTAAGAGACCCTCTCCACGGTTCGAAGCTCAGGAGTCTCCTCGTCAGCAGTCGCAATTGATTTTGCAGGATAACTCAAGGAGGTGGGGTAAGAGAATGAGGTTTTCTAACAGAGTATTTGATGAGATCCCTGTGGATTATGATCAGCTGGTGCAACTCTTGTTCCAACTTCAACTGGTTGAGCCCCGCATTTTGGTTCCACTGACAGGGCAGCCGCCACCAGACTATGACCTGAACGCCCATTGTGCCTTCCACTCCGGAGCACCGGGGCATAACATTGTAAACTGCAAAGCTTTTAAGCATAAGATTCAAGATTTGCTGGATGAGAAAATAATTGAGTTTGTACCGGGGGGCATAAAAGTTGCAGGGACTGATATTCCCATTTCTCCGCCAGAGGTTGCAGATGAATCGAGGTATATCCCAGAGCCACTGGAAGCTAAGTCTCCATGTCCACAACAGTTGCCGATGCCAGGGTTGAACTTAAGGATGATAAAGCGTGAGCCCAAGGAATCGCTCGAGCAAAGCCAGCAGCATACAAGATGCCAGTATACGACTCAGCAAAGAATTCGGGGAAAGAAGCCGAGGAGGGTGTTTGAGAAGCCTCCCTCAACGTACGCAGATTTGTTACAGACACTACTAAGATTGAACTTGGTGGAGAAAAGAACTCTGGCGCCAATAACCGGCACTCTGCCGGATGGCTATGATGCGAGCAGGCACTGTGAATTCCACTCCGGGGCTCCCGGACATGATATTGAAGGTTGCCACGCATTCAAGCATAACGTCCAAGATTTAATCGACAGCAGGGTCATTAATTTCTCTGACAGGGTTCCCAAGGCGGTGCAAGGCCATCGACAAGCGAAAACCGGGGTGATGAAAAAGTTTCCCAGATTTGATCGGGCCGATGAAAGAAGATCGAGACGGCAGTAGACTACCCCTGATGATAGCTTCTGAGGATGGTTGACTCGCCAATAAGTCAGAGTGCAGGAAGTCCAGTTCCGAGACGCCGACATTTTTCATGTTATCTTGTTCATGTCCTCGCATTTGTAGTTTCTTTTCTGTGTAATTGCAAATTTCGCTCTTAAAACTTGTTGTTTTTCAATTGATATTAATAAACGAAATGAATATGCATGTTTTGAATTAATCCAGTCGTGTTCACTCTTTGTTTTTCTTTAATGCTTAATGCTTGTTTTAGCAGGAATCTGGGGAGGATGACGAAAACAGATGACGAATAATATTCCGATCGTATGCTTTTGGATAAAGAACCTGTTGATGAGATACAGGCATTGTTTCAATCCATAAACACCGGAGATATAAGGAAGATAATCCCTTGATAACCCCTTTGAGCCAGTAGTAGGAGGTTCCTTTCGAAAATGAAAAAACCCCAAATCTTAACCCGGGGCAGGGTAGGTGTCAGTTAGTTTGACCAAGCGTTCGAATCGTGGAAAGAGTGTCCGGTTGAGGATAAATCACACTTGTATAAGTCGTGCCTAAAGAACCGCAATGGTTAAACCTTGCCGACAAAGAGTGAAACAGTCACATTACTCCACAAGAAGTCAGACAAACCAGTGTCACACGACTTGTTCAAAAAAAAAGAGAACGAAAAGTGAAAAGAATCAAGAGCCCGCTAAGTCAAAACTTGAAAACAAATGACTTAGGCAAAAACAGGGGCATCCCGCTGGACTGGAAAATCAAAAGAATCTCAAAAGATACTCAGTCCAGGCAAAAGTTAGGGAACAAAAAAAAACGAAAGACGAAAAGGATTGTCAAAGAAAAGAACAAATCCTCGAAAAGGACAAAAGTCGTGTGATTCTAGGCACCCAAAGACGAAAAGCAAATGACCATCACTCAAAAAAGAAAAACGTGTGGTATCCTGAACCATCACTCCTATCATTCCACCTCTAATAGGTGAACGCTGAAGTCAGATTAGCTGAACATAGGATTGGAGAACATCACGAAGAATGGGTGGGTCGAAATAAATTTTGAGCCTATATCTTTCCTTGTTAACCGTGAACCTGACCACGTTACAACCCGCAAAAGTCCTAATTGAAACAGGTTTTGTCCGAGGGCATACGTCAGTAAAGATCTCGTCGATTCTGACTCCTAAAAGGGTTCCTCTTACCAGCTTTCATATTGACATTTTGATAATTGATTCGTTACATGTCACAAAATTTTTTAGTGAACAGACTTGGGTTTTGAAACTGTCATATGCATTGCGTTTAATATATCTTTTATGCAGAACAACTTGTGTTACCTGCGAGTAAGCACATGCCGACAGGAAAGATTCCTACAGTGGAAGGTATGATCAGGATAAAATGCAGAATGCCCAAATATTTCGTGAACTGGGACAAGCTATACTGATTAATTCAGGTAGAGTTGGTCATCCTAGAATCAGTAAATCCGGGGCAGTCAGGTCAAGATTTGGCAAATCTCTCATAGCTATGGGCAGTACTCCACGACTCAGTCGATCAGAGACAAAAGGTTGTTACGAGACCGGGGCAGGTCACCATAGAAGCACGAAAGTTATGTTCTTGAAACACCCCTTCAAGGTCCGAAATGTAGAAGCCTTCCATGTCTGGTTGTCAAGATACGAAGACTGAAGGGTCCATTCCAAAATGGTCGCAGATTCAGGGGCAAGCTATACAAAATACAGACTGGGGGCATGTTAGTATCCCCGAAGCGGAGTTCTCTCTTTTCAGCAAGTGTTCTTTCCTCCCAGTAGAACTCGAAGATTAAGACTCTCCCCAGCAGAGTTGGTTGTGGGTCCTGGCATTTATTTTGTCAGGGATACTGTGTAATATCAGTTCACTCTCCAGCAGGAATCCAATCATACTGTGCACATCTGCTATTCCCCAGCAGAGTTATATTCCCCAGCAGGATGCTACTTCAACAAGGTGTTTGGTTTAAGTTCCTAATTTCCCAGCTGAGTCGACTTCACTCTTACAGCATTTATTTTGCTGGAATAATTCTGTAGCACCTGGCTATCCCCAGCGGAATTGGCATTATCTTCAGCATTTATTTTGCTGAAGCGGTTCCTGTATCCCAGCAGGTGGGGAGAGCACTTGCTCAAATGAACTACCAAACACTCAAGATCTCGGCATGAGATATTCAATGATAATGTCAGTTTCGGCAGTATTCCCCACAGAGTTACCAGGATAAGTCTCTCTTTATTCCCAAGCAGAGTTATTTGTCATCAAAAGGTTTCATGAACCAGAATTTCAGAAGTGGCCTCCGGGCATCAGAACAGGCATCCGGTAGTTTGGCTTCCAGATATCCCCAGTAAAGCCCGCCCCAAAGTCGCTGTCACGTCGGTGCTAAGAAGTTTGTGGGTGGGGATTAATAGAGAACTAAGTCCTGACGTGGACAATTTATTCCTATATTGACGGGATTTCTTCAGAAGTGGGCGTCCTAACGTGGACAGGTTTATTTCCCCGGGTTGGTGAAGTGTGTTAGTCCTAACGTGGGCAAATTCAGATTCTCGAAATTGGTGAAATGGGAAGTCATGACGTTGACAAAAGTGATTGCTCTTTGTGTTGGTGTCCTGACGCGGACCAGTTACTCTCAGCAGTTATCTTTTTTCGTGTTGGCAAAGCATGGGTCCTGACGTGGACAGATCAGACAAAGGTGTGAGTCCTGACGTGGACAAGTCTTATTTCCTCAGCAGGTCGAAGATGCCTGAGTCCTGACGTGGACAAATCAAGACGAAACATGGGTCCTGACGTGGAACGAAGTTGTTTCCTTACGTGGAAAGATTAGAGTCCTTACGCGGACATATCAAGAGGAGATTCCTAACGTGGAAAGATGGAGATTCCTTACGTGGAAAGATTTGAGTCCTCACGCGGACATATCAAGATTGATTCCTTACGCGGAAAGATTAGAGTCCTTACGCGGACATATCAAGAGGAGATTCCTAACGTGGAAAGAAGGTAGATTCCTTACGTGGAAAGTTTAGTCCTGACGTGGACAGATTCAGATCAAGATCATTCCTTACGTGGAAAGATTGGAGTCCTTACGTGGACAGATTAAGATGGTGTTCCTGACGTGGAAAGGTGGGTCATAACGTGGACGATGTTCTCCTTACGTGGAAAGACAATGTTTCCTTACGTGGAAAGAAGATGGTTTCCTTACGTGGAAAGACGAATTTATTCCTTAC
Organism: Lathyrus sativus; assembly: GCA_963859935.3. Classification (NCBI taxonomy): domain Eukaryota; kingdom Viridiplantae; phylum Streptophyta; class Magnoliopsida; order Fabales; family Fabaceae; genus Lathyrus; species Lathyrus sativus. The sequence goes on from OZ012735.1 coordinate 2,561,072, forward strand.
GTGGAAAGAAGTTGGTATTCCTTACGTGGAAAGATTGAGTCCTTACGCGGACATATTGAGATAGATTCCTTACGGGGAGATAAGTGCATTCCTAACGTGGAAAAGTTTAGTCCTGACGCGGACAGATGGAAAAGAAGTTGATTCCTGACGTGGAAAGAGAAGGTTATTCCTTACGTGGAAAGATTAAGTCCTCACGCGGACATATCAAGATTGATTCCTGACGTGGAAAGAAAGAGATTATTCCTGACGTGGAAGAGTTTAGTCCTGACGCGGACAGATCAAAGAAGTTATTCCTAACGTGGAAGAAGAAGATAGATTCCTTACGTGGAAAGTTTAGTCCTGACGTGGACGGAAAGAAGAAACGGTATTCCTAACGTGGAAAGAAGAAGCATTCCTAACGTGGAAAGAAAGATCGATATAGTATTCCTCACGTGGAAAGATTGGGGTTCCTTACGTGGAAAATTTGTGATTCCTAACGTGGAAAAAGAAAGAGTCCTTACGTGGACAAAGCAAAAGAAGACGTATTCCTTACGTGGAAGAGTTTGACAAAGCAGAGAAAAGTCACCCCTGACGGGGAAAAGCGATGTATTCCTTACGTGGAAAGGTGAGTCCTAACGTGGACAGTATTATTCCTAACGTGGAACGGTTATTCCTTACGTGAAAAGGTGAGTCCTAACGTGGACGGTGGTATTCCTAATGTGGAAGAGTTTATTCCTAACGTGGACGATTTATCTCTGACGAGAAGGCAGACGAGCCGTCCCCAGCAAAGTTGTTGAAGTTTTTTCCGAGTTGACAGCAGATAGAGTCCTGACGTGGACAAGCAAAGGACGAAGTTTCCGATAATTCAATCTTTTTCAGGATGATGAGAAGAATCCCCAGCACGGTCGCACGAGATCAGTGGGTTGCCGTAACAGTTAAATTCAGCTGATGAATGTCGTTCCCCAAGCAGTGGCGCAGTTTATTTCTGCGGTTGGCAAATTTCTGGGTTCCTAGTATTCAACCGTCTCGTACCGCGAATGTCTGAAGGCTCCGGGCTCTTCACCCAATCGGGTCCAAGCCGCTTGAATAGGGGCAACTGTTGCACCCTAAAATTTGCCCAACCTTATTCACTTGGTTTATGTTTCAATGTCATTAGCATTTGCATATAGAGTCATGTACATAGGTTACTCATCGGCATAGCATAAGCATAGCAAGTCATACAACAGGGGGACCAATCATTATTCTCATCTCTAGAGGCCTATCAAGAGGTTATTATCCTGATTCAATCTCATTCAAGTCATCAGAAAAGAATTTGAAAGCTATCAAGTCAATGGGTCAAGCAGTTAATCTATCTCCTGGCTGAGGGTATCTGGGGATCATCAAAGAAAGTATGAGCTGTGAATTGAAGGCACGGGGAGTATCTAGACATCTTGTAGGACCTAGAAAGTCATTTGGAGAAGGAGACAAGTCATTGGTGAAGTCACAAGAATTACAGTTGAAGACAGTCAACTAGGGTTTCATCTGGGTCAACCCTAGGTCAACCCTAGGTCAATTGACTGATTTAAAGGCATTCGGGGCTATTGGAGAGATGTGGGGTTCATCATTTGACATGGAGAACAAGGATATATTGTTATGTTAAGAAGAATTCAAGAAAAATCAAGAAGAATAGAGGGTGAAAAGTCAAGGTTCCTAGGGTAAAATCCCTTGTTTTTCACTGATTTGTCAAAGAAGATAAGTTGAAATACAAGCCTCATCTCACCTAATGGTGGTCATGAGACTTGTAGAGGATGTTATTAGCTTTAATTTGAGTGGTGGAAGTCCTTGAGAATATTTCTAGAACTCAAGTTATGGCTCTTGCAAGTTAGGGGTCACCAGATGATACTGAAATTTGTCTGTGAAAGTTGACTGTCTTCTGACAAACTTTTGGCCCTCAAGGATAATTCAAATGGACTTTGAACAAGCAAGAGAGTTGTTCCTCATTGTCTCCCCTTTCCAAAAAGGTATGGTATGCCTTCATATGATTTAGGGAACTCTACTTATGGCTTGTGCAAGACAGGGGTATTTTGGTAATTTGGAATTACAGGTCATTTTTAGCCAATGCCCAAAACTCCTACAAGGAAGCTTCAAATGGAAAACTTCCCAACATCAAAGTTGCTCAAAATGGGATTTTAAGGCTAGATAAGATGTTGTGAGAGTTTGAAAATGCATGGAGCATGGATATTTTAAAATGGTCAAAATGGCTTGTAAATGGCTTATAAGTTGAAAAAGTTGGAATTGAATTTTGGTTTGAGAGATCTACAAATCCAAAATGGGGCATATGATAGATGATTTTGATTGGAAACATCATTTTGAGAACAATGGTTTAGCCACATTTTTGAGTTTAGGCTTAAAAATTGGAGTTTCTTTGTAAATTTGTTATTTGCACTTTAAGGCATCAAAAGGAAAGATGAGAAAATGCTACATAAAGGTTTGTAAGACCTTATTTTCATGTCATAATACCATATGAGGAGAATTTAAGTAAGATTGCATGGTTTATCATGAGATGGCATGAGATTCACTCAAGATGACAAATTCAAAATCTCATTACGTGATACATTCTAGAAACTTCATGGAAGGTTCTACAAACTTCCACACATTTCTATTCTCATCTATATAAGCCCTAGAGTGACTCCATGCATTGGTTGGTGATTCTAAAAGCTTGCATGCTACACTTTGATTCCTTCACTCCAAAATTGCATTTTCATTCCAAACTCCATTAAAACACCATCAATCACTACAATTCTGATCATCATCATCATCTATAATCAACATTGAGCATTTGGCAAAGGAAAGGCTCAAGAATTCGTGGCTGGATTATGAGATCTCCAACTTCACTCCAACTTGCATGAAGAGTTGAATAGGTTGATTCAAGAAGATAGAACAAGAACTACTGCAACCAGAGGCTTCAACATTCATCAAAGACCATACAAAGCAATTGGCAAGGTCTGAATTGGAGGAGAACCATCATCACCATCATCACTTGCAAGGTATGCATTTTCTCATGAAACTCTCTATTTATCCATAGTTCAAGCATGTTGTTAGGAGAAATCTAATAGAGACCAATTAGGGATGTTGTATGATGAGTTTAAGGGCTGTTTGTGAGGTTTGCTTCCATGGTGTCAATTCTTTAATGATCAAGAACTCACGATTTAGTGTACTATAATCTTAGGTATTAGGCTTAGGATAATCCCCATAAGATGTAGTACATGATAGGTTAATATGAGACCATTTGATTACCATGCAAACTAAGGTGCGAAAATGGTGACCACCCCTTGTAGCCTTCGTATTTCTTTCTTGAGGGAGAGTTAGAGAATTCTAGTACCATGGCTGTGTAGAGGGAGAAGAGTAGATGAGTTTTCATCTTTGGATCATGAAAAATGGTGGAGAAATGAGAGAGTTAGAGAGGGTGGAAGTTGCTTGCATGAATTCTGTTTTTTAGAAACCCTAAGTGTCCAAGGTAGAAGAGATAATCTCTACCATTGATTCATGTTGGGATATTTGACTTTGTCCCTCAATCCAGCGGCCTAGATTTTATTAAACTTCAAAAATTCATAACTAAATGGAAAATGCATATTTTTAACTCATTCTTTTTTTAACATTTTCCTTAACATGTCTAGAAAATTAAAAAAATATAAAAATTGCATTTTACATTTTTTTCGCATTTTTTCCATATTTTACAAATAAATGCATATTTTGAAGGTTTTATTTCATACATGATCTTGTAGATTTTTGTTCTTGCACTTAGAAATAGATTTTTTGCCCATTCTTTTTTGTGGTGATTAATATTGAATTGTAGTATTCCCAGAATTTATTACTAGATTTTTTAGAATAAAATTTGATTAGTTTAGATAATTGAACTTAGGATAGTTTAATTAGGGTTTTTAAGTAGTATACTTGAACTTCAACATTTCATTTTTGAAAATTCATAACAAATTAGAAATTGCATATTTTTAATTCATTCTTTTTGCATTATTTTCTTTAAAGAGTCTAGAAAATTATAAAAAATAAAAATTGCATTTTATTTTTTATTTGATATTTTTCCCATATTTTCCAAATAAATAGCATTTTAAATAGTTTCATTTCATGCATGATTTTGTTAATTTTTGTTCTATTAGATGCTTTAATATTTTTCATCCATTCTTTTTAGGTTGTTTAGTTTAGACATTAAACTTGTAGATTCAATTTAGTTCCCATTTTTAGAAATTAATTTTAGGTGTTTAGTGTATGTGTGAACAACATGGATAAAACTAGGGTTTTAGGTGATGACTTAGGAGATTTGATTCTTTTCCCTTAGGACTTAGGGTTTGACTAGTTTAGTTATGGGACTATAGGGGCTATGGGTAGTTATTAGATCCCCTTAGAAAAGTCAGGATTCCCCTACTGCTATTACTGTACTGTATATATCTGATTGACTGGTGTGGTGTGCCCTCTGGGGTTTATTGCTTGTTTGTGTGGGTATTGGGTTTGTCTGGGGACTTGGGGAAGCTGAAGACTTGAGGAGATGAAGACCATTGGAGATCCAGAGGTTTAAGATCATTTGTCAAGAGTTGAGGAGGTTCTTGCCAGCAGTTGCTGAGAAGATCAGGGTCTAGGGGCTAGGCAGAGCTCTAGAGTAGAAAGCTTGCTTCCCAAACATAGGTGGCTTTTGTTTGCCTCTATCCTTTCTCTATGATTCAAAGTCTCTTTCAAATATCCACCTCCTTCCTTTGGAAGGATCAGTGAATATATTTGAAAGATAGAACTTTTGAGAGGAAACTTTCTGTTTAATGTTAACAGTTGATGAACCACCATTGGTAGGTAATTAACTGTCTAACATTCATTCACTTCACTCTTGTGACTGATTCCTCATCCTGGAGGTTTGAACTTGAAGAAAAGCCATGGCAGATAGAAGACTGATGATCAAAGCCCTTGCCTGAAGGCCATGAAGATGGAGATTGATGCTTGTTGAAGCCTATAGCTGATTGGAGATTACTTGAAGCCAGATGTTGATTCAGAGCTGCTGAAGATGTTTGTTTTATTGCTGTATTTCATTTCTGATGTATTGATTGGTTTTCTGGGTTGTATTGTTTGCTGTTTACCCTGTTGGGTTGAAAGTGAAGCCTGTTCACTTTCGCCTATTGTTTTCTAGGTTCGAGGTTGAGTGGGACTCCCTTGCCTCGCTTGTACTGTTGCATCCATGCATTTTACTGTTTTATTATATATATCTGATATTGTTTCTGTTTCTGCCTATCCCTTAGGATCTCTGTTTCTCTCTGCACAAGAGAGGAGCATGATAGACACTAGGTCTTAACCCATGCATGATAACATTAGGTTAGTTTTGATTCCCTTTTCAACCCTAGGTTTTTAGAGTGACATCTCTTCTTTCTCAAAACAAACAGAAAACACAATAAATATTTCAAACACAATAAAAGACACTTCTTTCGTAAAAGAATGTGAACTCATCAAGCCGTCATTTTTTGTCCGCTTGGACTGGTAATCAGAAAAACCCTTTTTCAGAAGGAATAAAAACAATCAAAACAGACTTGTGTCGTACGTGGCCCGAACTACGTTTGCTCTGATCTTTCATGCCGTATGAAAGTACGTAGGCATAGGATGCGACATCCTAGCGAGCAACCTTCCCCTCCTTTCCCGTAGGTAGGCGAACTACGTTGACTCTGATTTCTCGTTCCAGGCGGGAATACGTAGGCATAAAGTGCGATACTTTGCCGAGTCATTTTTTATTTTCATTTTCTTTTCTTTTAACCCCAGACCTTTAGCGTAGATAGAATAACAATCCATATCCGAAGACAAGCGTGGATCCCGTCGAGTACGACGGACGTGAGGGGTGCTAATACCTTCCCCTTGCGTAACCGACTCCCGAATCCAGGTTTTGGTTGCGACGACCATACCTTTCCCATGTTGTGCGAGGTTTACTCTGAGCGTTCCCTTTCCCTCCCGTGGGATAAATAACGCACGGTGGCGACTCTTCTGTTCAGCCGGCGCCGATTTTCGCAGTAGCGACACGCTTGATTGGGAAACCTTCCATTTTCGGATTTCACACAGTTTTTGATCTCTTTTGGATTTGATTTATTTTTCTTTTGGACTTTGCAGATGTGGATTACGGGATTTGCTTTGATTTGTTTTGTCACAAACGGATTTGTTTCAACTTGTTTTCGGAGATGGTTTCACTTTGATTAACTGGATATCCGTTTCACTTTGGTTAACTGGATATTTGTTTTGTTTTGTCTTTTTTTTGATACTCTTGATGTGATTTCCAGGTGACATATAACTCAATTCCAACCCATCGTGATTTACTTGATAGGGGCTGGAAGTTGTTTTGTGACTCTTCTGATGTTCACTCCGCGATGCCCCCTCGTTCATTCATCGATTCATAACGCTCCTTGTGAGCTGATGCTGTTCCAATATTGGTTTGGTTGTGACTGCCATGAGGTTTTGATTGTATCTTTTCTTTGAATTATCCTTTGAGCTGAAAGGTGATCGTGAGCTGGGCCATGATGTTGATGAACTGAGCCCTGCATTTGGTACTTGTGACCTTCACTTCGGTTGGGATCATCGTGACTGATGCATGAACATGATTGTATTACCTTATCCCTCTTTTTCTGGTATGGCCTTGCACATTTGCTCACAGGTGTGATTTGATGATTTCATCTGGTTGTTGATTTTTTTCAGATATTTGATTTGTTTTCTGATGTGGTTTCAAACCAGGTTTCAGTTTACTCTTCATGTTTTCTGTTATGAACTTCATTAACTTCTTTTCTCTTTTTCTTTCAGCACTGATGCTGGTGCTTTGGTTGGATCCAAGTTGCCGAGGAAAGGTTATTGGTGATGATGACCTTAGGGTCTGAACCATTTGGGATGTCATTGCCATTTGGTTTTAGTTGCGCGTTTCAGTTCAGTTTGGTCATGAATATCAGTTTGGGGATCCCATTTTTACTTGATAGTAGCATTCGTCTGAATCCAAATTCGGCACAGATCATTTCGGCCCGAAAAGCTTCTTTTACTCTCTTCTCTCTCGGTTGTCCCTTAGATAAGAACAGATATTACTTGATCTGACGCCAATGGCGTGGATCGGTAACGGGGGTAGGACGCAGCTTCGGTTGTGCCACTCCCGGCACTCGATGATGACATTGTTCTGAGAGCGTCGAAAAAAAATTCTAACATTTTCTGTACTGTCTGTTCTCTTTTGATGTGCAGGTTAGCTGAGGATTCATGGAGAAGTTCAAATACGAACATGAAGACCTTTAGATACTTTTAGGATTTAGGATAGATGCTTTAATGTAATCCCTTAGGATTTGAGAATTTTAATGTACTTCCTTGTAACAGTACTTTGTAAAATATGAAGCAACATCCCCATTCTTGTATGATAGCATTATTTATGAAATAAAATTCTCAAAGTTTTGAATTTATTTATATTCTATTCTTAGTTAAAAATATAAACAAATGTGAATAAATCCACAAGTATTTAATTCATTAACATAGGCATAAAACATAAATATTTCCAAGTGGTATTTGTGATCCTAATCTCATCATCCGATTAAAATGTTCACCAATTGTTTCATAACCAAACTCATATGGGCACCATGGTCACAACATTTTCAGCATCAACAGCAAAACTAATCGCAATTAAACTCCACTGACCAAATGCCAAATCTCAATATGATCAGAACTGGTGATTGATAAATGCCTCAAAACCATAACGCATCAAATGCCTCAGAATTTTAATAGCCCGTCTTCAAGGAATTGGTAGAATTTGTGTAAAATGACCAAAATACCCCTGGGACCAAATCTCTCTTTGATGTTGGCAAAAAATCATGAAGTTTGACTTTGGTTTGACCACAGTTGACCTCAGTTTGACTTTTTAACTACATTGACTGCTTTTGACTTATCTGATCATCTGACTGAGCAAACTTTTGAGAAAAGTCTTGAAACTTGACATGGGGGTTCTTATACACATATAAGATGTTATGAAGCTCCCTTGAAGTCTTGGAAGTCCATTTAGCCTGATTAAAGTCAAAACCCTAGTTTTGGATGCACTGCTTAGGAGGTGCATTGTCTGAGGGAATTGTCAACTCTTCTGACCAATTGTGAACTTTGTGAACCTTGTGAACCTTCAAGAAGCAACCTATGGACTTCATGAACCTCATGAAAGGTCTTGTAGATGTGGAGAAGTTTGTGAACCTTGTGAACCTTCAAGAAGCAACCTATGGGCTTCATGAACCTCATGAAAGGTATTGAAAGCACTGTGGGACTTGTGAACCTTGTGAACCTTCATAAAGTAGCTTGTGGACTTTATGAACTTCATGAAAGGTTATGCAAGTTGTTGGAGAACTTGTGAACCTTGTGAACCTTCTTAGAACACAAAGTCTTGTATTGTGAGGGCAAATTTTGGGGTGCAACAGCTGCCCCTGTTCAATTTTCTGAAACCTGAGGGGTTAGATTGGTATATTTGCCAGTCGTAACCTGGAAGGTTGAAGGGGATTGAACACAAAAGCCCAAAAATTTGCACTCACCAGTGCACTAGAGTGATACAGATGGCTAGTTGAATATGATTGAGTGGGCTTAAAGATGCCACTAGGGGGGGGAGCAGTTCAAAATATGGGTGTAGGATGAAAGCTGTCAGGAGTCTGGAATAATAATGATGTAGCAGCATGTCTTCATGAGGATAGAGCAATCAATAATGATAACCCTAAAGCAGTCTTGAAGTGATAAATCTGACCTCAGGAGGATAGAGCAATCAATAGCTCTAAAGCAGTCTTGAAGTAATAATGGCTTCAGGAGGATAGAGCAATCAATAGCCCTAAAGCAGTCTTGAAGTAATAGAATGGCTTCAGGAGGATAGAGCAATCAACAGCTCTAAAGCAGTCTTGAAATAATAATGTGATATGTCTTCAGAAGGATAGAGCAATCAATAGCTCTAAAGCAATCTTGAAGTAATAATGTGATATATCTTCAGGAGGATAGAGCAATCAATAGCTCTAAAGCAGTCTTGAAATAATAATGTGATATGTCTTCAGGAGGATAGAGCAATCAATAGCTCTAAAGCAGTCTTGAAGTAATGATTTCAGGAGGATAGAGCAACGGATAGCTCTAAAGCAGTCTTGAAATAATAATGTAATATGTCTTCAGGAGGATAGAGCAATCAATAGCTCTAAAGCAGTCTTGAAGTAATAATGTGATATGTCTTCAGGAGGATAGAGCAATCAATAGCTCTAAAGCAGTCTTGAAGTAATGATTTCAGGAGGATAGAGCAATGGATAGCTCTAAAGCAGTCTTGAAGTCATGAGAGTCTATCAGGAGGATAAAATAACCCTGAGGTTACAATAAAGCAGTCCCAAAGTAATAAGAAGCTCATCAGGAGGATAAAGTAACCCTGAGGTTACAATAAAGCAGTCCCAAAGTAATAAGAAGCTCATCAGGAGGATAAAGTAACCCTGAGGTTACAATAAAGCAGTCCCAAAGATCATAAGCTTGTTTGTTGGATAATTAACCTGAAAACAAGGTAGCATTCTGTATAACAACATTAGTTTATGCTTTATGTATGCATGTATGACATGATGCACTTAGGTAATGTACTATAGACATATATGTTATGGTATGATGTAAATGATGTATGTATGCTATGACACTGCTGGAAGTGTCTGGATATCCTTGTATAACAACTGCTGGCCAAGGAAAATAAATTCCGATTCGTTGTTGAAGAATATATAACCCTCCGTCTGCTGGGAATAACAAGGTATAGATAACCTCCCGTTGTTGGGGATAACAAGGTATAGATAACCTCCCGTTATTGGGGATAGTAGGGTATAGATAACCTTCGTTTTCGTTTGATAGTATAACATCCCGTCTTCGTTCATCGTGCCCTTATTGGAAAGTAATTTCCCGTATATCCGTATGAGGATAAAAGAGATGGATATAAATTCCAGGGGAGATTAGACTTTGTGAAAATGGATTAGTCCTACTGATGGTTTGTAACTGTTTTGTAAAGATGAACCGGCGAAGCTTCGTTGAAATCCTTCCCTCGTTCGTCCTTAGTAAATGCTATTACTGCATTTTCATGCATTTCTGGTAAACATCAATCATATTAAAAGCATACATGCATTTCTGGTAAACATCAATCATATTCAAAGGCATACATACATTCAAACACAACCAATGGACGTTTCGCTTATGTAAATAGGGTAAAAGTAAATCTGGATTCAAAAGATGGAATTTATTTATATCAAAAGTGACCCATACACGGGTAAGTTTGTACAAGGAGACATAAACCCTAGTAAGAGAATTTTGTCATGAAGTTTTTACAAAAAGAATCAGCTATGTGGGAAATAATCCTATTGAGTTTCAATTCTACTATTGCCACTCAAGTATCTCATCTTCTTGCTGTTGAGACGGAAACGATTGGATTGAGCTTTATCTGTTTGAGCTTGAGTAAGTAGTACAACTGGTTGCGGTTTCATGAGTGATCCAAACGAGACATAGTCATACGCTTTAATCCCTAACTTTTGCCTGGATTGCCCTTTCAGGTTTTCAATCCACCGGGATACCCTTTTTTGCCCAAGCCGCCTTTTCAGGTTTTCGACTTGCCGGGTGTACATCTTTTTATATATATATCCCTAATTTTTGCCCAAACCCTTTTGGTTTGCCGGGATGCCCTTATTTTTGCCTAGGCCTGTCAACCTAGCGGGTCTCTTTTTATGCGTAGTATTTTTTAACTATGTCTGCGTTTACAGGTTGTGGGAAGTCTTCACCATCCATGGTAGTCAGTATCATGGCACCTCCTGAGAACACTGTCTTGACTACAAATGGTCCCTCATATGTTGGAGTCCACTTGCCCCTAGGATCACCCTGTGGTAATATGATACGCTTGATTACCAAGTCACCAGCCTGATATACCTTTGGCTTAACCTTCTTGTTAAAAGCTTTGATCATCCGTTTCTGGTACATCTGGCCATGACAAACGGCTGCTAACCTTTTCTCATCAATCAAATTTATCTGGTCAAGTCGAGTCTGAATCCACTCATCTTCATCCAAGCCTGCATCCTTCATAATTCTCAAGGAGGGGATCTGAACTTCAATAGGCAGAACTGCTTCCATACCATAGACTAAGGAGAATGGGGTTGCCCCTGTTGAAGTACGTATTGTAGTACGATAACCATGCAGAGCAAATGGTAACATCTCGTGCCAATCCTTGTAAGTAACAGTCATCTTCTGTACAATCTTCTTAATGTTCTTATTAGCAGCTTCAACTGCCCCATTCATCTTTGGACGATACGGAGAAGAGTTGTGATGCTTAACCTTGAACTGCGTACAGAGATCAGTAATCATAGTGTTGTTCAGATTGGAGCCATTTTCGAAATCAACAAGGTAGTATGGGTCAACATATACTGTCTTAGTCGGCGAGCAGCCCATGCCAAAGCGCAGCAAGTTTTCTCGAGCAGTGAGTATCTTGTTTTACAGTCGGTAAACTTTTTGCTAAGGTAGTATATTGCCTGCTCTTTTCGACCAGACTCGTCATGTTGCCCCAATACACACCCCATTGAGTTGTCTAATACTGTTAAATACATAATCAAGGGTCTTCCATCAACTGGTGGCATTAAAATTGGAGGTTCTAGCAAATATCTCTTGATTTCATCAAAGGCAGTCTGGCACTCATCATTCCATTCCATCACCTGATCTTTCTTCAACAACTTGAAGATTGGCTCACAGATGGTAGTTAATTGGGAAATAAATCTTGCAATGTAGTTCAATCGTCCCAAGAAACCTCTAACCTCCTTCTCAGTACGGGGAGCTGGCATCTCTCGTATAGCTTTCACTTTTGCAGGATCCACTTCAATACCTTTTCCACTGACAATGAAACCCAGGAGCTTTCCAGATCTAACTCCAAAAGTACACTTGTTTGGATTTAATCTCAACCTGTATTTCTTCAACCTCTCAAACAACTTGTGCAGATGATCAAGATGTTGTTCTTCATTCTGAGACCTGGCTATCATATCATCCACATATACCTCTATCTCATGATGAATCATATCATGAAACAAAGCCACCATAGCACGCTGATATGTTGCCCCTGCATTCTTCAAACCAAATGGCATTACCTTATAGCAAAAGGTGCCCCACTGTGTCACAAATGTAGTCTTCTCCATATCTTCAGGTGCCATCTTGATTTGATTGTAACCAGAGAAACCATCCATAAAAGAGAATACCTTATGCTGAGCAGTGTTGTCTACCAGGATATCAATATGAGGAAGTGGAAAGTCATCTTTAGGGCTAGCCTTGTTCAGATCTCTGTAGTCTACACACATACGTACCTTACCATCTTTCTTAGGAACTGGTACCACATTTGCAACCCACTGAGGATAAGACGTTACGGCCAAGAACCCTGCATTGAACTGTTTCATTACCTCTGCTTTGATCTTTTCTGACATTTCAGGACGCATACGACGAACCTTCTGCTTCTTTGGACGACAATCTTCTTTCACTGGCAAACGGTGAACCACAATGTCTGTATCCAACCCTGGCATATCTTCATAAGACCAAGCAAAGATCTCCACATAGTCGCGTAGCATCTGAACCAACCTGCTCTTGACACTGTCCTCTAAATCAGCCCCTATCTTGACCTCTTTTCTGTTTTCTTCAGTTCCCAGATTCACAACTTCGACTGGCTCTTCATGTGGCTGTATAGCTTTCTCTTCTTGTTGTAACAACCTAGCAAGCTCTACAGGTATTTCACAATCGTCCTCGTTTCCGTCTTCAGTTTGATAGATCGGATTCCCGAAATTGTAATTGGCAATAGTAGAACTGTTATCAACTGGATCCAGAGTGGATGAGGATCTGCATTTTAGTGACGTGGGTGTGTGTAAGAACACATAGCTGATAAAGCAAAAATAAAAGAAAAAGAAAGACAAGGAACACAATATTTACGAAACGAAACGTCCACTGATTTTATTGAATGAAGTATGCAAATGAAATGATGACCCGTAACAAGCACACCATTGTGCCCCGGGTAAGGCACATGGCTTGAAAGTTTTAATTGTTCCAGAAATTATAAATTTAAAAACATAACACAGTAATAGTATTTACTCCTGACTAAAGGAGATAGGGATAACATCTTCAGCTGTCCAATTATTGAGTCCAGCACCCACAGTAGGAAAAATCCATGCCTCCAAGTTGTAGTCTTCATCTTGATCTCCCACAGCATTGATAACCCCTTGATTGGTGATACGAACAGCACGGGCACGACGGACAGCCTTCTGGGACTCTGCAGTGAGACCCAAACCAAACTTGTCAGACTTGTATGGAATATCAGGAAGCTGACCCCAAATAGTACAACCACCTTCTTCCACCACAGCTTTTGCATCATTGAGGGAGGCCATTGCCATTGTTGGAGAGTTTCTGATGACCACAGGAACCTTCTTCACAGCAGGAGGAGTCACACAATTCTTAACAGCCCAGGGAACCACTTCAAATGACTGACATGGAGTTTCAATGTATTCACCTTCTACTTCCAGATACTTGAAAGTGTTTACATGGCTGACAAAGTATTCTTCCTCTCCAAAGACAGTAACAACTTTTCCATTCACCGGATATCTCAACTTTTGATGTAATGTGGAGGTCACCGCACCTGCCCCATGGATCCAGGGACGACCAAGCAGACATGAGTACGAAGGACGAATATCCATCACATAGAATGTAGCAGTAAACACCTGAGAGCCAACCTTGATTGGAAGATCAATTTCCCCATGCACTACTCTTCTAGAACCATCAAAAGCCTTTACCACAATATTACTGAGTTTCAATACCGTATCTTCAGGACTCAGCTTGTTCAGGACTTCCTTAGGCAACACATTCAGAGAGGAACCATTGTCTATCAGCACATGAGACAGGGTAGTGCCCCTGCATTCAATTGAAATATGCAAGGCCCTGTTATGATCCCTCTTGGCAGGGGTCAAGTCAGCATCAGAAAATCCTAACCCGTTGTCATAGGTCAGGTGAGCAACACAATTCTCAAACTGGTCCACAGAAATTGCACTGGGTACATGAGCCATCTTTAGAAACTTGATCAATGACTTGGCATGAGCCTCAGAGCATAATAACAGGGAGAGCATAGAAATCTTTGAGGGAGTATGCCCCAGCTGATCAACAATATCATAATCACTCTTGCGAATGATTTTCAATACTTCTTCCATCTGCTTAGAGAGGTCATCAGCAGCTGGCACATCAGTAGATACAGGCTCAATAACAGGACCCTTTCCCCGAGCATCAGTGGTGGAAGTAACAGCAGGAGTAACTGCACTCTTAGAAGCAACTGGAGGAGAGAAGACTCTTCCACTACGAGTGATCTTGCTAGATCCAGCAATATTATCAATGTCAACAGGCATATCAGGTAAAGGCTCCTGCTTGACACCATGGATGTAAACATCAGACCCATAGTGCCAAGGCACAGCTTTGTCAGATGTATAAGGAATAGGACCAGGAGTGGTAATGATCAGAGGAGCTACTCTGGCTTCAGCAACAACTTTCACAGGCCCTTCAGCAGTAATCTTGATTGGGCCCTGATGAGTGATTTTAATGGGACCCTTTGAAGTGATTCTTAGTGGTACTTTGTCAACCATGTCAACCTCTTCAATCTTCTTACCCTGAGTCAGATAATTCACCATACTTTCTACAGATGCTGGTCTTCTTTCAAACATTATAGTATATTTATCCATGAGACGTTGAATCCCATCTCTCAAAATGAAGCAACTATTCGGCTTATAGGTACAATATAGACAATCTTCATGACAACCTGGAAAGATCCCAGCTTGTACTAACCTCTTTTTGATAACAGACAATGGCGTGCTCAACTCCATAACTGAATAGACATGCAGATCTTCATCAATATCTTCATCAATGGCGTTGACAGTCTTCTCGTGATTTGGCATTGGAGCTGTAATCACATTTGGAGTACCTGGTGGATCAAACTCAATTTCTCCAGCATCAATCATATCCTGAATTTTGTTCTTCAAGACCCAGCAGTTATTAGTATCATGTCCTGGACAGTTTGAATGATATGCACATCGTGCATTGGGATTGTACTTGGGAGAGGTAACATTGGGATTCTGAGGAGCCTCCCTCAGGGTAATAAGTTCAGCCTTCAACAAGTGTTGCAATGCCTGAGCCATTGACATGTTGATCTTCGTGAACTGTCTTCTAGCCCTCTGTTGGTTGCCTTGAGGCTGCTCTGTTGTTGCAGGAGTTGGATTTGAAATATGAACTGCACTAACAGACTGATGCCTTCTGTTACGATCAGGCTGACCATACACAGCATTAGATTCTTTCTTCCCAGTGGGAGGCTTCTTTGCAGCACCTGATGAAGAAGTGCCCACTTGGATCTTACCACTCTTGATACCATTCTCTACTCGCTCTCCTGTCATGATCAACTCAGTGAAGCCAGATGATGAGCTTCCAATGAGATGACTGTAAAACGGACCATTCAGCGTACACATGAACGTATCAACCAACTCCCTATCAGTCAAAGGGGGTTGAACTCTTCCAGCTAAGTCTCTCCACTTCTGAGCATACTCCTTAAAGCTTTCTTTGGCATCCATAGACATGCTTTGAAGCTGCATGCGAGTGGGGGCTAAGTCAGCATTGTATTGATACTGCTTGTAGAAAGCTTCAGCAAGGTCATTCCAATCTCTGATGTTGACACTCTCCAACTGATAATACCACTCTAGCTGAGCTCCAGATAAACTTTCTTGAAAGAAATGGATCCACAACTTTTTATCAGCAGTGTGGGGTTGAATTCTTCTGACATAAGACCTCAGATGCAATTTGGGACAAGAGACCCTATCATAGACAACAAATGTAGGAACTTTGAACCCAATGGGTATGACCACCCCAGATATCAAGCTCAAATCTTCAAAATCCAGCCCAGATGATTTCTGTAATTCCATAGCATCCATTCTATCCACCAGCATCTTGAATTTGTCTTCGTTAGGCTCATGGTAGTAGTTAGCCTCAGAATCAGGGTCCCCCATAGTGTTGTGGAGACTGCCTCTCTCCTGCTCAGATTCTTCAAATTCATAGTCTTCAACCTGTTCCTTGGTCCTGACAGGACCTTTGAACCTTCTTCCCATGTTGAGCAACCCAGCAGACCTTCTAGCCTTCTTAGTCTTCTTGGCCAGCAGTGTCTTCAATTCATCCTGCCCCTTGGATAGGTTCAGGATCAGCTCTTGGAACTGTGCATTCTGTGCCTGGAGATCCTTAACTGATTGTTCAAGAGCCATTGCTGAAATAAACAGCGAGAAGATGAGAAACCTGTGCACAATTATAAACCTGTGATGCAATGATATGGGAATGCATATGCAATGTTTTCAAGGACCGCAGGATTTAAATTTGCTTAAACAAACAAGAAAGTAACTTTTTATTAGTAATAACTTGTTTTGCCTTTTAGGCTTACAAAAAATGAAAACGAAATAAGTACAAAAGATGGGGTTTTAAGTCTCCCATGGACGTTTCCTCTTGGTGTTGAGGTATGAGTTGAGGTTTCGTTCCTCATGAAGTAGCTTTGTTAGCTCTAGGATTCTTGCTTGGCTTGCTTTGTAATGAGCCTCGAAAGTATCCCTTTGCTCTTTCAGTTGGATCCATGATCTCTGCAAGTCTTCCATATCAGTAGGCATGTCTGGGTGAAGGATGGTATAAGCTGTGTCTCCTTCAGCAACAGGTTCCATGGTAACTGGTAGGATGGCAGGATATGGCATCATGAGTGTCTGAGCACGAAATCGTACCCATCTGAGATAAGCCTCCATAGGAATGGTGTACTTAGGCTCCAGTGTCTTGCTGTCAATCCTGTTTACCTTTCCCCAAGCTCGTATGAATCTCTGACGGTAACCCTGAAGATCGTTGTCGTAGTCAAACACAATGCCCTGAATCAACATGTCATGTGGACCATCGCTCCGGGCGTAACCAAACTGTCGTAAAGCTAGAGATGGGTTGTAGGTGATGCCTCCTCTTATGCCTAGAAGTGGCACATTAGGAAACTCCCCACAACGGTCAATGATGGTGACATTCTCCATAGATCTGGAGCACCAATGGAGGTCTGAGTGAGAAAGTGACATGATCCTCTTGGACCATCTGAACCCTTGCTCATTCTTCATTACTGAGCGAGGAAGGTGAGAAATAAACCACCTAGAAAGTAAAGGTATGCAGCACATCAAAGTTCCTCTTGCCCTTGTAGTACGGGTGTGAAGAGAATGTAGGATGTCTCCAAGTAAGGTAGGCACTGGATTGTGACTCAGGAATATGTTGATGGCATGAACGTCTATGAACTGATCAGGATTGGGGAACAACACTAAGCCATAAATCAATAAGACTAAGATCTCCTCAAAAGCATCGTAGCTCATAGCCTTCAAGAACATTTGAGCTTTATCCACTAATACCTTGGCAAGAATACCTTTAACTCCACTTCTCGTCTCTAGAACAATGTCAGACTTCTTCAGATGTAGAGCTGCAGCAATAACTTCTGGTTTAAGCTCCTTCTCTAAGCCTGTGAATGGCTTCTGATCAAGAACAGGTATACCCAGAAGTTTAGAGAACTCCTCCATGGTTGGAACCAGCTGATAATCAGGAAATGTAAAGCAATGGTGCTTAGGGTCAAAGAACTGAAACAGCACACTCATCATGTCTTCACTGAACCCTGAAGTAACTAGATCCAATAAGTGACCATGTCTCTTGTTGAACTGGGAATGATCAGGCACTAGGGAAACCAACTCCTTGAGCTTAGCAGGTATCCCTACAAAGTTGATCCTGATGGTGTTTCTACGAGCAGAAGCCATGACCTGCAACAAAGAACAAAGATAAATCCTTTGGTCCTTGAAATGGTTAGGGAAAATGATATGCTTATGATGCATGATGATGTCATGATGTCATGCTCAATCACAAACATGTGGCACACACAAACAAGTCACACCATAGCCCTAGGTTTAAAGGCTTGCATGAGGTTCAAAGGCAAGTACCCTCCCCTGAAGTTAGATGGTTCATCCTGTCCTACAAAAGTAACCAGGTTCTAAGGGATCTCAATATCATTGATCCTTCACAAGGGTGGTTGTTCAGAAGGCAACTTACTTGCCAACCAAAACCCTCCAAGTTTAAGATCTCAATGAGCGTAGTATCGAGTGTCAACCAACTTCAGTCTGCACCAAAGCCGGTTACCTCACTACTTTCTAAAGGCCAAGATGAGTTAACTAGGGTTCTAAAAGTCAGTTAGTGCATTGACAACATATGGCAGCCTCAATATTATCCTCAACTTGACTTAAGGAATATAAGCACCAACCAAGAAGTCGCACTAACTATGGCCACCAGATCAACCGTATCGATATACGTCGTACAGTTTCCTTGGTCTATTGCCATTTACCTAAGGTACACTAGATCCGGGTTAGGATCTTTCACACATAAGAGCACCCCAACAATATAATAATAAAGCAAACAAGGCAAACAATTTAAAGTGATCTTAATTCCTAAGGGTACCCCTCTTAAATAGATCCCCAGCAGAGTCGCCAGTTCTGTAACACGGTGGGAGAACTGACTTTAAACAATGTTGCGGATAGCAAGAGTCGCCACCGACTTTTATTTTATCCATAAGGAAAGGTTATAAAAGAACAGGAAAGACCTTAGAGAATATTTTGGGTCCGGGGGGTAGGTTATGAAAAGGGAAGGTGTTAGCACCCTTTTCATCCATGGTTATCCATGGGCTCTTAGGTACTTAAGCTCACTTTTGAATTGTTTTGAAAGTGTAGTGTGTGAATAGAAAATTTTCAGAATAGTTAATAAATAATCCATGTAAGGATGTGTTAAGAACTTGTTTGAAAACTTGTTGAAAATTTGTTTAAGTGTGAAACAGTTTTGAAGTGAGCAAGCACCTAGGAGTAGCCTACCCTAATGTTTTAAGGTCTTTCTTATTCTTTATCCTTTCCTTAGTAAGACTATCCCTACTAAAATGGAGTAGGTAGTCCTTACTTTGGATGTTAAGGGACATGTGAGGGACGATTGGATTTTTGAAGGCCATTGTGGGGTGTAATAAGCAAACTGGAGGGACTATCATCATTTTTCAAAAGGGACTCGATTCGTAAAGGCAACCATAAGGGACTTTGATGATTTTCTTTTTGAGGGACTTGCTTTGTACACCCCACTTAACCAATATTCATAGGCAACTTGAGGGATATCCTTAGGAAGTGAGACGGCGATTAAAATCGACTTACGTGTGTGAAATGTTTAATCTAATTATCTTATATTAAAATGATCTAATTTTATTTTAATATTACATACATGTTGTTACATTCCCTAATTACTAACCATAATAATAATTAAATAATTGAACAACTTTACATCCAAGAAACAATTACAAAATAATAAGCAAAATAATTAAATAGCAAAGATAAATAAAATACGCAATAATAAATAATAAAGGGGGTTAATTCTAAGTTTACTCGGCAAGACATCGCATCTTGTGCCTACGTATCCTTACGGGAGTGGAATCAGAGTAATCGTAGTTCCCCTCAAAAGGGAGGTTAGAGACTTCTTGACTGTGGTCAAGGTCTCACGGGGAATAAATATGTCTTAAGGACACGCTTACGTGGAGTGTAGAAACTCCAAATCTCTATGTTGAATTGTTAAGTTGTAATTAGGGTTAAATTAGGTTAGGGATTCCACGGCGGGAAACCCTAAAATGAGCGCGGCGGCTCTTTGACCTAATGCTAGGGGTAAAAGTTGTAATTTTGCCTGCGGCGAGGCATTTGTGAAACTTAGGGTTTGTAGTTTGTAGTTTTGGGGGTTTGAGATTGAGGACTATTGACGCGGCGGTCATATGCTAGACCTAATTCCTTCGGAGGTGTGTGCAGTGTGACAGAAATGTTAATGAAGGTGTGAGATGATTGAGCTATGCAAGCAGAAAATAAGACAGATGTTAAAGCTATGCAGACAGAAATTTAAAAGCAGAAACTTAAAGCGCGATTATTGGTTCGCGGGGTTACATATGAGAAGCAGTTACAATATAGTAATGAAATAAAATGAGATAAGTAACGGTAAATGTAATGAGCTGCAAAATGAACAATGTTAGTAGGCAACGTCAGACGGCGACCAAAAGAACTATAAGACAGTGGAGAATAAAAATGCAAGATTTGAGATTTTTAGCTGTTTATTTTTGATATAAAGAAAAAATTTATGATTTAGGTTAAAAGAAGTTTTAATAAAAAAAAAAGATTAAGTTAATTTTCAAAAAAATAGTTTTAATTTAATAATCTAAAAAAAAAGGTTTTATTTTTAATGTTATCATTATTATTTATTTTTTAAAAAGGGTTTTAATTATTATAAAAAAAGTTTTATTATTAATTAGAAAAAGGTTCTATTTTATTTTGAAAACAGGTTTTAATAGTATTTAAAAAAGGTTTTAATAAATTCTTAAAAAAACATAATAATTATAAATAAACAAATAAAAATAAAAAATAAAAAAGGGGTTGGGCCGGTAGTTACATCCGGACCCAACCCACTAAAGGGAACGGACAACCAAAGGGGACTTTAGGGTTTGTAAGAACCCTTATGCGCTACGAACGGCGCTTCCTCTTGCCTTCTTCGTTCTCCTTCGATTCGCATGCCTTAATCTTCTCTTCATCTTTTCTGTTTTCTATGAAAAACCTGAAATCAAACGCAACAATGTTAATCGTGAGATTATCATGAATTTCTCGCTTACGTTTCGTTGATGATGCCGGTGATTTTTGGTGAGATTCGACGGCTGATGATGACTTCTCTGAGGCTTAGAGAGTCGATTGCCCGCCGACGGCGAAGGCGATCTTCTCTATAGTGATATGCGTCTGATATTCATGGATGATGTTTGACGTTCGTTCGAGTTCTCGTTCGCAGCCGTTTTCGCTTTCTCCGTCCGCTTCGTCTAGGGTTTTTTGCACAGGTCGTATCTTTCTTTTATACCCTCTGATTTTTTAATGATCTTGTGGGCTTTGGTTGGATTTGCGTTACTATTTCCTGATTGCTTTTGAGGGCTTCGATTTGATTTGATTTTGTATTTTTCTTCTGATATGATTCGATTGCCATTCACTTCTGTGGGATTGATTTGATTTTATTGAACTAACGTTATTTTTGATACGCTTGATTGGGAAACCTTCCATTTTCGGATTTCACACAGTTTTTGATCTCTTTTGGATTTGATTTATTTTTCTTTTGGACTTTGCAGATGTGGATTACGGGATTTGCTTTGATTTGTTTTGTCACAAACGGATTTGTTTCAACTTGTTTTCGGAGATGGTTTCACTTTGATTAACTGGATATCCGTTTCACTTTGGTTAACTGGATATTTGTTTTGTTTTGTCTTTTTTCTGATACTCTTGATGTGATTTCCAGGTGACATATAACTCAATTCCAACCCATCGTGATTTACTTGATAGGGGCTGGAAGTTGTTTTGTGACTCTTCTGATGTTCACTCCGCGATGCCCCCTCGTTCATTCATCGATTCATAACGCTCCTTGTGAGCTGATGCTGTTCCAATATTGGTTTGGTTGTGACTGCCATGAGGTTTTGATTGTATCTTTTCTTTGAATTATCCTTTGAGCTGAAAGGTGATCGTGAGCTGGGCCATGATGTTGATGAACTGAGCCCTGCATTTGGTACTTGTGACCTTCACTTCGGTTGGGATCATCGTGACTGATGCATGAACATGATTGTATTACCTTATCCCTCTTTTTCTGGTATGGCCTTGCACATTTGCTCACAGGTGTGATTTGATGATTTCATCTGGTTGTTGATTTTTTTCAGATATTTGATTTGTTTTCTGATGTGGTTTCAAACCAGGTTTCAGTTTACTCTTCATGTTTTCTGTTATGAACTTCATTAACTTCTTTTCTCTTTTTCTTTCAGCACTGATGCTGGTGCTTTGGTTGGATCCAAGTTGCCGAGGAAAGGTTATTGGTGATGATGACCTTAGGGTCTGAACCATTTGGGATGTCATTGCCATTTGGTTTTAGTTGCGCGTTTCAGTTCAGTTTGGTCATGAATATCAGTTTGGGGATCCCATTTTTACTTGATAGTAGCATTCGTCTGAATCCAAATTCGGCACAGATCATTTCGGCCCGAAAAGCTTCTTTTACTCTCTTCTCTCTCGGTTGTCCCTTAGATAAGAACAGATATTACTTGATCTGACGCCAATGGCGTGGATCGGTAACGGGGGTAGGACGCAGCTTCGGTTGTGCCACTCCCGGCACTCGATGATGACATTGTTCTGAGAGCGTCGAAAAAAAATTCTAACATTTTCTGTACTGTCTGTTCTCTTTTGATGTGCAGGTTAGCTGAGGATTCATGGAGAAGTTCAAATACGAACATGAAGACCTTTAGATACTTTTAGGATTTAGGATAGATGCTTTAATGTAATCCCTTAGGATTTGAGAATTTTAATGTACTTCCTTGTAACAGTACTTTGTAAAATATGAAGCAACATCCCCATTCTTGTATGATAGCATTATTTATGAAATAAAATTCTCAAAGTTTTGAATTTATTTATATTCTATTCTTAGTTAAAAATATAAACAAATGTGAATAAATCCACAAGTATTTAATTCATTAACATAGGCATAAAACATAAATATTTCCAAGTGGTATTTGTGATCCTAATCTCATCATCCGATTAAAATGTTCACCAATTGTTTCATAACCAAACTCATATGGGCACCATGGTCACAACATTTTCAGCATCAACAGCAAAACTAATCGCAATTAAACTCCACTGACCAAATGCCAAATCTCAATATGATCAGAACTGGTGATTGATAAATGCCTCAAAACCATAACGCATCAAATGCCTCAGAATTTTAATAGCCCGTCTTCAAGGAATTGGTAGAATTTGTGTAAAATGACCAAAATACCCCTGGGACCAAATCTCTCTTTGATGTTGGCAAAAAATCATGAAGTTTGACTTTGGTTTGACCACAGTTGACCTCAGTTTGACTTTTTAACTGCATTGACTGCTTTTGACTTATCTGATCATCTGACTGAGCAAACTTTTGAGAAAAGTCTTGAAACTTGACATGGGGGTTCTTATACACATATAAGATGTTATGAAGCTCCCTTGAAGTCTTGGAAGTCCATTTAGCCTGATTAAAGTCAAAACCCTAGTTTTGGATGCACTGCTTAGGAGGTGCATTGTCTGAGGGAATTGTCAACTCTTCTGACCAATTGTGAACTTTGTGAACCTTGTGAACCTTCAAGAAGCAACCTATGGACTTCATGAACCTCATGAAAGGTCTTGTAGATGTGGAGAAGTTTGTGAACCTTGTGAACCTTCAAGAAGCAACCTATGGGCTTCATGAACCTCATGAAAGGTATTGAAAGCACTGTGGGACTTGTGAACCTTGTGAACCTTCATAAAGTAGCTTGTGGACTTTATGAACTTCATGAAAGGTTATGCAAGTTGTTGGAGAACTTGTGAACCTTGTGAACCTTCTTAGAACACAAAGTCTTGTATTGTGAGGGCAAATTTTGGGGTGCAACAGGGGCCAACACGGTCGCCCGTGTTGGCTTGGGCGTGTCTTTTTCCACTCTTTGTCTGTTTTGACTAATTTTGACCCCGGAGGGCATTTTTGGAATTTCCTGGCTTGTCTATTGAATCTATTAGTATTTGAAACACATTTGGAAAGGAAAGAATGGACAATTTGGATCGTGAAAGAAAGAACACCATAAGATACGATTGAGAGCTCAGGAGAAAAGGGAGAACGAGAGATTTTCAAAGGCAAAAGCAATTGAAGATCAAAAGTAATCCCCATTTTCTACTGTAATGTTGTATCTAATTGTTCGATTTACTTTATTGACTATGAGTAGCTAAACCCCCCAATACTAGGGGGTGTCCCTGAATTGTTATTGTAATGACATCATCTTCTTTATTTTTATAATATAAACACTTATTTTATTAATCAAGTTTTATCGATCAATAATTTTATTACTTTTTCAATCGGAAAAATTGATATAGTTTTACAGTTAACTTTAGGTCAGACAAACCATTGTTAATACAATTTGACCGATAATTCCTCAGTAGATAATGCCTAGGACTAGGGTTACCCTGTTGTGCACTTGATTACTGCTGAAACTATTTTTAATGCTTGATTTCAAATTAGTTTGCCTATGGACATAGTAAATTGATTATGATTTCAAAGGTTTTCTCACTAAAATCAGTCAAGAACTTGATAAAAAAAACTGTGTTTATGTTATGAAATAAGGGTTGATATTCTTGCAAGAGAATTCATACACTGCCCCTAGCATGCTCTCATATCTTGTTGAACTTTGTTCGTTATTTTGCTTTATTCTAAATATTTTGTTTAAAATTAGTGAAACCAATTTTACAAACCCTCAATTGACTTTTGGTTGATTAAACCTAAATTAAGCTTATATTGCCTAACGTAGTCCTCGAGATCGATACTGGGGATAATCCCCCTATTTTAACTACAATTGGAAAAATAGTACATTTGTTATTTTACCGATCAGGCGTGGAAGAGGAAAGGCTTACGCCCATGCAAGACTTGAAGGAATTACATATAGGTCTTCACGCCCATCAAGTTACAAATATAGGCATTTCCTTGTTTGTAAGGGAGTAACGAGAACAAGTCGATCGACTCAGAAATAAGGTTGACCTGTTCACATGGGCCCCTTCAAACATACTAGGTATAGACACAAAAGTGATAAGTTATCGCCTTGCCATCCGTCCCTCCGCCAGACCCGTAACACATAAGAAATGAAAAGTAGGCGAGGAAAGGAGGATCGCTCTCAATGAAGAGGTGAAAAAACTATCCAATGTCAAATTCATTACTGAAACAAAACATCCCATCTGGCTAGCCAGCGTAGTTCTGATACAAAAGGCAAAAAATAGATGGCACATATGTGTAGATTTCACATATTTGAACGTCGCTTGTTAAAGGTGTTATTAATACATTATAACACAATAAATAAGGGATCAAAGCAGAAGGTTTCTTTCATACCATAAATCTTACCCATGTACTTATTTACCTCATCACCGTTTTCTCGGTCATAGGTAATTAAAGTACGAGAGTTTTGGAGTTGGAAGCAGCTCAAAATCTAGATCACCTCTTATTTAACGGAGAACAGGCGTTGAAGTTAGTCCCTTTAATAAGTTGAAGATCTGTTGTCCATGATACACGGAAGCGAATATCACATATTGCCCATGTGGTTACCATAGAGGAGTTGTCTCACCCTCTGACTCGCATGTACTTATCTATCTAATCTTTGTAAGGTTCTGCATAAAGTTCACACAAAGGCATACTTGATAAAGCGTGCCAATTTATCTAGCCATAATTGTGTATGATCTCTATGTTAAAGAAGGAAAGGAATACCCAAACACTAGGGGGAACACCCAAGTTACAACATATTATGTGGAAAGCGCTAAGAATGCTATATATGTTGGGTGTGATCTAGGAAGGGTGGTATTAATGATCACCAAAAAGTCTGCCTCAAAAGGTGTTAAAGGAATAAGAACCCCTGGCTCGTGGATAACAAGAAGATGAAAGTAAAATTAAGATGTATATGAACCGCCTGTGGTGGCCATGTTGGCTCTTTCCATTTTTGAACAGGGTTCCAGAACTACATCCTCTTTGTGCCCTATGCTAAAAATATAATACCATAAAGAAGCCTTTTAATCATGTCAGAACTTGAATATAAAGATGCAGTGTCTCAAACATGAGCATTTTTGGCTTTCTTCCTAGCCATCAGTTTTCAACCAAATGGAAGGGGCTAAAAAATTGTAGTGTTTGTGCCCTTGGCAGAAGGACAGACCTTTTAATCCCTTTTTCCTATCCAAAACTTTTATCTGTCTGTAAATTTTCCCCGAGGAAACAAAATGGAAGTTCTAAAAGGAAAGGAAAAAGATAAGGCTTTCCTGGAAATTAAATTAAGGCCTTTTATAGAAATGAAAAGATCAATATCACAAGCAACATACTTGTTTGATGGAGTAATTCTTGCAGGAAATGAAAAAGATTTGACGCGTTAGGGACATGTAACGCCCCAGACTGCTTTTAGGATTACCAATTGACCCCACAAACCAACACGAGTCTTTTCAGCATGCTTTTTCCTCACTCACATGCTTTTTGGGAAACTTCCCAGAAGGTCACTCATCCTAAGATTTCTCCAAGTCAAGCACACTTAACTATGGAGTTCTTATGGAACAGACTACCAAAAATAAGATGCATGTTGTTGGTATAGGTAGTACCAATTAATCCTTATAAGCATTCCTTCAACCATGCAAAACCATACCTGCACAGTCTCAGGATCCCTTTTATTCTAATGTGAATTCAGTTTTTCCCTAGAAGCTGCTAGGAGTGTCTCATTGTCAAGCATCATGCACCGACAATCACTCATTCGCCAAGCTTCTATGAGTGTCTCATTATCATGCCGCGTGCACCGACAACCACTCTCTCACCCTCGGGTGTTACAGGACACATGTAAGAAAAGAGATTAAGATGGTTTTCCCAAAAAAAATCATCATGAGTTGCATTAAATGTCACACACGTTCCTTTTCCACTAGAAGATTAAGCTTTCGTAATTTACTGACGTTTTGACGTAACTAGGGTCATTCGATTGAAATTTGACATACAAGCACCTCAATAGGCACTTAGAAAATGGGAGATGACTCACCATTAATTGAGTGATTCGCCTCCAACTAAGGGATTCACTCTTAATTGAGGGACTCGCCCCCGAACTAAGAGACTCGCCTCTAATTGGGGGACTCGTCACTAACCATAAAGCTTAACCAAAGTAAAGGAGAAAGTTAAAACACTTCACCCTTTACAAGCCCTCGTGTTTGAGGGATTGTGTAGTGATATATTTGTAAGGACTCCTAAATGAGATGACATATGTCAAGGTATATCCCTCAAGTGACAGGGGGCTCATCCAAGGGGAAACGTGGACAATAATGGTCATTTTAAGCCATAGTTGCATGCGCAGAGTCGTGCTCATAACACCCGAGAAAATACGTAGTCAACAACTCCCCTAGTCAAGAGTGAGTGATTATCACTTATTAGGAGTTCCCTGAACCATAAGCTTACAACTCCCTATAAATACCTCAACCTTAGCATTGAGTGAGACAGATCCTAATACAAACGATATACCCCCTAAAGCTACAAAGCTTCTCACCTCACGTGAGTTTGCTCTCTCATCACCGCAAACACCATCAAATAAGATCTCTCACCACTGTGAGCAAACCCTAACCAACATAAGACTCAAAGGCCTATGGTCACCCTTACAAGCATAGGGATGTAACACATTTTATATTTTTGACAAGTACATAAATAATCTTTAAAAAATGGTGACAACTTCTCTATTCATCTCTAAAAGTTTGATAGTGTATTTACAACCAATCACTTAATGTCATTTAATTTTAGAGAAATGCTAACGAGTACCCCTGAAGCACTTGTTAAGAGTTTAAAAAGACATATTTAATTTAAAAATACTTGTATTTAATGTATTGGAAATTAAAACGATTGACATTTTTTAAGAATAAAATGTATGTTTTGTTATAAAAGACTTGTATTTAATGTCATGTTTTTTTTATTTAGAATGCTTAAAGAATGTCCTTGAAGCACTCATGACCCTTAATTTTATTATATTTAACTATTTATTAAAGTGTTTAAATTTAAGAAGTTCTTAAGATAATTTACTCTACGGCAATCCTACCTTTTTTTTCTTTGTGATAAGTAGATTAGAATAAATAAAATAAAAAGTGAATAATAGATGTCCTTATAGAGAAAAAAAAAGATTGTAGGTTGTCGTAAATTAGAAGAAAGGGTGAGAAATTGGTTCCATCACTCCAAGTCATAATGATATAAAATAGAGTAGTAACGTGCGGGAATAAGCAAACCAAACTTCAAGTCAATTGATTGGATAATGAACAAAATAAAACAGGAATAGAAAAACAGCAAATGGCAGATGAATATTCTGCGAGTCTATGAAGAAAGTAATTACAGTAGAATATACAAACTATTTGGGTGCAGCTGTAAGAGGGTAGCCAATTCCATGCCTGGTGGATGGAAATACAAGAAATAGCAAACTGCATAGAGTTCCAATTCCAAGAGGAACGATATCCAGAACCTCCTTTGTTTCATCTCCTGGTTTCGGGTAAAAACAGTGCAACACATTCTGATCACTCAACGCAACTGCAAAGAAGACAAGTACAGATAAAAAGGCATGAACAAAGTCTATGGTGCTAATCTTATACTCTGTCAAATCTGGTAACTTTTTTCCATCAACCGGTGAGTAGTCAAATAGCCAGAGACCCTTGAAGGTTGCTATGCCATGGTAGATTCTTCCGTCTAATGACTTGACTGTGTCAGTGAAACATGCGAGGATGCAAGAGAAGGCTAGCAAGATGAGGAGTACGAGTGTGAGGATGCGTGTGACGGAGTCACAAGCTCCTTTGTTTGTGAACACCGGAATCAGAATCTGCAAAGCCAGAAGGGTTCCAGTTGGAAGCAGTTTTGCCAAGTTGGCTGTCCCGGTCAGAGCCCCAGACAGTGCCCGGCTCGATAAGGAAGATGAAGAAGAGGAGCTACTGATTTCACGTGTGGCCTTGGATGATGATCCATCTGCAGCGGCACCAGAGAGGGGGGTGTTATTATCATCTGATTCTTCAGATTGCTTATCGGATCGACGTTGTCTAAGAGACATGTTGAGGATATTATATTAATGCAAAGTAATTGATCGGTTCATGCATAAAGAGATGGATCATCTTCTATTTATATCATATATTGATGAATAGTTTGCTTGTCTTGTTAGTTTTTCTTGCTTCCACGTTCCTTCCATGCAACCTTCACCAGCTAACCATTTGGTCGGTTTGTTGACAACGGTTTACGTGTAACGTGTAAACTCAACGCAACTATAACTATTTTATTTTTTTAATATAGTCCACGACCATATATATTATAACGTCATATTAAAACAAGGTCGTATTAAAATGGCTGGGTTAATTTCCTCCAATTGAGGTGTCATCCCTGTCTCATCAAATTATGTCACCACTGTTTAATTATCATGCAAAACATTATAGAAATTATCTAATCAATCTATCAGCCCAAAATATTCGGTTGGTCAAACTTATCTCACAAGTCTATGTTATATCAACTTTGGTTTTCAACTATTTTTGAGTTTTGATGAGAATAAAATGTATAGAACAATTTTATACTTTAACTATTTTATTAAGTGTGCAAAAAATAAAAAAATTGATTCTGATTTTAAAGACGTTCAGACTATGAACCAAAGGATAAATTAAATTAAAAGCGTGTTTGCAAAGAAGTCAAACATCTGATTTGATAAGTCAATATTTTTGAACTAAAACCATCCAATAGATTCTGATATAAATTATGACTACCAACTTCGAAAAGTCTTAGAACTATGAAGTCTCACCAAATTCTAAAGACAAATTTTAAACTCTCACTACAACATTTTGAATATACAGCAACACAAAAAAACCGTTGCAAAATCCAAAAAAACCGTTGCCTTTACATATGAGAACGGTTTTCAGGGCGTTCTAAACCAAGGCGTTGTTTTAGCCTTTGGGAACGGTTATTTAGCCAACGGCAACGCCTTGTTCAGAGCCGTTGATGTAATTTTATATAGAGAACGGCCTAGAACAGCAACAGCTGGAGGCCGTTTTCAAATATAAACCGTTGCAATTGTTGTTTATTAAAGAACGACTATTTTATGAAATATAGCAACGGTTCTTAGCTGTAGCCTATTCTAAACCGTTCTAATAGAGGCTTAAGTTCAATTTTTCTTCATAGGTTATAACAACGCCTTCTTTACTACAGACACACTTTGTAACTGTTGCAAAAAAATTTATTTTATTTTATAAACCAAATAAATTTATTTATTTTTTAATAAAATAAATTTTTATTATATTTTATAAACCTGATAATAACATCATTCACAATTTTTTTATATAATAATATTCAAATACAAAACATCTTCAAATTGAAAATGATCCAACAACAAAACATCTTCAAATTACATATCGTAATGTCAACAAAACATCTTCAAATTACATATCGATCCCAATGTCAATCATCATTCATAGTCAAAATAACATCTTTAATCTATAAAATTAAACTTAAACATCTACATCTATATTTCTTCATCTTCAAATTCAAAATCTTCATTGATATTATCATTCATGACCTGCAAAATAAAAATAATATAACTTAAATAAGATTATTATTCGAAGGATCAAAAATAAAATAATCCACTCCAAGTAACACACATATCCAACACTTAGAATCCATACATACACATTTACAATATACAAACCAACCATCCAATTTCATTCATATCACTTTAACACACCAATACACTATTTATATGTTAACTAACACTACAACATAACTAATCAATTAGGATTTCAATTAGCATAACTTATTAACTAACAACATAACAGTTCTACCAGTTCTACTACTAGTTCTACCAGTTCTACTAACAGTTCTACATACAAAGTCCTCGTTTTCTTACCTATTTCCATCAGCATTATACATCAGTTTTGTGCAATACCGTCCCGGAGTGTTGTACTCAAGCTGGAAGTTCTTGCCATAATACACCCAAGCACGAATTTTCCCATCAATCAAAGTTGATAATATAAACTGCAACAACATGATATCATAACAACCTTGCCAACCATTCACGATACCGTATTCAACGAAGAAGAACTAAACAAACAGCGACAGAAGAATTTAACCTGGATATTTTCCTTTGCGTGAGGAAGAACTGAATGAACAAGTGCTTCATGACCTTCGAAGATAAAGATCATATGTCCATCCAAATCCCATACCTGCATGTATCACTCTTCAATTAGCAAAAATTCAAGTTACATTCAAATAGAATTTATTCTAGACTAGAAACTTCTGTCACCTTAATTAACATATCATCGCCACAAGTTACCATACATAGTCTACTGTTTGGATATGAAAATGACAAGTCATTAACACTACCATCATGAGCATCAATCTGTAATAATGAAAAAAAGACACTATTGATCATGAATTGCGAATAAAAATTTTATTCGATTCGTATGAAGAATTTGATGTGAAAGTACCTCCAAATGCTCTTGTAGACCATTAGGAATGTTATAGCTATACAAATGAACCAAATGTTTTGCATAAGCAACCCCTGAAATGAAAGGAAATATATATTATAAGCTAGTTATCAAGCAACAAAATCGAAAAATATTATTACAATCTTTACCAAGTAAACCCGCACTCGGGTTCCATGCTACTCGATTGACAGGCGATTGTTTCAAAATCAACGCCTGTACAAAAGACCACGTTAATTTATTTTTGTATAGAGAATTCTTTGAACATATATTCATGATCCATATGCATTAATGAAGTTGAGTAATTCGAGATAAACCTGAAATTCGACCGAACAATTCGAAATATCCCATATTTTGAAAGGCTTTGATACAAGCCTCTCTCGCAGACTTGCTTCCCAAAGTGAAACTTCACCGTTTATGCTACCAACTATTTCATTGAAATTCTCTAGGTTATTAGAAAGACTAATTAAGTTTCTGCGTAATATACAGACAATGTTGATTATTTTAACCTACCAGCTAGTATTGAATGAATGAAAGGATGAAACTCCATGCTTGTCACAGTTGATCCCTGATGTAACTTACAAACTCAATAGTATTCGGTGTTTCTGAATGCATCGGAATGGAGACTGCAAGAAATTGACAATAGAAAGATTATAATAGTTCTTCATCTACTATAGTCATTATATCAATGTAAAACCATTTTACATTGACACAGGGCATCTGTATTAAACTTTATGCGACAAAAAACCGATGAAGATATACCTTGAGTTGAAGGACCAAGCAATAAGGAAGCTTTGATCTCAGCTGGTGATTGAGAAAACGGCAAAGGATTTGCATTCAGCGGCAATGTTGTCACAACATTAGGAGTAGGAATTGCAATGGTAGGCGAAGGATTTGCATTCAGCGGCAATGTTGCAACAACATTAGGAGTAGGAACCGCAAAATTAAGTACTAATAAGTTGAAATGCAACAAGCAAATAACAGTTTTATCAATGAACATGAAAATATCTTAATATTCTGTTTTTTCATTGAACAGTTTTATCAATGAACAGTTTTATCAAAGAACAGTTATATCTCAGTAGTGGTTATGAAATGCCAATAATATCTTAATATTCTGTTTTTTTTCTTCTCGTTCTGTTATATTTTATTCTGTTGATAAAGTTTATCTCCTATTTTAGAGTATCTAACTTTTCTATTTAATAAACATCTTGACCATCTTTGGAGTTCAGCCAAGTCAACCTTTCTTCAATCCTCTACAGTGAACAGGCAATATTTTCTCAGATAAATTCAGATATGCAAAGCTCTCAAAACATTGAAGAAACCTAAATGTAAAATTTTATGCACTGGGGGTTTTCTTATTCTCCACAAATCATCCCCATAAAATAACACCCACATACAATTTCTTGTCTGCATCAATAAGTCAATCGAAGGAAAAAAGGAACAAAAAATAGGTAAATTTCAGTGTAAATGTTTAACTCACACCCTAAGCAAACAGGCTTGAACAGAGTTCTCTACATCTTTATTGACCAATGGATCAATTAATCGGTTGTCAGAGCTTGTTTGACTTCTTCTGCCCCTGCAAGGCGCTGCATGTTTTATGGATAATGAAAAGTGGTGAATCATCATCAATGTGTATGTTAGGAACCCAATGTATGTTCTATTGCATTGTAATGACACTACATGGGTTTTGTTATTATACTATGTGCTAATGTGCGGAGACAGAGATTAAGAGGGATAAAGAGCAAAAGTTAGTTCTCACTCTCATATGCATTGGTCCTTTATCTGATGGCTGCAGAATGTAATAACAATGATAAGGAGCCTCTGTAATTGTTTCTAAATCACAATTTGAAGAGCATATCAAACCCTGGTCCATTGAATGTAGAACACTAGAAAGGCCTTGAAAAACTGTCAAATCATAGCCATGTTAGGAAAAATGATAAACTTTGAAGAATTTGACCAATAAAAATTGAACAGCAACAATTCAGGACTAATGACAATGACATGGGTGATAGAACTTCAAAGAAGAAGGATCCTACTACTCACGTTGAGCATTCATGTCTGACTGATCAGCGTCATCGGAATTGGTTTCGATCACGTGATAAGAAGATGCAGTCACGACAAATGAAGCCCCCAATATTAGACCTGCATTAAAACTCAAAAATCAGAAAACCAATTTTTTGTAGAAAACCAGAGAGGTTAAGAACAAGACGTTGGGTGCACCAATATTGCTTAATCAGTCTCAGTAGCCCATCATAAAGACAATAATTAAAAATCGTTCTGGTCGCCATTGAAGTAAATTTATAACATTGTTCAGTCTCTGCTACCGAAAATCACAACCTGAGGTTCAATATTGGGTTCTACAAGAGATTGATTTTGACAACCAAGTGCACTTCTCAATTTAGCAGATTCTTCAAACTTTTTATCAACAAATTGTGTATGTGGTGTCTGAACATCACAATTCGGGTGAAGTCCAACAACCACTATGCTCTCAAACAGTTGCGACGACTTCTTAAAAGACCTATGACCCTGTGAAACCAATAAAAGCGGGTGTATGAAAACAGTAAAGATACGACTCGCATACTGATAAATAAGGAACATATAAGAAGACAAGATGGTGTAAGAAAACAAGTACAAGCAAACAAATCCTGAGGAGGAAAGAAATTCCTCAAGTAATTAACAAAACTAGATGGTGTAAGGAAAGAAATAATGAATTCCTGAGAAAATATTCACATTCATACACACCTATCAAGCAAATTAATATTAAATATAAAACAGAATACTGCTTTATTCAATACACTCACAGAAGTTTTTTCAGTTCTACTGATACTAAGTTTATCCAAGGGTAATTTGTACAAGATCTGATGCAAATTTTGCAAAATGCTTGTTCGATAAAAAAAATGAGTCATGATATGCATTCATCAAATAAGTGAAGCGTCATAAATTATATTAAATCTAACAAAGACATTGCTTACTCAATTTATAGAGTTGATATGCATTCATCAAATAAATATATCAAATATCAAGTCATTTTCCAGTGTTTTTATAGGAAATGACTTAGCATAACCAATATCACATTCATGATTCATGCCCTAAAGTATCAATTACCAAAGTAACAGAAATAATGAAAAACCAAATGTAGGTAGTAAATTTCATCTAGGCACTGATTACTCAGATTGGAGGTGCGTCCGGTGTCTAACATTGACATGACACTGTCACATGTAGTTCCATTCTATCATTCAATTTTCTCCCTACGAGAACAATTTACAAAAAATTATATAAGCTACCGCAACAAATTATATAATTAGTTGCCTATTACTCCCTACGAGAACAATTTTTTTACTTCCTAAAAATTAGGCGTTGCTATAGAGTAAAAATGTTGTAGTGTCTACTTAAGCTTCACCAACTTATATGCAAAGCCTCTGACTAGAAGATTAAATCCAATATGCAAAGCCTCTGACTAGAAGATTAAATTCAAAGGTCAACGACTGATTGATGTGACAGAAGTACAAAAGTAAATCTACTCTATATGTAAAGTATTATACTCTATACCAACGAAGTTTCTCACGTCCCATCATCCTCATCAACTCTCTGCTACAAGCGTCACTCTAATGTTGCAATATGAAGTGACTTTCATACAACTATTACATTAAGGATATTCCAACTTAACCCACCAACGGATCAATTACTTCCTATATAAAGATGCCTTTAAAGATTGGAAAGGAAACGAACTGATTTCAAGATCAATGCATACACTCATAAAGATGTCCTAAATAAAAGAAGTATTTCTCACACTGATACAGTTAAAATATTTTCTTTGAATATCTTTGTTAAGTGCAATATTTGTTTTAAACTTGTGTATCTTCTTTTTGAAGCATCTTGTAACACAAAGCTTGTTTATCTTAACTTTTGGTTAAAAAAATTTAGAGACTAAGTTTGGTCAGAACTTTCAAGAAGTCATTGACAGTTAATCTTTGAGTTGTAATTTCTTGAGAGACTAAGGTATAGTCAGAATTTCTCAAGAAGTCTTAGACTGTGTGTCTTTGAGTTATTGTAATCAAGTTTAATTATTGAATTAAGTCCTTATTGAGAAGGCAAAATCACTCAGGCGGGTGGACTAGATGTAGCTTAGTTAACAGCGAATCAGGATAAAAATACTTGTGTTATCATCTTTATCATTATCTTCGTTGTTTGAGTTATTGGGTTGCAACATTTTTTAAATCCAGAAACCCAAGTCTATATAGGAGGTTTCAATATTTCATAGTGAAATCACAGTTGATTGGTAAATGAGGATATAGAGGTTGTTGCGATGATTTTGTGTTTACGATGCAATGGAAAATGGACTATCCTGCAAGGTTAACATTCTAAAGTTCAAGTTAGTATGAGAGTGAAAAGTTGCGTATGAATCAGAGAAGGTGAATACATGAGAAATGGCTATTTTTCCTTCTTAAATAGGAAGAGCTGTTAGCAACCAAAAGCGTGAATCACGGTAAGTCGTCAGATTGATCTTGACGGCTAGCAAAGCTCTCGCCTGTGGAATTTCCTGCTTAGAAAGAAAAAGGGGTACTACTTGTTTTGTAGTTCGTCCATCTTATTTTGCTATGGGGCCTTTACACTTTGGGCCTTGTGGACGAGTTGAAACACTTGTCCCAATCCTTTGTTTTTTCTTTTCAGAATGATGGTTTGTAATATAGGCCTCTGTTTGGGCTCTAGATTCAAGGATGTGAAGGCCTTTCATGGGACGTCATTACCCTTGAGAACAGGTGCATGAAATACCTTTCTTGTAATAGGTAACATTTTGCTAGTAATGACTAATGTGTGTCCCTACACTATTTAGTGATAATGTTTCCTTTTCTTTAGAGAACTCAAGAGCTTTGAGCTATTTTTCGATAAGATGAGTAATTGTTAGTGGTGTATGGTGATCGTACGATACTCGATGGATAAATAGGGTATAAAGGCTTATGAAGCACCATTTTGGCCTTTTCTACCATCAATGACCTGCATGAGAACCCTTTCTTCTACCTTCGTCATTTTCTTCACAAGCTTCTTTGTTCTAGTATTGGATGAAGTTTGTATGATCGTGTTCATTGGTACAATCCATGCATGTTTAATTGATCCATCTTATTTAAGACAAATTTAAGTGTTTTTCTTTTGCTTAAGCTCCATTTTCTAGGATTTTTAAAGTAGTGAGCGTTTGATCTCTTACCTCCTTCTCTACGAGATTTCTTTTGTTGTTGGCATTTTCTTCCACGGGTGACAGTATATGCGCTTGATTGTGTCATGCCCTAAATTTTGACCCCAAGACTTCACATCATTGTGCAAATCATCACCATAATATGGATGTATTTTCATACCTCATTAATGTTTTCAAAGATTGTTGAGTATTCACCTTAACCAAGGATTAAGGTTTTGAGCTCTTTCAGAGCATTCAGGAAAATGATCAATCAAGAATTGACATGACCTTCAACTTTTCAAACCTATCAAACATCCATGAAGGATCAAGAGATTTCCCTCATCAAGGATCTAACACAATATTGCATCATTTCAAGTTGATCAAGCCTTAGGACCATCAGTGTCACCAAATTAAGGCTTTGGTCAACCAAGGCTTCCAAAGAGAAGCTTTCATCTGGGAATGAGCCAATAATTTAATATATGTTTCAAGAAGCTGAAAATAACCTAATGAGTCCATTCATAAGTTCGAAATAGCCTCAGGGGATGCATTTATAAAAAATCAGGAATTAAGGTTTTGACCTAATTCAGTTTATAGGTTGACTTTTGGAGTAAGGCATGATCCAATACCTCAAGATATGCTTTAAGGACCTCAAATACCTCATATTGATCCATTCACAAGATTGGATTGATTCAAAGAACTTGATTCATAAGCAATACAAGGATTCAAATTCATCTGGACCATAAGCTAGGGTTCTTGAGAAAAAGTCAACCATGCCTTTAACTTTTGAACAAAGCATGATCTGAAACCTTGGAGCATGATTCAAGACAATAAAAAACACCTTTGGAATCCATCCATTAGGCTCAATTTATCCCAAAGAATTGATTTCATAAAAGGTCACAAAGTTCAAGTTTTATCTAAAGTAAAAAGTCAACTGTGATCAAAACCAAGTTTGAATTTTGGGATTTTTTTGGTAAACATGGCCTCTTTAAGTCAAGAACAATGTCAACTTTTGATTTGGATCATGATCAATCAAGAAAAATCAATAAAATTAAGGTTACTTGCAAAAAGTGCAATCTTGAGAAACTTAAAATTTCACTAAGTTATGGAAGGAACATGATTTTTACCCAACTTTGCAAGGCCATAACTTGTGATCCAAGCAACCATTTTTTTTCATTCAAAGCTCAAATGATAGATCTTTTTACATACAACAAGATTGCAAAGCAGAAGTTCCCCAAAAAATGAATAGATTTTGAGATATGAAGCATTAAAGTTAGGGTTTCATAAGATTTTGAACTTCGACACATAATTTTTTAGGCAGAATCTGCCTCATGTTTTGTCCAACTTTGGAGGCATCTTTCGTTATGATCCAAGATGAATCAAGACCAAATGTAAACATCAAAGTTGAAGTATGATATACAAGTTTTCCAAATAGTACAAGAACATCCATTGGTTCAACTTGAGCAAGAAGTAATGAACCTCACAACATGCCTTGATGCGAACTATTTTTTGATAGCATTTGGCACATAACTTGCATCCCACGATTTTTAAGCCAATTTTGGACACTTGCATCATTGGATTTCTGTCTAATATCAACATAAATGATGAGGAATCTGAACCATAAGGCCAAAGAGTCAAAGGCTTATCCCTTAGCATGTAAAAACCATCATGACCAAGTGAAAACTTAAGTTTTGTTTTCAAGCATTAATACAATGCATAGAGGTGGCATGAACCAAGCCATACCAGTCCAAACAAGTCAAGAAACATGAGTGTTCAAACCTGTAAATTTGGTTGAAGCCAAGATAAGAGGAGAGTTGGGTGCCTTAGCATTCAAGTCAATGGCTACCTAGCTATATCCATTGGATAATAGAGTGACCTCTCATTCAACATTGTTCCTCCCAAAACAAACTTATCCTCCTATAAATAGAAGTCATTTCTGATTGTTTAAGACACCCCAAAACATCACAATACATGTTTTCTCTCATTTCACTCTTCACTTCAAAAATCTAAAACCTTAAGAAGTGAGAATCGAATTTTCAAATAGAGAGCAATTCAGTTCAAACCAATGATCCTAACACCTTCCGTAAACATTATAGAAGTGATCCAAACCAACTAATCACTTCTAAACATCAGGATCAACATCTCCATTTCTCACTTGGTCCAACTGCAGTCAGAATCGAGCTAGCTCACCCAAGGAGTTTCAAAACATTTTAAAGGTTGTAACACAATTCTTGAGGCCTAAGGAAGCTATCCAGGTCATTGTTTCACGTTTATAACACCTTAACAACAGAATTCGATTCCTTCTTGCAGAGGTAAGCCTTGAACTTTCAAACTCCATAAAAGATGCATCATTTTTTATATTTCAAGTTACCAACATGTTTCTGCACATATATAGAATGTTTTCCCTCAATAAATTGCTATGTATCAATCATGTATAGGATTTCATAGTGTTCTTGCAAAAATTAGGGTTCATCTGTTCATCACGTAATAACTCACTCCACACTTAAAAGAAATGAAATTAATTGGTACCATCTTGTTCCTTATTCAAAAGCGAGCAAGTTTGATGTTTACATCATTCAGTTTCATCACAAATTGAGAGAGTTATGAGAGGTTTTGCAAATTTGATAAAGGTGGCACGCGCGAGGAAGAAGAAGGTGCCTTGGCACCATAATTCAAATTTTTTGAATTTTTAAATATTTTAATTATTTTCTTAATTAATTTCCATATGCAATTTTAATCATTTTCAATTAATTTTTTGAAAAAATATCCTTCATATATTTAAATAATTTATTCACCAAAAAAATAAAAAAAAAATATTTTTTATTTGATACTATATTTTTGAATATTTTAACGAATTTTATTTTAAATTGTTTTAAACATGTTAAAATAATTTCCTTTTTTGATTTTTTTCAAACCAATTTGATTTCAAATATTCATGTGAATAAGGCATCATTTTATAAACCTTAATAATTGTTCATAATATATTTTAAAGTTTTAATTTGATATTTGTATCATTTTTTATTGAGTTTCTTTGAAAAATACCTTTAAAAAATGAAATTAGGGTTTTTCTCTTTGATTCAATATTTCAAACTTCATTTCAATACACATGGCCCTCTATTAGAGTGTAAGACCCAACCCTCTTTGTAAATAAACCATTTTATGGGCATCTGCTATAGTATAAGTCTCATTGCGCTTTTCAAAATCACGGTGTGATCACTGTTTTCACAACAATATTTGGGCCTCTAATAGAGTGTAAGTCTCATCCCTTTGTACATACATTTTTAAGGCATCTACTATAGTATAAGTCCCTCCTCTCAGTGTTTAAAATCATTGTGTTTTCAAAATAATCATGGGCCTCTGCTAGGAGTGTAAGTCCCATCTCTCTGTACATAAACTTTGTTTTAAAAAATAACTTTGGGCCTCTGATAGAGTGTAAGATCCAATACCTTTTGTAAATAGAAAATATTTTAGCCTCATTCATCTTGGGCTTTGTACAAGATACAAACACTCATCTGGGCCTCTATCTAGAGTGTAAGACCCGACACCTTTGTTTGCTTAAAGATTAAGTCGTCTTCGAAATCAAAACTTTCTTCAATTTCTCAAAACCCTAACTCAGTCTTGAAGAAAACATCTAATCAATCACAGTACACTTGGGCATCTATGTAGATAATAAGACCCACCACCTTTTTCAATTCATTTCATACTTGTTTATATACTTGTCCATATCTCTGTCTATATACTTGTACATATCTTGTTAAGTTTCTCACAAAATTTAAATCATACTTAGTTTAGACTAGTTCAAACCATAGGAACCTTGTCAATCAGTATAACTTAGTTCAAACAACTAGTTCCCCCTGTACAAATGAATTCTTCTTCCCAATACAGTCAGTCTCCTCTTGGGCTTTGTTCAATTGATTCAACCTAGAAAAGCTTCAATAAAGAGAGGATTATTTCCCGGTGAAACCTCTTTTTTAACCCCTTTAATATTGGAACAGTTCAACAAAGAAATGATTATTTCTCGGTGAAACCTTTCTTGAACTCTTCTTATGACTTGGACAATCAAAATTCCCCAGTCTCCTCTTGGGCTTCATACAAGGACCCTCAGGCTTCCTAGAAGCATCCCCAGCCTTCTCTTGGGCTTCATTCAAGGACCTTCATGCTTCCTAGAAGCATCCCCAACCTCCTATTAGGCTTCATACAAGGACCCTCAAGCTTCCTAAAAGCACGGGATAGACCTTAATCATCCATATCCCTACACCAATCCCCAGGAGAGTCAAAACCTCTAAGAAATTCAAACTCATCCATTAAGTCTCTTATGATCCTTAGCAAGGCTTGACTTCCACCTTAAAATCCCCAGCAAGGGTTAGGTTACAATCAACAAATCCCCAAAATAATCAAAGCCTTTATGGCAGTTCAATAAATCCAACTCTCCTCTAATCTCCAGCAAGAGTTAGTTTCTCTTTCGATTCCTCAAAGCAGTTGGAACTTGTTCTTAGATTTAATTTTCCCCGGTCAGCCTCAATCTTGGGCCTTGTGCAAGACAGATATAATACTCCCCCCAGTTGAGTTAGCTTTCAATCCCTCTTTTAGCTTTAACCTTGGGCTTTAATCAAGGCACATAATTCAATATCCCCACAGATGAGACTCTGAGTCCTCTCTGTAGGACGATATTTCCTCTATACATCACATTTTAAAACAAGCAATTAAACCTTTTCCCAGATAATTGATGTAAGTGGCACACTTATTGATTCAAAATCCAAGCTGGAGTCCCTCCCTTATCATGGCTAAAATTCTCTTTCATCTAAGTGATGTAAGTGGCAAGCCTCTGGATTCTACACATCCAAGCCAATGTCCCTCTCTTATCATGCAAAGATTCATAAAGGAAAAAGTGGCATTGCTCTACACT
Source organism: Lathyrus sativus (assembly GCA_963859935.3). Classification (NCBI taxonomy): domain Eukaryota; kingdom Viridiplantae; phylum Streptophyta; class Magnoliopsida; order Fabales; family Fabaceae; genus Lathyrus; species Lathyrus sativus. The sequence continues at coordinate 2,602,272 of OZ012735.1, forward strand.
GAGTTAAAACTTCTTCCTTCATGACATTTCAACTCTCTTATAAAGGAAGGTGTGGCATTACTGGATTCCACACATCCTAGTTAAAGCAACTTCCTTTATAGTCAATCCCTCAATGATTGTGATGAATAAGTGAGATGTCTCCCTTTAGAGATGACAAATTCTCTCTTAAAAACTCTTTTACCTTCAATCTTGGGATTTGAACAAGACATAAACACTTTTTAGCTTCAATCTTGGATTTTGAACAAGACACACATTCTTTTAGCTTCAATCTTGGGCTTTGAACAAGACACAAATACTCTTTTAGCTTCAATCTTGGGCTTTGAACAAGACACCAAACATTTTTCCTCCCATAGAATAGGAGGAACTACGAACGCTCTGATTTCCCCAAAATCTCTTTACTGGAATACGTAGGCATAAGATTGCGAAATCTTAGCGAGCGCACTAGTCAAAAACATTCGTTCCAGATACCTTTCCAAAAACAATAGAAAACCCTAAAACAACAAAAACATTTTCTCAAAGGAGAAACTTTCCCCACCTGATAGCAAATAGACTCAAGAAAGCAATTCAAATAGTAACAAAAGATGCAAATACATGTTCCTATAGATACTTTGGGTGTTAATAGCTTCCCTTTGTATAACCAACCCCCGATTCCAGATCTCTTCACATTTATAGGGAAAACACTTGCACGTAGGGTTAGTTTATGATATCTTCCCCTTCCTTTTAATCTTCATAAGATAAATATAGAAATCAGAAAGTAGCACCAAAAGTGGTAGTGGTCGCTTCACACAAAAATTGATGCTACAGATTGCTTACGATATTTTATCCCCGTGCATTTTATTTCATATTATTTTAAACTATGGAGATAATGTCAACCTCGACCAGGAGAGTCAGTATATATATCTCTGGTGATTGGGTATGAACTAAGACTTATTGGGGACCATTTCTGCTTTTTGTTTGTGAGAGCGTGTTAGACCGGGCCTCTATTGATGTAGGTCTATCATTTGATTTGGGAGTGTTTCCAAAAGATGAAGATAAGTGGGTATGTAGGAAATATGATAGGTGTACCATCCCCTTCCACGAATGTTTACTCACCCTCATAGGTTTTTGCCTCACTTTTAATGAGTGTAAGGTTAGAGTAATGAATTACTTATTGATTTCCTCCTCGCAATTTCACCTGGTAAGTTGGGAATTTGTCAAGGTTTTTCAACATTGGTATAAGCACAAAGGGGTAAGTTGATTGTAGTGTTGTTTTTCATCTTTTTAAATTTCAGAACATGCCAAATTATGCGAACAGTTTAGGTTTGCTTTCCTTCAAGAAGAAAACTAAACACTCTGATACTTACTCTAATAGTGCAAAGAATTTTAAGGATCATTTCTTTCTAGTTACTTCTTTTAAAGAAAAAGCTCATGCAAAGATTTGCAAATTAGAACATGTCCCCCACCAGTGTGCACATATATATCCTATAAGTACTTGATCCATAATCACTTTCTAACAAGGTGGAATCCAATGTTTACAAGGAGGAAGACTTGTCTCAAGAAGATTTATCACTGAAGAGCTAGCTATTGTCCTTCTATTATGAGCTTGGCTACATTGTCAACATTGTTGATTCTAACACGACATTAAGATAATGGTTGAAGAGGTTCATTCAGACTCGATGGCCAGTGGATGCCTGTAACGCCCCAAATTTAATTGGAATATTTATTTAATTTATTTAAATAAGAATATTCACATTTTGGTGATTTTCTGTGGTTTTGTGAAATATTGGAAATTAATGGAATTTGGGTTATTTATTTTGAATAATAGTATATAATATGAATATATTAATATTATTATTAATTAAAATAAATACAAGTTGACTAAGGGAAAATTGGATATTTAAGAGGAGTTAGTGAGGGTAAGTTGGGAAAAGCCCAATTGTGAGGCCCAAGACTAGGTTTAACAAAAAGGAAATTGCGAAGAGATTAGGATTCATTTGTTAGACCGTGAAAATAATTGAGGCCAGAGCTCTGAGGAGGAAATTGGAGGCAAGAGCTTCGAAAGGTTTCCTGAAATATTTGAGAAGACCTTGATCGACAATTAAGGTATGGGGAGTATTACCCTCATGATTTTCCATGTGTAACTTTCAATGTATTTAAGGTCGATTTAAGGTTTAAGGTTTTTGAGGGCGGATATGAGAATTAGTGATATTTGGCCTTCGTGGCCTAAATCTATTATTGTGAATTTAACCGTAGAATTCATGGGGAAAAGGAAAATTTAGGTGTTCGTGGCCAAAACCATGATTTGTTATTTGTCTAACCCTGAAGGGATAGGAATATTAGATAGTGAATAACTCTGATGCCTGCAGGGTAATTCTAAGGAATTTGTGATTTAGGGCGTGAATATTATACGGGATTGGCCTAATAAACAGTAGGTTTTGTGCCTTTATTGCCGTAAGACCTTAGGGATGTTTTGGGGGCATTGGGGAAGTGAATCGTATGGACTTTTGGGTTGAATTATGTTCTGGTGCATAGTAGAATTTGATGTCATCGCACTGCTTTCTAGCGAAGAAACTCGCCCCAGACTCGCCTAGCAAACATGCCAGCGAACGTAGCAGATTTTCACGAATGTTGATTGCGTGCAACGATGCCTTGATGTTCGATTCTGTGATTTCTATGATGAATTAGCATGAGTATAACTGGGAATTCCATGTGATTAATATGCGATAATATGATGATTACCATGAGTATAATTATGAATTCTATGTGATTAATATGCGATAATATGATGATTACCATGAGTATAACTGGGAATTCCATGTGATTAATATGCGATAATATGATGATTACCATGAGTATAATTATGAATTTTATGTGATTAATATGCGATAATATGATGATTACCATGAGTATAATTATGAATTCTATGTGATTAATATGCGATAATATGATGATTACCATGAGTATAACTGGGAATTCCATGTGATTAATATGCGATAATATGATGATTACCATGAGTATAATTATGAATTCTATGTGATTAATATGTGATAATATGATGATTACCATGAGTATAATTATGAATTCTATGTGATTAATATGTGATAATATGATGAATTAACATGAGTATGACTGTGAATTCTATGTGATATGTATATGATGATGATGATGATTTTGATGATGATGATTATTATGATGAGCTATGATGACATGATGTATGGTGATGATTATTATGATGAGCTACGATGACATGATGTATGATGATGATTGTTATGATGAGCTACGATGATATGATGTATGATGATGATTATTATGATGAGCTATACTGATATGATTTTGATGATGATGATTATGATGAATGATGATGCACATATGATGTTATTATGAGGATGATTTGTGACATGTGCATCATGCATTCATGTGCATCCGGACTTTGGTTCAGGACCTCGATTGCTTTGGCTTCAATCCCATTGTGCGGATGTGAAGTGTTTTGATGTGCTCTGGTTCTCTAGTAGAATCGATCCTATTGATGGGGATCTATGGAGGGTTGATGGCCTTGTGTCCATCGTATTATGATGATTGGTACCACATGCATTGAGTCTTGTTGCATTTTCATTTATGAGTGATTTGGAATAATTTATGATGTTGTAGCCTTGGAGGCCTATTGATGAATATGATGATGTTGAATATGACTATGACGCCATTTTATATGTTGGTTTTCATACGTTGATCATTATGAATCGTTTTACTCACCCTGCCTATTTGAATGTTACCTCCACGTGGGTAACGTGCAGATGACCAGGTTTAGCCATGGATGTCGATGAGGACTTTTGAAGTTTTGAGTTGTTGGCCTTTGGTCAACTTAGAGGGTCTTGCTCTGATAGTGTAACATCGGGTTGGGGTCTTCGAGTCGAGTTATGTTTTATTGTGTTATTTTGATTACCTTTCCGTGTAAGGAAAACTTTGGCATATGCCTTGTGAGTTCCGCTGCCTTTGAGCAAATTTTGATATCTTTTGGAAAAACCCGTTATACACGAAGCATTGACTTATTTTGAGCTTTGAGAAATGTACGCCCTTTGAGGTGATTTATTGTTGAGTTTAACATTTTACTCTGATGACTTTGAATAAATGTGCCTTTTAATCGTAGGGTAGAAAAGGGTGTTACATAGTGGTATCAGAGCAGGTCGGTCCGTCCGGCCAAGTTGTATAATGTTATTTGTTCCCTTGTATGCAACATGTGTGTGAAAACATTGTCGCTACACGTTTGTTTTCTAACCTTTGTCTGCAGAAGTGGGAATGAAACAAGTGGGGGAGAATCTTGTGCTTCTCCAGGATGCTGCAAGTGTGGAGTGGCAGCTCAGTGTGTTGTTGAACGCTCTTATGGTTTGGTAAAGATGGTTTATGCCCCCATCATGATTTTCGGCTGTCTATTGGAAAATTGAGGAACTGGTCACCCTTAATATCTTGTTGATAGTATACGGGGTCATGTTGGATGGGATAGACGTGTCTTGCAAGCTTAGATGGTGTGTGCAGTGAATTGTTTTGAGTTAAGCTAAGTGCTTACAAATTGTTTTGGTGAGTCAGTACAAGATGGTGCTAAGATGTTTATTTTGATGGAAACTTTGAGTGTTAATAAAGTGGAGAAGTTGGTGGTGTGCCAATTATTTGTGATTGTCCGGAGGTTTTTCCTGATGAGATAAGTGATTTACTGCCGGAACGTGAAGTGGAGTTTGTGATCGACTTAGTTCCTGGAACTAGTCCGATATTGATGGCTCCATATCGTATGTCTAAATTAGGATTGAAAGAGTTGAAGAGTCAATTAGAAGATTTTCTTGAGAAGAGATTCATTTGTCTGAGTGTGTCACTGTTGGATGCACCAATTTTGTTAGTTAAGAAGAAAGAAGATTTTGTGAGGCTGTGCGTGGACTATAGACAATTGAACAAGGTGACTATCAAGAATAAGTATCCACTTCCAAGGATTGATGATTTGATGGATCAGTTGGTCGTTGCAAGTGTGTTCAGTAAGATAGATTTGAGATATGGGTATCATCAGATTCGTGTGAAGGATGAAGATATTCAGGAGACTACTTTTAAAACAAGGTATGAACATTGTGAGTATTTCGTGATGCCAATTAGTGTGACTAATGCACCATGTGTATTTATGAAGTATATGAACAGGATTTTCCGTCCTTATTTGGACAAGTTTGTGGTTGTGTTCATTGATGATATTTTGATATATTCGAAGAGTAAAGAAGATCATGTTGAGCATCTGAAAATTGTGTTATCAGTATTGAAAAAGAAGCAGTTGTATGAAAAACTGTCAAAGTGTGAGTTTTGGTTAAAGGAAGTGAGTTCCTTAGTCATGTGATCTCGAGTAGGGTTATTATGGTTGATATGTCGAAGGTTGAAGTTGTATCGCAATGGGAAGTTCCAAAACCTGTTTTTGAGATTAGAAGTATTCTTGTGCTGGCAGATTATTATCGAAAATTCATTAAAGGATTTTTCCAAGTTATCTTTGCCATTGACGTAGTGGACTAGGAAGGTTCAAGCTTTTGTTTTGGATGTAAAGTGTGAAGAAAGTTTCAAGAGCTTTTGAGAAGGCTGACAACAGCTCATGTTTTGATTTTGTCGAATCTAGCATAACCATTGTTGTATATTGTGATGCTTCATTGCTGGGATGGGGAGGTGTGTTAATGCAACATCAGCAAGTTTTAGCTTATGCTTCAAGGCAACTTAAAGTGCATAAGAGGAATTATCTGAAACGGGATTTAGAGTTGGTTGTTGTTGTGTTTGTGTCGAAGCTTTGGAGGCATTATTTGTTTGGTTTGAGATTTGAGGTGTTTAAAGATCATAAGAGTTTGAAGTATTTCTTTGATCAGATAGAATTGAATGCGAAGCAAAGGAGATGATTGGGACTTCTGAAGGATTATGATTTTGGTTTGAATTACCATTCGGATAAAGCAAGCGTGGTAGCTGATGCATTGAGTAGGAAATCTTCGCATATACCGATGATGATGGTAAAAAAGTTAGAACTGATTGAGCAATTTCGTGATATGAGTTTGGTTTGTGAAGAGACTTCTTATGGAGTTAAGCTTGGTATGTTGAAGCTTACTAGTGGTATTCTTGAAGAAATTCGAGAAGGTCATAAATCTGATTTGAGTTGGTAGATCGGTTGAATTTGAGGAATCAAAGTAGAAGAGCTGATTTTCGGATTAATGAAAATGGTATGATAAGATGTCGTGACAGAGTTTGTGTTCCAGATATTGTTAAGTTGAAAAAGATTATTCTTGAGGAAGGACATCGAAGTAGAATGAGTATCCATACCGATACTATGAAGAGGTACCCAAATTTTAGGAAATTATTTTGATGGCCAGGGATGAAGAAAGAAGTGGTTGAGTTTGTGTATGCTGGTTAGACTTGTCAGGAGTCGAAGATTGGACAACGGAGACCGTTGGGTCTGATGCAACCGTTGAATATTCTAGAATGGAAATGGGATATTATTTCCATGGATTTTTGTTAGATGCCCAATTGTGCTTATTTGAGCTATCAAATTTGAGCATCTTTCACTCCGTTTTTGTCTAATTTGTGCTCAAACCGACTTGCTTTTGTTAATATGCATCATAGTGTGAAACACTCTTGGTTCTTTTAATTTGTGTGTTATTGTGCAGTACTTTAGCATGAAAGAGTAGGATTTGAAGGCACAAGAAAGATGACAAAGGAACCAAGAAAGTTGAAAGCAATAGCAAGTTCGCCAGCATGTTCGATGAGCGAAGCAGTAGCGAGTGTTCGCTAAGCGAGCTCATAGTGAGAAGCTAGCGAACACTCCCAGACTTGGGCAAAAGCACATTAGCATTGTTCGCTGGCAGCAAGGAGGGTAGCGAAGCACTCGCTGGGCGAGCACCTAGCGAGCAAGTAGCGAAGCCAAACTGAATCATACCTCAAGAACTCGCTAGCATGTTCGCTGAGCGAGGTTGCAGCGAAGCCAAACAAAATGATTGCCTCAGACCATGCTAGCATGTTCGCTAAGCGAGGCTGTAGCGAACATTTTCTAGAAGCTCGCTTAGCGAGCAGGGTCGCGAGCATGGCAGACCATCAACTTTGTCTATAAATAGCTAGTGTACTTTTTGTTGACTTATCACAACTTTTACTACTTTTGCTAAAAAGTGATTTTGTGACCTAAAACCTTTTCTTGCTCTCATATCTTCATCTCTTAACATCATTCCACCAAAAAGAAGGTGGATTCTCATCCAAGTTGTATTCTTCGACTCAGATGTTCATCAACCTTCTCCCGATACTTCTACCGCAAGCTACCATGAAAATGAGTAGCTAAATACTTCCTTTTGTCAAGGTTAGGTGTATGTGATCATCAAGATTTGTATGTAAATGTATTGATCTTCACTTGTAAACTCTTTGATGATGAATGTATGGTGAAAACTTTGCTTTATCGATAACTCTTTGTGTTGGTTTATGATCGAGAGATATTTCCCAACTCTTAACCTAGGTTTTCATCCATCTTTGTTTGTAAGCTAGAGATAGTTATGAATGAAGTTGTTCACATAAATGTTGAACTTTAATGTTGTCATTTTGATAGATTGTGTAAGAGATCAACAATGGATCAAAATGACAAATCCCACAATGTGAGTTAGAGATAATCACATTGATAGGATGTTGTGAATGTATTTATCATCTAATGGAGTTTATGAATCTTGTTGATCGAACATATGCATGAAAAGCGATCACCGAACCCTAACTTTGGCAATCTTTCTTTAAACCGCAAAACCCTAACTTTTACCGCGAAACATTACTTTTTTATGCAAGATACCGTTACTAAAACAAAAACCCCCCTTTTGTTACTATAAAGTTACGAATTTATCAACTGTCAAACGACAACAATATTTTATATTCCCTGTGGAGACGATAACAAAAACCCGACACTTTACCACTGTCCCAACAAAATGGCGCCGTTGCCAGAAATATAAATTGATATTACGAGCATTGCAATAGTTGCTGAATTTTTAACTTTGAATTTTTTTACTTGTGCTTGTAATCTGTTTGGTTTAGTGTGCAGCCTTTGTTTTATGCGAGGACAGATTCCTGAGGACCAACTTCTTTTTGATCCCGAGATCGAGAGAACCGCAAGGAGACTGAACAGCAGAACAAGACGGAGGAGGCAACAAGCTAGGCAAAGACAAGAGCAAGGAGAAAGTTCCTCTACACCATCACCATCACCATATTTCACACCAATTATGGCAGCACCACCACCACCACCACCTCCAGTTTTCACTCCATGCACAAACAGTCCAAGACATACAGCTCAGTTCACACAGAATCTTCAAAACGGAAGGCAAGCTGAGATGAAAACAGGAATCCTAGCTCTAGTCTATCAAAATCCTTTCACTGGACTAGACCATGAGGATCCGTTCACCCATCTTACAAAATTCTATGAGATTGCTGGCACAACAGGAGCAACAGAAGCTGACGAAGAGTCATTGTTTAGGAGACTTGTTGCGGTTAGAATATGATATCAAATTATTAATTAATTTGAATCGCATCTTTAGTTCACAACCGCTCTTTGATTTATCCGAAGGAAAAGGTCAAAAGAGGAAAACCTAATTTTGCATCGTAAAGACAATGCGGAGAGAGATCTAGGTAAGGGGTTGGTTAAGCTCAGGGAAGGTACTAGCACCCTAAACTTCTGTAGTACTCTACAGGAACCTTTTGTTTATTGTATGCTTTTTTTATATTTTATTATCTATTTTAATATATATTGAGCTAAGGGATAGAGTGACCTAAAGACCTAAGGGTTAGTCCTAAGTTTACTCGGCAAGACGTCGCATCTTGTGCCTACATATCCTGACGGGAATGGAATCAGAGTAATTGTAGTTTCCCTCGAAAGGGAGGTTAGAAACGTCTTGACTGTGGTCAAGGTTTCATTGGGGAGTAATCGTTCATAAGGAAGCACCTATGTGGAGTCTTGAAATTCCTATTTCTACGTTGAAATTGTTAATTGAAATTAGGGTTAAATTAAATATTCCACGGCGGGAAACCCTAAAACAGAGTATGGCGACTCTTTGACCTAATGCTAGGGTAAAGGGTATTTTCGTCCACGGCGGGACACCTAGGTGATTAGGGTTTTGAAATGGTCAAACGTTAGGGTTATTGACTCGGCGGTCAAACGGCTAGACCTAATCCTTCGGAGGGATTCTAACGGCAAATCATGCAAGATATAGCAAATTATTATACGGCAGAAATAAAGTACGGAAAATAATGAAAGCGATAAAGAAAACATCGCGACGATCACTCGCGTAAATTACAAATCCCCCAAAAATGCGAAATAAAAAATAAACCGCGACCATGGCCTCGCGTAAATTACATCCATGGGACAAAAACGAACAAATGAAATAATAATAAGCTGAAACAAACAAATTAAGGAGTGTCAGACGAAAAAGAAAAAGGACGGGAACGTTAGGAACTTCTTATTTTTTTTATTTTTATTTAAAAGAGAATAATGGATTTCGAATTTTTACTAAAAACAAATGTGTTAATTTCATGGCTATTTTAAGATCTAAATTTAGAAGAGTTCATAACTTTTTGTGAAAAATAGAGTCTTAAATTTTAATATAAAAAAAGAGTTTAAATTTTTATTATGAGAAAAAAAAAATATTTTTTATTATGAAAACATAGTTTTTATTTTATTATGAGAAAAAATAAAGCTTTTTTTATTATGAAAAACTGAGTTTTTATTTTGTTATGAGAAAAAAAATAAAGTTTTTTTTTAATGAAAAACAGAGTTTTTATTTTAGATTTAGTAAAGGAAAAAGATTAATTAAAGAAAATGTTATATTAATTATTACTATTATTAAATCATAAACTAATAAAATAATAAAATAGTAACTAATTAATAAAAATAAAGAAAAAAAGAAAAGGAACTTAATTGAAAGGGGAGGGGGAAATGAATCATTTGTTATTATAAGGGGTTTTTCATCTTCTTCATTCTCTCTGTCCCACGCGGCGGCCATTAAAGCTCCATTTTTCCAAATCTTCTATCATCTCTTTCGCGTTGCATGTGCGGTTCCTCTCCCGCTGAACGTGTCCCTGAAAAAAAACCGTGAAAACAAAACTATAAATCAATTTTGATAAATTTCTTACGGAATAACGGTCGGATTCGAAGCTTCTATCGGATGATGGTGGTGAATCTTTGATCTTGATGATGAAGCCTTGAAGGTTTTTTCAAAAAATCTCTCCGCTTCTGATAAGTCGTGAGAACGGCCGCCGTTTTTTCTTTTGTCTCCTCCCCTTTTATCTGCAACTCATGTTTATACAGGTAACAAATTAGGGTTAACTCTAACCTAATGCCTATTTTAAAGCCCAACTTAAATAATTAGTCAAAACTAAAAAAACAAACTAAAACAAACTAAAACAAACTTAAAAGAATAAAATATTTTCTAATATTTTTAATTTTATAATTTTTTGATGTTTTTATGAATAATATGGAAAAAAGTGAAAAAATAATATTTTTTAAAAAATAATTTAAATAAAATACGAGAATAATAATTAAATAATAAAAAAAACTATTTTGTTATTTTTTTTATAAAAATAGAAAAGTTAGAATAAAAATAAAAGAAAAACAAAAAGTGAAAAAGGTGGGATTCGAACTCTCAACCTCTCACACTCACAACTCCTTACACACGGTCTCTTACCAATTGTGCCATTTTATTCATTCAAAATAAAGTGGCACTAGAAACTATGTAAAGGTAGGACAAATTTGGGGTGCAACAGATGCCCCTATTTAAATAGCTTCACCGGATGATTTGAGCAGCGGAGACTCGAGAAATCGCGGTGAAAGGGATTTAAATACAGATAACCGGAAATTTGGCCCCTAGATGCAGTGATATGCAATGATATGGACAAAATAACACGAACTATAATGCTGACAATGCCATGAATCTAATATGATGCGTATGATGGAATGATGAATGCAAGGATGCAGACGACACGACGTCATAGGGGACAGCGCAGCGAAGAATTGCACTGGGGAAGAAGACACGCGGTGGTGACAAGGTAACATAGGATCCACACGGAGGCAGGACCAGGTAAACGACAGACGCTAGAGTTTTCGGGACATTCCTTGAAGAGATCGAGCGGGATCTTCAGGACTCACCAGAAAACATATAGGGAGAGACAAACATCAGAACATTTCGGAAGAACATCGAAAAGGAGACACGTCGTATCTGGAAGAACGTCAGATAGACATAACACAAAATAGTCGATGGGTGCCAAGTAAACTGGACTTTGTCCACAAGGTAAGACGCGGATAAAACACGACCTCGGGGAGAAAAATGCAAATGGGGATAAAAACACCCATGCTGCCAAGTAACTAAATTCGTCCACAAGGTAAGACGCGGATAAAACACGACCTCGGGGAGAAAAATGCAAATGGGATTAAAGCACCCATGATGCCAAGTAAATACATTCGTCCACGAGGTAATACGCGGGTAAAACACGACCTCGGGGAGAAAAATGCAAATAGGGATAAAGCACCCATAATGCCAAGTAAATAAATTCGTCCACAAGGCAAGACGCGGGTAAAACACGATCTCGGGGAGAAAAATGAAAATGGGGATAAAGCACCCATGATGCCAAGTAAATAAATTCTTCCACAAGGTAAGACGCGGGTAAAACACGACCTCGGGAGAAAAAGCAAATGAGGATAAAACACCCATGATGCCAGGTAAATTAGACTCCGTCCACGAGGTAATACGTGGGTAAAACACGACCTCGGGAGAAGAAGCAAATGGGGATAAAACACCCATGATGCCAGGTAAATTGGACTTCGTCCACGAGGTAATACGTGGGTAAAACACGACCTCGGGAGAAAAAGAAAATGGGGATAAAACACCCATGATATGCACATGTGTATAAATCATGCTATGATAGATGATCAAATGACAATGCAGATGTCAACGACAAGGCTCGAATCTGTTGGTAAGATGACAAGACTGGAAAACTGATTCCTCAACCCGGAGATCATTGCCACTTGCTAAATTGTAATCAGGTTAATGGTCCTCGTAGGAAGGATGGAAAGCCGCTTGGAGATCTTTCAAGTAAACTGCCCCAAATTAAATTGTCCATTACAGATGAACTGATAATTGCTTCAGCTTGTCTGATTCTGAAAATGACTGTTTTATTGTGCCCTCGAAAGGTTTGCCCCAGTGTGAGTCTTGGAAAAAAAACCTTTGGATAACCCAAATCTGAGAAGATCTTGTCTTGAACAAATCTTGAACTGATTCTTTGACAGGATGTAAAAGGAACTTGCCCCTGATAAGATCACTAGACCAAGTTTCTCATTGTTTAAAAATTCCTTAGAGGAAAGCTAGTTTGCAAACAAAAATATTCATACAAACATGGTAATGCAAAGGTCATGCGACTTTTGAAATCAAAATTATTTTTGAAAAATGAAAAATAAGTCGTTGGTCAGAACACGGTGGTTCAAGACGCTCAAAATTTAAAACAAAAGTGTATTGCCAAAATAAATGATTCACAAAGATCTTTTGGAGTCAGGTTACGCAACCTTGTTGTAGTATACTTTCAAAATAACCTTGCTTCAATTAGGTCTTTTGAGGGTTGTAACGTGGTCTGGTTCATGGTTTATGAAACAAAGGATAAAGGCTCAAAATTTATTTATACCCACCCCATCTACATGATGATCTCCAGTCCTATGCTCAGTTAACTCCTATTATGCATTCAGGTTCGTATAGATTAGGAATTGCACTGATGGTAGCAATGATGGTTCAGAAGTCAATGGACCTATGAAAAACAGCCACTACCTCCTTATGATATTTGGTCATTTTGACATTGAGGATTTTCAGGGTAAAGATTTAAAGCTCCTCTTTGTATTATCCCTAAATTTTGCCTGAACTGTTTATTTTGAAAGTTATAGTCAGCGGGATGCCCTAGTTTTGCCTAAGTCTCCTTCATAGGTTTTGACTTAGCGGGCTCTTTCTTTTGATTTTTTATTTTGAAACATGACTGCCTGGTTTAATGATTACGGTGAACCATCATCGGTTTTTTTTTGGCTTAAAAAAATCCTCGACACTTGTTTGTTGTGTGTGAAGGAAAATTGTAAGTGCGACCTTTATATGAAAGGTATATTGCATGAACACATAACCGAGTTAACTGAGAACTACCCATCCCCAGGTTAAAATTGCGGGTTTTTTTTTGTAAAGAAAGGAACTCCAACTTCTAGGCTCGAAGGGGTTGACAAGGGATTAACTTCCTTATTTCTCCAGTGTTTGGGAATTGAAACAATGCCTTACATCATCAACAAGGTTTGATTGAAAGCATACTGACAACAATTATGGGTATAACGTTATCATCATCCTCCCTCCAATCTTAGCATACCAAAAATTTGGACAAAAAGTAAATATTTGAAAATAAAGCATAAAGATGTAAATAATAGGCAAAATGAATTGAATCAAAAGTCGCAATGCTCATTTCATTAATGTAAAAGTACAAACATAATTTGAAAGCAAACAAATAATACGAAATAAGGAAAATGCAAACAACAAGGAATAAAAGGCCTAGTGATAAAACTTCATTTCTGATGCACTGGCAAAGGATCCTTCTGAACATTCGGATGACCGTCTGTAAAATCAAGTATTCCGGTTCTAACCAATTCACGCACTCTAGCCTTCAGCGCAAAACAATGTTCCAAGTCGTGGCCTGGGGCACCCTCATGAAAAGCACAATGGAGATCAGTCCTGAACCCAACCGGAGGGGGATTAGGAGGAGGTGGTGAAGCCTTTATGGTGATCAGTCCTCGTCGAACCAAGTCAAGATATAGCTCGGTGTAAGTCATGGGAATAAGATCAAAGTGGCTTCTGTTCCATTTCTGGTTTTGTATGATAGCTGGGCGTTGAGGAGTCTGAGCTGGCTGTCCTCTGGCAATCAGTATTTGAAGCATTTCAGTGAGCTTAGTCATGTCTGACTTCAACTCATCGATTTCCATTCGGATCTCTGCATTGTATGTCTCTTGCTCTGACATCTTATGTCATAGTTAGCCCTGGTCTGATATCTGTGTCGAGGAATCAACTTGACAACTCAAAGGTACACTAAAAGACGAGAGAACCGAGAATGAGAAGCAGGGGGAAAAATGCAATGAAAAAATGTGATGCTAATGCCATGTAATGGTTCCAAGAATTTCAACTGTCGATTGCAAATATTCCCTTTTAGGAAAGTTGGAAAGAAATTTTGTTTTTTGACTCTAAAATGTAGGACCTTTTTGAATTTGCAAAGGACTGTTGAATTCCTTGAAACTGGAAATGGTATGATGCTTTATGGATGCAAAGCACAAATACACACACAAAGGTCCTAGGTTAGAGGACAAAGAATGGAGTTAAGGTCTACCCTTCCCAAAAGGTAAGTACTATAGGTTTATTGTACCTGCAGAACAAGGTTCTAAAGAGGTGCCCAAAGTCATCAGTCCATCCTTCGGATATTATCAACTTTCCAACTGACTCGGAGGTCGATAATATTCTAAAGAGAACCTCTTTTGAGTGTAGTATCGCGTAGCAACTATTGTAGGACTACTCCCACATAGTTCCCGCACTACGTCCTATATAAGGCCAAGGTGGTGTTAAGGTACTACGGTCCCCAGTATCACAGACTCCAATTGAAAATAGTAAAAGTTTTCACGACTGCACTCGATCAACCGAACCATTTTCGAAAGGGTCTCAACTGAGCGGTGATTCTCGAGTTGACTTGGTCGGGACTCACTCCCTGCAAGCCTCGTCGAATATCTCACCTTCCTATAATAAGGCCACTCAAGTCCGGGTTAGGACTTATCTCACAATAACAGGTATCCCCACAAGGTACAATGATATATAAAAATAATTAATAAAATATCATACAATAAACAAAATAGGGGTAACCCTTAAAAATTAGGAGGGTCCCCAGTGAAGTCGCCATTTTCTGTTGCGGTTAGAATATGATATCAAATTATTAATTAATTTGAATCGCATCTTTAGTTCACAACCGCTCTTTGATTTATCCGAAGGAAAAGGTCAAAAGAGGAAAACCTAATTTTGCATCGTAAAGACAATGCGGAGAGAGATCTAGGTAAGGGGTTGGTTAAGCTCAGGGAAGGTACTAGCACCCTAAACTTCTGTAGTACTCTACAGGAACCTTTTGTTTATTGTATGCTTTTTTTATATTTTATTATCTGTTTTAATATATATTGAGCTAAGGGATAGAGTGACCTAAAGACCTAAGGGTTAGTCCTAAGTTTACTCGGCAAGACGTCGCATCTTGTGCCTACATATCCTGACGGGAATGGAATCAGAGTAATTGTAGTTTCCCTCGAAAGGGAGGTTAGAAACGTCTTGACTGTGGTCAAGGTTTCATTGGGGAGTAAGCGTTCATAGGGAAGCACCTACGTGGAGTCTTGAAACTCCTATTTCTACGTTGAAATTGTTAATTGAAATTAGGGTTAAATTAAATATTCCACGGCAGGAAACCCTAAAACAGAGTATGGCGACTCTTTGACCTAATGCTAGGGTAAAGGGTATTTTCGTCCACGGCGGGACACCTAGGCGATTAGGGTTTTGAAATGGTCAAACGTTAGGGTTATTGACTCGGCGGTCAAACGGCTAAACCTAATCCTTCGGAGGGATTCTAACGGCAAATCATGCAAGATATAGCAAATTATTATACGGCAGAAATAAAGTACGGAAAATAATGAAAGCGATAAAGAAAACATCGCGACGATCACTCGCGTAAATTACAAATCCCCAAAAAATGCTAAATAAAAAATAAACCGCGACCATGGCCTCGCGTAAATTACATCCATGGGACAAAAACGAACAAATGAAATAATAATAAGCTGAAACAAACAAATTAAGGAGTGTCAGACGAAAAAGAAAAAGGACGGGAACGTTAGGAACTTCTTATTTTTTTTATTTTTATTTAAAAGAGAATAATGGATTTCGAATTTTTACTAAAAACAAATGTGTTAATTTCATGGCTATTTTAAGATCTAAATTTAGAAGAGTTCATAACTTTTTGTGAAAAATAGAGTCTTAAATTTTAATATAAAAAAAGAGTTTAAATTTTTATTATGAGAAAAAAAGTAAATATTTTTTATTATGAAAACATAGTTTTTATTTTATTATGAGAAAAAATAAAGCTTTTTTTATTATGAAAAACTGAGTTTTTATTTTGTTATGAGAAAAAAATAAAGTTTTTTTTTAATGAAAAACAGAGTTTTTATTTTAGATTTAGTAAAGGAAAAAGATTAATTAAAGAAAATGTTATATTAATTATTACTATTATTAAATTATAAACTAATAAAATAAAAAATAGTAACTAATTAATAAAAATAAAGAAAAAAAGAAAAGGAACTTAATTGAAAGGGGAGGGGGAAATGAATCATTTGTTATTATAAGGGGTTTTTCATCTTCTTCATTCTCTCTGTCCCACGCGGCGGCCATTAAAGCTCCATTTTTCCAAATCTTCTATCATCTCTTTCGCGTTGCATGTGCGGTTCCTCTCCCGCTGAACGTGTCCCTGAAAAAAAAACCGTGAAAACAAAACTATAAATCAATTTTGATAAATTTCTTACGGAATAACGGTCGGATTCGAAGCTTCTATCGGATGATGGTGGTGAATCTTTGATCTTGATGATGAAGCCTTGAAGGTTTTTTCAAAAAATCTCCCCGCTTCTGATAAGTCGTGAGAACGGCCGCCGTTTTTTCTTTTGTCTCCTCCCCTTTTATCAAATGCAACTCATGTTTATACAGGTAACAAATTAGGGTTAACTCTAACCTAATGCCTATTTTAAAGCCCAACTTAAATAATTAGTCAAAACTAAAAAAACAAACTAAAACAAACTAAAACAAACTTAAAAGAATAAAATATTTTCTAATATTTTTAATTTTATGATTTTTTGATGTTTTTATGAATAATATGGAAAAAAGTGAAAAAATAATATTTTTTAAAAAATAATTTAAATAAAATACGAGAATAATAATTAAATAATAAAAAAAAACTATTTTGTTATTTTTTTTTATAAAAATAGAAAAGTTAGAATAAAAATAAAAGAAAAACAAAAAGTGAAAAAGGTGGGATTCGAACTCTCAATCTCTCACACTCACAACTCCTTACACACGGTCTCTTACCAATTGTGCCATTTTATTCATTCAAAATAAAGTGGCACTAGAAACTATGTAAAGGTAGGACAAATTTGGGGTGCAACAAGACTATTTCCTCATTCCTTAATTGAGAAAGCGAAGAAGTGGTACCTTGATCAATCGACAACAATCATGACGGATTGGAATCTTCTAGAGGAGAAGTTTCTTGAACGTTTCTTTCCACATAACCGATTCATGGAGGCTAAAACTGCGATTGCGGTATTTTCTCAAGGAGCTAGTGAATCACTAAACGAAGCATGGGAGAGATATAAATATATGTTAAGAAAGTGCAAGGGACACGGTTTCGACGAGCTTACTCAAGTTCATATTTTCCACAATGGACTCCTTTCGGTTCACATGACCTTATTGGATGCTACGGCGGGAGGTTCTTTGATGTCAAAAAGTACAGATGATGCAATTGCAATTATTGATAAGATGGCACTTAATGATCATCAAGGGAATCATAGCCGTGGGGTGACTCAAAGAAAACCGGATGTGCTCGAGTTAGGGACAAATGACGTTATTCTTGCGCAAAACAAGCTTATCTCACAACCAGTGGAACTCTTAACTCAACAAATAAAAGAGTTAAAAGAACCTTCAAAAGCTAAACAAATAGCTTGTTGTGAACTTTGCAAAGGTGAAAACGACACCGGATTTTGTCCACCTCCAGGATTTGAAGAAGTTAATTACATGGCAAATCAAAGAGATTATCAACCGAGGCAACATCAACAACACCACCAAAATCCACAACAAGAAAACTATCAAGGCAACTAAGGGTACCAACCTATGGGAAACTATCAACATAACCAAGGTTATGGGGGTGGTCCTTCCAACCGTCAAAATCCCTATCAAAATCAACAACCACCGGTCGTAGCTTCAAAATTGGAAGAGACATTGACGCGATTCATGCAAATGTCAATGGCAAATCAAAAAAGTAACGATGCGGCAATTAAAAATCTTGAGACTCAAGTTGGTCAACTTGCTAAGCAATTAGCGGAACAACAATCCGGACCATCTTTCTCGGCAAATACGCAAACAAATCCTAAGGAGCATTGTAAGGCTATAAAGACGAGAAGTGGAAAAGAGTTGGTTGACGAGAGTGAAAAAAGAGAGGTAGAGAAAAAGATTGATGATATTGATGGTGAAGTTGGGAATTGGAGTGAGGAGGAAGTTGAAAAGAAAGAAAAATTGGTTGAAGTTGAAAATCAAAAAAATGGTGAAGTTGAAAATGAGAAAAATGGTGAAGTTGAAAATGAGAAAAATGGTAAAGTTGAAAATAAAACAAGTGAAAAAGTCATGGTGGAAGAAGTGAAGAAGAAAAAAGAGCGAAATTCTAGAAGGAAGGAGGTAGTGAGCACTACTCCGGTCCAAAATTTACCTTATCCACATGCTCCATCTAGGAGAGAAAATGAACGGCATTACGCCCGGTTCATGGATATCTTTAAACAACTCCAAGTCAATATTCCGTTTGCCGAAGCTTTGGAGCAAATGCCAAAGTATGCCAAGTTCATGAAGGACATACTCACCAAAAATCGAAGGTATACGGAGCCGGAAACAGTTGTTCTGGATGCGAGTTGTAGTGCCATCATCCAAAGGACTCTACTGAGAAAATAAGTTGATCTGGGGCGAGTCACCTTGTCGGTTACAATTGGCGACGTTTATGTTGGAAAGGGGTTAATCGATTTGGGGTCAAGCATCAATCTTATACCCTTATCTATTGTGAAAAAGCTTGGCAACATTGAGATTAAAGTCATCCGTATGACGCTGCAATTAGCCGATAAGTCTACTACTCACCCTCATGGAGTAGCTCAAGACGTATTGGTAAAGGTTGACAAGTTTTTCTTTCCGGTTGATTTTATTGTTATTGATATGGAGGAAGACGATGATGCGCCGCTAATTCTCGGAAGACCATTCATGAAAACTGCTCGTATGATGATTGATGTAGACGACGGTTTAATGAAGGTGAGGGTACAAAATGAAGAAGTCACTTTTGACCTTTTTGAAGCAATGAAGCACTCAAATGACAAACATGATAGTTTCCGAGTTGATGTAATTGAAGAAGCCACCTTTGAAGTTTCCAAACATGTTCATGCTATAACCCCCATGGAGCTAGCTCTTAATGACTCTTTTTAAGTTTTAACACTTGAAGAAGAAGAAGCTCTTGATGAATGTTTAAAAGAATTTGATAGTCTTAAAGAGTTACAACCATGGGAAGTGGAGGAGGAAGTGTTGAAAAAGGAGGTTAAAGATGAAAAGCCAATGATTGAATTGAAGGAGTTACCAAATAACTTGAAGTATGCGTTCCTAGATGAAACCGAAGAAAAGTCGGTTATCATAAGCAACCTTTTGTCCAAAAGTGAAGAATCCCGTTTAATTGATGTGTTAAAAAAGAATCGAGAAGCGATGGGGTGGACTCTTTCCGATCTCAAAGGAATTAGTCCCTCCTATTGCATGCACAAAATTTTAATGGAGGAGGATTTTAAGCCGGTGGCTCAACCACAACACCGCTTAAATCCTACAATGAAAGAGGTTGTTAGGAAGGAAGTTGTCAAATTATTGGATGCGGGAATGATCTACCCTAATTCGGATAGCCCTTGGGTGAGTTCGGTGTATGTGGTTCCTAAAAAGGGTGGCATTAGTGTTATTCGTAATGAGAAAGATGAGTTGATCCCAACAAAGGTAGCAACGGGGTGAAGAATGTGCATTGACTATAGGCGGTTGAATACTGCAACTCGGAAAGACCACTTCCCACTTCCGTTCATGGACCAAATGTTAGAGAGACTCTCGGGACAACAATTCTATTGTTTTGTAGATGGCTATTCCGGGTAGAACCAAATTGAGGTTGACCCGGCCGATCATGAGAAGACGGCTTTCACGTGTCCGTTTGGAATCTTCGCTTATCGCAAAATGCCCTTTGGGTTGTGTAATGCACCGGCAACTTTCCAAAGATGCATGCAAGCCATTTTTGCCGATCTTATAGAGAAAACAATGGAAGTTTTCATGGATGACTTTTCAGTGTTTGGTGGTTCTTTTGGTTTATGTTTGGAAAATTTAGAAATTGTGCTTGAAAGGTGTGTGAAGACCAATTTGGTGCTAAATTGGGAGAAATGCCACTTTATGGTGACGGAGGGGATCGTTCTCGGTCACAAAGTCTCGTCAAAAGGGCTCGAAGTGGATCATGCTAAGGTAGATGTGATTGAGAAGTTTCCTCCTCCAACTAACTTAAAGGGTATCTGAAGCTTTCTTGGGCATGCAGGTTTCTACCGGCGATTCATCAAAGACTTCTCAAAGGTGGCTAGGCCTTTGAGTAACTTGCTGGCCAAGGACCAGGTATTTCTCTTATCTGATGAATGTTTAAAAGCTTTTGAGATTTTGAAACAAAAATTGGTCACCGTTCCATTCATAGTTGCTCCGGATTGGAATTTAAATTTTGAGCTAATGTGTGATGCTAGCGACTATGCTATTGGAGCGGTGTTGGGCCAAGGAAAAGACAAAAATTTTCATGCTATACACTATGCAAGCAAAGTTCTTAATGAGGCGCGAATTAATTATGCCACAACAGAAAAAGAATTGCTTGCAATAGTGTATGCACTTGAAAAATTTAGGTCATATCTCATTGGGTCTAAAGTGATTGTTTATACCGACCATGCGGCGATAAAATATCTGCTAATCAAACCAGATTCAAAGCAAAGGCTTATCCGTTGGATCCTTTTGTTGCAAGAATATGATGTAGAAATTAAAGACAAAAAAGGGTCAAAAAATTTGGTAGCAGATCATTTATCTCGCCTTGTCAATGTGGAGGTGACTACTTTAGAAAAGGAAATTCGAGAAGAGTTTCCTGATGAAAAACTCTTTAAAGTTCAAGTGAGGCTGTGGTTTGTGGATTTTGCAAACCACAAGGCGAGTGGTTTTGTGCCGCCTGACCTAACTCCTAACCAAAAAAGGAAATTCCTCTCGGATGCCAAGTACTATGTGTGGGATGACCCTTATCTGTTTAAGCTGGAAGGTGATAATTTGTTAAGGATGTGTGTCACCAGTGATGAAGCGCAAAGTATTTTATGGCATTGTCACAACTCGCCTTATGGCGGCTATTTCAATGGGGCTAGAACGGAAAATAAAGTCCTTCAATCGGGATTTTATTGGCCTTCTATTTTTAAAGACGCAAATGCCCATGCGCAAAGTTGTGACAGTTACTAACGAAGCGGTGGAATAGGTAAGAGAGATAAGATGCCTCTTTAAAATATTCAAGAGGTTGAATTATTTGATTGTTGGGGTATCGATTTTGTCGGACCATTTCCACCCTCTTTTAGAAATGAATACTTGTTGGTTGCAGTTGACTACGTGTCAAAGTGGGTTGAGTCGATTGCCTCACCGAGGGCGGATTCTAAAACGGTCATTAACTTTTTAAAGAAAAATATTTTTTTCCCGTTTTAGAACCCCCCGAGTGTTGATTAGTGACAGAGGGTCACACTTTTGCAATTCACCGTTGGAAAACGTTTTACAACATTACGGTGTAACGCATAGCGTGGCAACTCCGTACCACCCACAGGCTAATGGTCAAGCTGAGGTCTCTAATAGAGAGATTAAGAAAATTTTGGAAAAAACCCTGTCGAACTCTAGGAAGGATTGGTCTCAAAAATTGGATGAAGCTCTATGGGCGTATCGCACGGCCTATAAAGCTCCAATTGGGCTAACTCCGTTTCAATTGGTTTATGGTAAAACTTGCCATTTTCCGGTTGAAATGGAGCACAAGGCCTTATGGGCCTTAAAAATTTTGAATTTTGATAATGAGTTGGTCGGTGAAAAGCGGAAGGTGCAACTTCTTGAGTTGGAAGAGATGCGCAATGCCGCATACCACTCAAGTTGGTTGTACAAAGAAAAAGTTAAGGAATATCATGACAAGAAGCTCCGGAAAAAAGAATTTGTGTCCGGGCAATTGGTATTGTTGTTTAATTCCAGGTTGAGATTGTTTCCTGGAAAATTGAGGTCAAAATGGTCCGGGCCATTTCGCGTGATTGAAGTAAAGGAGTATGGAGCTGTCGTGATAGAAGATTTGGAAAGGAAGGATAAATGGACAGTTAATGGTCAATGTTTGAAGATATATCTTGGCGGTCATGTGGACCGACAAAGCTGTGCCTTTCTTCTGGATGTTCCGGTGTGAACATCTTGGACCGTCGAGCTTATCCGACGTTAAACAAGCGCTTGTTAAGAGACACCTCAACATTGTAAGTATTTTCTATTTTTTTGTATATTTTGGTATCTTTGGTGGAAACTTGTGAGCCTTGAAGTTGCATGCTGTGCTGAGTTTATTTTATTTTTTTTCAAACTTCTATCATGTTTGCTAGCTTGTTCGCTAAGCGAGCACGTAGCGAATATTCTCTAGCAGTTCGCTAAGCGAGCTCGTAGCGAACGTGCGCGAACAGACAATTTTAAGTTGGTTAGTGGGCCACTTATGTAGGCCCAACTTCTGTTTTTTGTTTACAACTTCAGTACACTTCCTCACTTGACACTTCCACACTTCACTTTCACTCTCACCGTGTATACACCCTTTCCTCTGTAAATTCTTGCTAACCCTAATTTCTTGTCATCTCAATTTCTCTGCGGCCACAGGTTTGATTTCTATTCTCTTCTCTTTTGTTCTCTATTGCTTAATGTGTAGAGATTAGGATTTAGGTCAGATTAGGAATGTTAGGGATTTTGAGAAAAATTTGATTGCATGTGTGGTTAGTCTTAAGCTTTTCATGATAAACCTACTGGATATTGGAATGGTTCTTGTTACCTTGTTGATTGTGAATGAGGGTTTCTAACAGTGGCTTCATTTTGAAAATACGCAGCACTCGCTAGCTTGTTCGCTAGGCGAGCCTCTAGCGAGCATTCGCTACTAGCTCGCTAAGCGAGCAAGCCAGCGAGAATCTCAGTCCTGTTTTATTTTTGCTGACTAATGTTATGTGGTGCTGTTTGTGGTATCCTTCTATGACTCTTTTGCAGATGGCCCCAGGAAACCAGCAACACCAAGGCAAGAAGCGAAAGTTTGTCTCAACACCCCAACAGGTTCCAATCTAGTTTGACAGTAACGTGTTCCTTGGACCAAAGCAAGCCGTTCGGTATTCGGATCTGCAAAAGAGGAAGATCCTGCCGGAAAGGAGGTTCATCATTGAACCTCGAGGCGAGTTTGGAACTTTTGTCGGGTTGATAAACAGCAAAAAGTGGGACAAGCTGATCTCCTCACTTGAATAATACAATATCGACATCGTTAGGGAATTTTATGCAAATGTATTACCAGACGATGACGAACCATTTAAGTGGATAACACGAGTGCAAGGAAGACAGATAAGTTTTGATAGGGCTGCTATTAACAGGATACTGGGGGAACCGCTTAATTTGGGAGCAAATGAATATGACACATACACCCGAAGCTTGAGAAGCCGCCCTGACATTGATGCTATATCAACAGCCCTCTTGCTGGAAGGGAAGAGTGTGGAAAGAAACCAATCTGGAGAGGCAGTGAGGTTTCATCGGGAAGACATGACTCCAATGGCTCAATTGATCCTGGTACTGATTCTCACCAATATAAAACCAAAGTCTCACACATCAACTGTGTCGATCCCAGTGGCACGTCTTGTTCACAGCATCCTAACAAACGTTCAGATTGACGTTGCTAGGATCATAGCAAACAAAATAAAATCGGTTGTTGAGAGTGGTTTGAAAGCAGGGTCGCGAGCTAATTGCCCCCTCGCTTTTCCGTGCCTCATCATGGCATTATGCTCTCAATCGCGCTTAAAGCTCCCATCTATGAGTATGGTGAAGATTCCTCCGGCAGTCGATGACAAGTATGTGAACAAGTTCTGCAAACCTAAGAATTATAGGAGTAGTGCATCGGCTGGTGATACCGGAACTGCTGATGGTTCCGGTGGTTTTTCTCAAGGGTTCGACCCTTTTCTACAGCAAGTATGCAACTACAACTGGGACTGGATGGCTGCTCAGCAGCGCGCCATGTATGATATTCATGATTCTTTACAGGTTTTGTAGCTGCAGGTCCGAGACCCTTCCACCGAGCGCTCCATGATGACTCGCGAGCAGTTTACGCAGCACGCGGACTGGCCTGTGGACAGGCCTATTTTTGGAGGGGGTGCGAGTGGCCCGACTGAGGCGACTGATGATGATGATGAGGGTGATGATGATGTATCAGGAGAGGAGGACTTTGATGAAGATGATGCCGATGATAGTGATGAGTCTGAGTCCGATGAGGACTGATCTTTGATTCTGTTTTGTTTTGTTTTGTTTTGATTTCTGGATTTTATTTTGTTCTGTTATTTTGGGTTGTACTATTGGGGTGTTTTGTCCCCCAGGCATATTTCTATTTCTTTAATTTCAGTATGATTAATAGTTTTTCATTTAATTTTGTTTTTAATAATTTTTTGTGGATTGGTTGATGTCAAAACCTTCTAGATTGGTTGCTCTCTGAAAGAAGTATCCAATGAAGGTGCGTCCGAGCTTGGATGGCGATGATAAAAAATTAACAAGCGATTAAAGCTAAGGTACATGGTTACCTTCGGTTAGAATTCTAGAATGCATGCGGAACTTTGTTCTTTTTGTGATTAAATATTGCCTCTTTGCAACATAATTGAATGAATGAGTCACTTAGGTTTTAGAACCACAAATTGTGAGGAGATCTCCATTATGTACTTAAATGCTGGATTCTGATAAATCGTGTTTATTCATTTAATTCATGTTCTGTCTTTTATTATTATGAATTTATGGAAGTTAGTTGAAATTATCAAGGCACTTGTTTCTTTCGAGTACAACCAGTTCCAAATACAAACTTACCCGTGAGTTGAGAGAGTATTCGTGAACCCCTTTGAGCTTAAACAGTTGAATCTCGACTTGAAATAAAGCGAGACTTCAAAAATCTTTTTTCTTGAAAACCTGGAAAAAAAATTATTATTGTTCTTGTGTCGTAAAAAGTAAAGAACATTCACTTTTGAAGGAAGTAGAGGATAAGTTGGGGAGAACGAAAATATAAGTGGGTAACTTACCACAACTTGTGAAAAACCAAGCAAGCATCGAAGAGGATTGTGAAAAAGAAAAACACTTGTTTTATGAACATGGTGTAGAAAGAAAATGATCAAAAGAAAAGAATAATCATTAATGCTTGCTTGGAAGAAAAATATTGAAAAAATTGAGTTGTGGAACAAGAGTTGTAAAGGTTTCAAATGAGTATCAAGATTGAATGAAGTTTGAATGTGTGAATTGTTGTACAAGTGAATGTCTCTTTTGCATCGGAAAATTCGTTTCAATGGCTTTAGATATGTCCCTTGTTTGTAAACCCGACCAAGCTACAACCGGAAAAGACCTTAGTGATCTTCGTACTTCCACATTTTCATTTATAATTGCTAGACATTATATGAATTGAATTAATTTTTGCATTGTTTATTGGAGAGTGAAATTGTCCCCACACTTGCATGTGCGAAATTTCTTCAATCCTTATTCGAAGAGGAGAGATAGGGTGATTCATTCAAGATAGCATTGTTGTGAGATGATAAATGTTTTGTATTGCTTTAAGATTTTAGTTCTTGTGCATTGTGTTGTTCTAACCATTGGAAACGCGTGTTTGGTTGAGTCGCTTGTTTTTGAGCCATTCGATCCGAGTTCGAAAAATCCTTTTTATTTAAGCAAATACTCTAGATCTTCAAGAGGCATACTTTGCTTGAGTGCAAGCAATATTCTAGTTGGGGAGAGTTGTTAGATGCCCAATTGTGCTTATTTGAGCTATCAAATTTGAGCATCTTTCACTACGTTTTTGTCTAATTTGTGCTCTAACCGACTTGCTTTTGTTAATATGCATCATAGTGTGAAACACTCTTGGTTCTTTTAATTTGTGTGTTATTGTGCAGTATTTGAGCATGAAAGAGTAGGATTTGAAGGCACAAGAAAGATGATAAAGGAACCAAGAAAGTTGAAAGCAATAGCAAGTTTGCCAGCATGTTTGCTGAGCGAAGCAGTAGCGAGTGTTTGCTAAGCGAGCTCATAGCGAACAGCTAGCGAACACTCCCAAACTTGGGCAGAAGCACATTGGCATTGTGCGCTGGCAGCAAGGAGGGTAGCGAAGCACTCGTTGGGCGAGCACCTAGCGAGCAAGTAGCGAAGCCAAACAGAATCATACCTCAAGAACTCGCTAGCATGTTCGCTGAGCGAGGTTGCAGCGAAGCCAAACAGAATGGTTGCCTCAGACCTCGCTAGCATGTTCGCTGAGCGAGGCTGTAGCGAACATTCGCTGGAGGCTCGCTTAGCAAGCAGGATCGCGAGCGTGGCAGACCATCAACTTTGTCTATAAATAGCTAGTGTACTTTTTGTTGACTTATCACAACTTTTACTACTTTTGCTAAAAAGTGATTTTGTGACCTAAAAACTTTTCTTGCTCTCATATCTTCATCTCTTAACATCATTCCACCAAAAAGAAGGTGGATTCTCATCCAAGTTGGATTATTCGACTCGGATGTTCATCAACCTTCTCCCGATACTTCTACCGCAAGCTACCATGAAAATGAGTAGCTAAATACTTCCTTTTGTCAAGGTTAGATGTATGTGATCATCAAGCTTTATATGTAAATGTATTGATCTTCACTTGTAAACTCTTTGATGATGAATGTATGGTGAAAACTTTGCTTTATCGATAACTCTTTGTGTTGGTTTATGATCGAGAGATATTTTCCAACTCTTAACCTAGGTTTTCATCCATCTTTGTTTGTAAGCTAGAGATAGTTATGAATGAAGTTGTTCACATAAATGTTGAACTTTAATGTTGTCATTTTGATAGATTGTGTGAGAGATCAACAATGGATCAAAATGACAAATCCCACAATGTGAGTTAGAGATAATCACATTGATAGGATGTTGTGAATGTATTTATCATCTAATGGAGTTTATGAATCTTGTTGATCAAACATATGCATGAAAAGCGATCATCGAACCCTAACTTTGGCAATCTTTCTTTAAATTGCAAAACCCTAACTTTTACCGCGAAACATTACTTTTTTATGCAAGATATCGTTACTAAAACCAAAACCCCCCTTTTGTTACAATAAAGTTACGAATTTATCAACTGTCAAACGGCAGCAATATCTTATATTCCCTGTGGAGACGATAACAAAAACCCGACACTTTACCACTGTCCCAATAAAATGGCGTCGTTGCCGGGAATATAAATTGATATTGCGAGCATCGCAATAGTTGCTGAATTTTTAAATTTGAATTTTTTTTTACTTGTGCTTGTAATTTGTTTGGTTTAGTGTGCAACCTTTGTTTTATGCGGGGACAGATTCCTGAGGACCAACTTCTTTTTGATCCCGAGATCGAGAGAACCGCAAGGAGACTGAACAACAGAACAAGACGAAGGAGGCAACAAGCTAGGCAAAGACAAGAGCAAGGAGAAAGTTCCTCTACACCATCACCATCACCACATTTCACACCAATTATAACAGCACCACCACCACCACCACCTCCAGTTTCCACTCCATGCACAAACAATCCAAGACATACAACTCAGTTCACACGGAATCTTCAAAACGGAAGGCAAGCTGAGATGAAAATGGGAATCCTAGCTCTAGTCTAT
Organism: Lathyrus sativus; assembly: GCA_963859935.3. Classification (NCBI taxonomy): domain Eukaryota; kingdom Viridiplantae; phylum Streptophyta; class Magnoliopsida; order Fabales; family Fabaceae; genus Lathyrus; species Lathyrus sativus. The sequence goes on from OZ012735.1 coordinate 2,630,046, forward strand.
CAAAATTCTTTCACTGGACTAGACCATGAGGATCCGTTCACCCATCTTACAAAATTCTATGAGATTGCTGGCGCAACGGGAGCAACAGAAGCTGACGAAGAGTCATTGTTTAGGAGACTATTTCCTCATTCCTTAATTGGGAAAGCGAAGGAGTGGTACCTTAATCAATCGACAACAATCATGACGGATTGGAATCTTCTAGAGGAGAAGTTTCTTGAACGTTTCTTTCCACATAACCGATTCATGGAGGCTACAACTGTGATTGCGGTATTTTCTCAAGGAGCTAGTGAATCACTAAACGAAGCATGGGAGAGATACAAATCTATGTTAAGAAAGTGCAAGGGACACGGTTTCGACGAGCTCACTCAAGTTCATATTTTCCGCAATGGACTCCTTTCGGTTCACAAGACCTTATTGGATGCTACGGCGGGGGGTTCTTTGATGTCAAAAAATGCAGATGATGCAATTGCAATTATTGATAAGATGGCACTTAATGATCATCAAGGGAATCATAACCATGGGGTGACTCAAAGAAAACCGGGTGTGCTCGAGTTAGGGACAAATGACGATATTCTTGCACAAAACAAGCTTATCTCATAACAAGTGGAACTCTTAACTCAACAAATAAAAGAGTTAAAAGAACCTTCAAAAGCTAAACAAATAGCTTGTTGTGAACTTTGCAAAGGTGAACACGACACCGGATTTTTTCCACCTCCAGGATTTAAAGAAGTTAATTACATGGAAAATTAAAGAGATTATCAACCGAGGCAACATCAACACCACCACCAAAATCCACAACAACAAAACTATCAAGGCAACCAAGGGTACCAACCTAGGGGAAACTATAAACATAGCCAAGGTTATGGGGGTGGTCCTTCCAACCGTCAAAATCCCTATCAAACTCAACAACCACCGGTCGTAGCTTCAAAATTGGAAGAGACATTGACGCAATTCATGCAAATGTCAATGGCGAATCAAAAAAGTAACGATGCGGCAATTAAAAATCTTGAGACTTAAGTTGGTCAACTTGCTAAGCAATTAGCGGAACAACAATCCGGACCATCTTTCTCGGCAAATATGCAAACAAATCCTAAGGAGCATTGTAAGGCTATAAAGACGAGAAGTGGAAAAGAGTTGGTTGACGAGAGTGAAAAAAGAGAGGTAGAGAAAAAGATTGATGATATTGATGGTGAAGTTGGGAATTGGAGTGAGGAGGAAGTTGAAAAGAAAGAAAAATTGGTTGAAGTTGAAAATCAAAAAATTGGTGAAGTTGAAAATGAGAAAAATGGTGAAGTTGAAAATAAAACAAGTGAAAAAGTCATGGTGGAAGAAGTGAAGAAGAAAAAAGAGCGAAATTCTAGAAGGAAGGAGGTAGTGAGCACTACTCCGGTCCAAAATTTACCTTATCCATATGCTCCATCTAGGAGAGAAAATGAACGGCATTACGCCCGGTTCATGGATATCTTTAATTAACTCCAAGTCAATATTCCGTTTGCCGAAGCTTTGCAGCAAATGCCAAAGTATGCTAAGTTCATGAAGGACATACTCACCAAAAATTGAAGGTATACGGAGCCGGAAACAGTTGTTCTGGATGCGAGTTGTAGTGCCATCATCCAAAGGACTCTACTGAGAAAATAAGTTGATCCGGGGCGAGTCACCTTGTCGGTTACAATTGGCGATGTTTATGTTGGAAAGGGGTTAATCGATTTGGGGTCAAGCATCAATCTTATACCCTTATCTATTGTGAAAAAGCTTGGCAACATTGAGATTAAAGTCATCCGTATGACGCTGCAATTAGCCGATAAGTCTACTACTCACCCTCATGGAGTAGCTCAAGACGTATTGGTAAAGGTTGACAAGTTTTTCTTTCCGGTTGATTTTATTGTTATTGATATGGAGGAAGACGATGATGCGCCGCTAATTCTCGGAAGACCATTCATGAAAACTGCTCGTATGATGATTGATGTAGACGACGGTTTAATGAAGGTGAGGGTACAAAATGAAGAAGTCACTTTTGACCTTTTTGAAGCAATGAAGCACTCAAATGACAAACATGATAGTTTCCGAGTTGATGTAATTGAAGAAGCCACCTTTGAAGTTTCCAAACATGTTCATGCTATAACCCCCATGGAGCTAGCTCTTAATGACTCTTTTGAAGTTTTAACACTTGAAGAAGAAGAAGCTCTTGATGAATGTTTAAAAGAACTTGATAGTCTTAAAGAGTTACAACCATGGGAAGTGGAGGAGGAAGTGTTGAAAAAGGAGGTTAAAGATGAAAAGCCAATGATTGAATTGAAGGAGTTACCAAATAACTTGAAGTATGCATTCCTAGATGAAACCGAAGAAAAGTCGGTTATCATAAGCAACCTTTTGTCCAAAAGTGAAGAATCCCGTTTAATTGATGTGTTAAAAAAGAATCGAGAAGCGATGGGGTGGACTCTTTCCGATCTCAAAGGAATTAGTCCCTCCTATTGCATGCACAAAATTTTAATGGATGAGGGTTTTAAGCCGGTGGCTCAACCACAACGCCGCTTAAATCCTACAATGAAAGAGGTTGTTAGGAAGGAAGTTATCAAATTATTGGATGCGGGAATGATCTACCCTATTTTGGATAGCCCTTGGGTGAGTTCGGTGCATGTGGTTCCTAAAAAGGGTGGCATTAGTGTTATTCGTAATGAGAAAGATGAGTTGATCCCAACAAAGGTAGCAACGGGGTGGAGAATGTGCATTGACTATAGGCGGTTGAATACTGCAACTCGGAAAGACCACTTCCCACTTCTGTTCATGGACCAAATGTTAGAGAGACTCTCGGGACAACAATTCTATTGTTTTCTAGATGGCTATTCCGGGTAGAACCAAATTGAGGTTGACCCGGCCGATCATGAGAAGACGGCTTTCACGTGTCCGTTTGGAATCTTCGCTTACCGCAAAATGCCCTTTGGGTTGTGTAATGCGCCGGCAACTTTCCAAAGATGCATGCAAGCCATTTTTTCCGATCTTATAGAGAAAACAATGGAAGTTTTCATGGATGACTTTTCGGTGTTTGGTGGTTCTTTTGGTTTATGTTTGGAAAATTTAGAAATTGTGCTTGAAAGGTGTGTGAAGACCAATTTGGTGCTAAATTGGGAGAAATGCCACTTTATGGTGACGGAGGGGATCGTTCTCGGTCACAAAGTCTCGTCAAAAGGGCTCGAAGTGGATCATGCTAAGGTAGATGTGATTGAGAAGTTTCCTCCTCCAACTAACTTAAAGGGTATCTGAAGCTTTCTTGGGCATGCAGGTTTCTACCGGCGATTCATCAAAGACTTCTCAAAGGTGGCTAGGCCTTTGAGTAACTTGCTGGCCAAGGACCAGGTATTTCTCTTATCTGATGAATGTTTAAAAGCTTTTGAGATTTTGAAACAAAAATTGGTCACCGCTCCATTCATAGTTGCTCCGGATTGGAATTTAAATTTTGAGCTAATGTGTGATGCTAGCGACTATGCTATTGGAGCGGTGTTGGGCCAAGGAAAAGACAAAAAATTTCATGCTATACACTATGCAAGCAAAGTTCTATGGCATTGTTACAACTCGCCTTATGGCGGCCATTTCAATGGGGCCAGAACGGCAAATAAAGTCCTTCAATCGGGATTTTATTGGCCTTCTATTTTTAAAGATGCAAATGCCCATGCGCAAAGTTGTGACAGTTGCCAACGAAACGGTGGAATAGGTAAGAGAGATGAGATGCCTCTTCAAAACATTCAAGAGATTGAATTATTTGATTGTTGGGGTATCGATTTTATCGGACCATTTCCACCCTCTTTTGGAAATGAATACTTGTAGGTTGCAGTTGACTACATGTCAAAGTGGGTTGAGGCGATTGCCTCACCAAGGGCGGATTCTAAAACGGTCATTAACTTTTTAAAGAAAAATATTTTTTCCCATTTTGGAACCCCCCGAGTGTTGATTAGTGACGGAGGGTCACACTTTTGCAATTCACCGTTGGAAAAAGTTTTACAACATTACGGTGTAACGCATAGAGTGGCAACTCCGTACCACCCACAGGCTAATGGACAAGCTGAGGTCTCTAATAGAGAGATTAAGAAAATTTTGGAAAAAGCCGTTTCGAACTCTAGGAAGGATTGGTCGCAAAAATTGGATGAAGCTCTATGGGTGTATCACACGGCCTATAAAGCTCCAATTGGGCTAACTCCGTTTCAATTGGTTTATGGTTAAACTTGCCATTTGCCGGTTGAAATGGCGCACAAGGCCTTATGGGCCTTAAAATTTTTGAAATTTGATAATGAGTTGGCCGGTGAAAAGCGGAAGGTGCAACTTCTTGAGTTGGATGAGATGCGCAATGCCGCATACCACTCAAGTTGGTTGTACAAAGAAAAAGTTAAGGAATATCATGACAAGAAGCTCCGGAAAAAAGAATTTGTGTCCGGGCAATTGGTATTGTTGTTTAATTCCAGGTTGAGATTGTTTCCTGGAAAATTGAGGTCAAAATGGTCTGGGCCATTTCGCGTGATTGAAGTAAAGGAGTATGGAGCTGTCGTGATAGAAGATTTGGAAAGGAAGGATAAATGGACAGTTAATGGACAACGTTTGAAGATATATCTTGGCAGTCATGTGGACCGACAAAGTTGTGCCTTTCTTTTGGATGTTCCGGTGTGAACATCTTGGACCGTCGAGCTTATCCGACGTTAAACAAGCGCTTGTTAAGAGACATCTCAACATTGTAAGCATTTTCTATTTTTCTGTGTATTTTGGTATCTAAGGTGGAAACTTGTGAGCCTTGAAGTTGCATGTTGTGCTGAGTTTTTTTTTTTTTCAAACTTTTGTCATGTTCGCTAAGCGAGCATGTAGCGAATGTTCGCTGAGCGAGCTCGTAGTGAACGTGCGCAAACAGACAATTTTAAGTTGGTTAGTGGGCCACTTATGTAGGCCCAACTTCTGTTTTTTGTTTACAACTTCAGTACACTTCCTCACTTGACACTTCCACACTTCACTTTCACTCTCACTGTGCATACGCCCTTTCCTCTGCAAATTCTTGCTAACCCTAATTCCTTGTCATCTCAATTTCTCTGCTGCCACAGGTTTGATTTCTATTCTCTTCTCTTTTGTTCTCTATTGCTTAATGTGTAAAGATTGGGATTTAGGTCAGATTAGGAATGTTAGGGATTTTGAGAAAAATTTGATTGCATGTGTGGTTAGTATTAAGCTTTTCATGATAAACCTACTGGATATTGGAATGGTTCTTGTTACCTTGTTGATTGTGAATGAGGGTTTCTAACAGTGGCTGCATTTTGAAAATACGCAGCACTCGCTAGCTTGTTCGCTAGGCGAGCCTGTAGCGAGCATTCGCTACTAGCTCGCTAAGCGAGTTTTTGCAGACTAATGTTATGTGGTGCTGTTTGTGGTATCCTTTTGTGACTCTTTTGCAGATGGCCCCAGGAAACCAGCAATACCAAGGCAAGAAGCGAAAGGTTGTCTCAACATCCTGACAGGTTCCAATCCAGTTTGACAGTGATGTGTTCCTTGGACCAAAGCAAGCCGTTCGGTATTCGGCTCTACAAAAGAGGAAGATCCTGCCGGAAAGGAGGTCCATCATTGAACCTTGAGGCGAGTTTAGAACTTTTGTCGGGGTGATAAACAACAAAAAGTGGAACTTTTGCCTTGGTAAAGGTAGTTTTGGGAGGACCAGCTCGAGAAAGTTGGACTTGGGAGCGTGAGGATCAGATGAGGGAGTCGTACCTGACTCTGTTTCCTTGAGGTAATTTTCGAGGGAAAAAATTCTTTAAGTGGGGGAGAGTTGTAACATCCCAAATTTAATTGGAATATTTATTTAATTGATTTAAATAAGAATATTTGTATTTCAGTGATTTTCGGTGGTTTTGTGGAATATTGGAAATTAATGGAATTTGGGTTATTTATTTTGAATAATAGTATATAATATGAATATATTAATATTATTATTAATTAAAATAAATACAAGTTGACTAAGGGCAAATTGGATATTTAAGAGGAGTTAGTGAGGGTAAGTTGGGAAAAGCCCAATTATGAGGCCCAAGACTAGGTTTAACAAAAAGGAAATTGCGAAGAGATTATGATTCATTTGTTAGACCGTGAAAAGAATTGAGGCCAGAGCTCTGAGGAGGAATATTGGAGGCAAGAGCTTCGAAAGGTTTCCTGAAATATTTAAGAAGACCTTGATCGACAATTAAGGTATGGGGAGTATTACCTTCAGAATTTTCCATATGTAACTTTCAATGTATTTAAGGTTTAAGGGTTTTGAGGGTGGATATGAGAATTAGTGATCTCTGGACTTCGTGGCCTAAATCTATTATTGTGAATCTAAGTGTAGAATTCATTGGGGAAAAGGGAAAGTTAGGCGTTCGTGGCCAAAACCATGATTTGTTATTTGTCTAACCCTTAAGGGATAGGAATATTAGATAGTGAGTAACTCTAATGCCTGCAGGGTAAGTGTAAGGAATTTGTGATTTAGGGCGTGAATATTATACGGGATTGGCCTAATAAACTGTAGGTTTAGTGCCTTTATCTCTGTAAGACCTTAGGGATGATTTAGGGATATTTTGGGGACATTGGGGAAGTGAATCGTGTGGACTTTTGGGTTGAATTAAGTTCTGGTGCGTAGCAGAATTTGCTGTCATCGCACTGTTTTCTAACGAAGAATGCTTCGCCTAGTGAACCATGTTGTTCACAAACTCGCCTAGAGAAGAATCCTTCGCACAACGGAGAAACTTGCCCTAGACTCGCCTAGCGAACATGCCTGCGAACGTAGTAGAGTTTCGTGAATGTTGATTGCGTGCAACGATGCCTTGATGTTTAATTATGTGATTTCTATGATGAATTAGCATGAGTATAACTGGGAATTCCATGTGATTAATATGCGATAATGTGATGATTACCATGAGTATAATTATGAATTCTATGTGATTAATATGCGATAATATGATGATTACCATGAGTATAACTAGGAATTCCATGTGATTAATATGCGATAATATGATGATTACCATGAGTATAATTATGAATTCTATGTGATTAATATGCGATAATATGATGATTACCATGAGTATAATTATGAATTCTATGTGATTAATATGCGATAATATGATGATTACCATGAGAATAATTATGAATTCTATGTGATTAATATGTGATAATATGATGATTACCATGAGTATAATCATGAATTCTATGTGATAATATGACGAATTAACATGAGTAAGACTGTGAATTCTAAGTGATGTGTATATGATGATGATGATGATTTTGATGATGATGATTTTGATGATGATGATTATTATGAGCTACGATGATATGATGTATGATGATGATTATTATGATGAGCTATGATGATATGATGTGTGATGATGATTATTATGATGAGCTATATTGATATGATTTTGATGATGATGATTATGATGAATGATGATGCACCTATGATGTTATTATGAAGATGATTTGTGATAAGTGCATCATGCATTCATGTGCATCCGGACTTCGGTTCAGGACCTCGATTACTTTGGCTTCAATCCCATTGTGCGGATGTGAAGTATTTTGATGTGCTCTGATTCTCTAGTAGAATAGATCCTATTGATGGGGATCTATGAAGGGTTGATGGCCCAGTGTCTATCGCACTGTGATGATTGGTACCACATGCATTGAGTCTTGTTGCATTTGCATTTATGAGTGATTTGGAATAATTTATGATGTTGTGGCCTTGGAGGCCTATTGATGAATATGATGATGTTGAATATGACTATGACGCCGTTTTATATGTTGATTTTCATACATTGATCATTATGAATCGTTTTACTCACCCTGCCTGTTTGAATGTTACCTCCACGTGGGTAACATGCAGATGACCAGGTTTAGTCGTGGATGCTGTAACACCTATTTTTAATTATTTGGTTTTTCTGTATTATTATTTTTGGTGCATTGTGTGTGGAAATTGTTTGCGGAATTAAGCTCCATAATATTAGAAAAATATGATTAATAATAATAATAATATGATGATTAATAGTGTTGATACTATTATTATTAATATTATTGTTATTATTGTCATATTTAAAAATATTATTGGAAGAGTTTGGAAATTAAAAGGAATAAGATTATTATTTATGGAATTAAGAAAAATGTGGAGAATATTATTATTGGAATTGTGGAATTAAAAGGATTATGAGAATTATATATTATTTGGATTAAAGGTGTATTTTGGGGTATTAAGGGTGTTATTGGTATTTGGAAGAATTATAATTGGAAGGAAGAGAAAGAACACGAGGAAGGGAGCGTAGAACGCATGGTTGGAAAGAACAAGCAAGCCAAGAGCAAGCTGAACAAGAAGGAGCTTGATCGGGAGATTCTCGTGTGGGATTGTGGAGCTTCATCAACATCAGAACTTCAATTTAGGTAAGGGGGAGAATTTAATGGTTAAATGGTTTTACATGAGAATTGGTAGAAAAGGGAAAAAATCCCTAATCCCCATAGATTATCGCTAGTTTGATGTTGAATGCGTGTTATTGTTGTTGAGATTGTGTGCTAGATTATGTTAATTTCGTATGCATGTGCTATAGAATGATGGTTGAGTGAATTGGGAGCCTTTTGGGTAATTTCGAAGTTGAGTCGGAAGTTGGTTACTAGAGTAGAGTTGACAATTTGTCGGATAGAATCGGGAATAAACCTCGTACTAAGTGGTATTATGTTGTTGGTTGTGAGTTTTGATTTAATCGGGCGAAATCGGGGAAGGTTGTTGTTCTTGCTGCGTGGGATTTTTCTGAGTACGCAGGTATTCGCTGGGTAAATGAGGGGCGAGCCTTCGCCAGGGGAATTGGCCAGCGAGTGCTGGCGGAAGCTACTGTCTGGATTTGCCAGAAGTTTCGCTAGGCGAGTCCCAGCGAGTGTTCACTGTGGGGCTTCGCCAGGCCAATGGCCAGCGAGTGTTCGCTGCGGGGCTTCGCCAGGCGAATGGCCAGCGAGTGTTCCCTGCGGGGCTTCGCCAAGAGAATGTGCCAGCGAGCCCGACAGCAGTTTGTGTTTCTACTGCTATTATGTTGGCTTCCCTTGTGGTTTTTGACCCTTGTTGGTCATGTTTGATGTTGGGCGTGATCGTGAGCCGTGGTGAGTGTATGTGTGGTGTAGGAGGTGAATTCCTTGATATTTCATAATTTGGGTGATTGCGTCGGTGTATGTATTGATTCAGGTATGTGGTGATATAAGGGCGCTGAGTGCAATCGGATTGATGTGCTGTGGTGATAGCTGGGTGCTGAGAGTGTCTTGAGGGTTATAAGGGTCGTGTGGCCGGTGTTTATCGCATTTGACATAATCGGTGGATTATGTGTTAAGTTTAGATAAGTATGGATGTGTATGTGATATGTATGCACTATGTGCTATGTGTGGTGATGTGTTGTGAGATGGATGTGGATCTGTAGGATCGATACGCTTGTTATGCGTTGCATTTATACACTGTGGTATGAGGATTGGATCAGTAGGATCGTTACGCCTTGTGCGCGTGGTATTGATGTGTTGCGTGAGATATGTGGATCAGTAGGATCGTTGCGCCTTGAGTGCGTTGTGGTGATATGTTGTGATGAGAGGATCCGTAGGATCGATACGCTTTACATGAATTGTGTTTATGTGTTGTTGTGACGATTGGGTCAGTAGGACCGGTATGCCTTATGTGCATGATGTGTGATATGTTGCGTGGTGATTTGATCAGTAGGATCGATGCATTCTGTGTGCTTGTGTATGTATGCATTTTATGATGCGATGGATCAGTAGGATCGGGTGCACTGTGTGTGCTGTGTGGTTATGCATAGTGTCTTACATAGCGTGTGGCATGAGGTATGATGCACTCACGTGCTCCAGTGGGGAGCGTGGACGGGATTTGGATCGTTGCTCGGATGGAGTGTATGCGACCACCCGTGTCCCAAGTGGGGGACGTTGATGATGTGCTCCCTGTGAGGAGTGTGATGGCTCAGTGACCATCGGTGTGATGCTCCCTGTGAGGAGGGTGATGGCCAAGTGCCCATCGATATTATTATTGTGCTCCCTGTGAGGAGGGTGATGGCCAGGTGTCCATCGGTGTGGTGTGCTCCCTGTGAGGAGGGTTGATGGCCAAGTGCCCATCGTTGATGTGTGCTCCTGTGTGGAGGGTTGATGGCTCGGTGCCCATTGTTGTTGTGAGTCGGTACCGCATATTGTTGAGTCAAGTGCATGTGTTGCATTGTGGTTTGTGTGAATTGTGGATATTGATGATGGTACAGTAGGCCCGGATGTGTTGCATTTGTGGTATGCAAAGTGTGTTGGCATGGGACAGTAGGTCCAGATATGTTGTATGTGAAATAATGAGTTGTTGTTTCTGCCTTTCATTTCATGTACCATTATACCATTATTATTTGATCGTGATTCTCACTGCTGTGCTGTTGTTGTTGTCTGTGCTTCTACGGAAGTACAGACAATCCAGGTGTTAGCTAGCTTGGATTGTGGCGTCATTGTAGGACTGCTCTGATACGTAACACTGAGGCTTTTTGGGAGTCTTATTGTTTATTGATGATATGTGTGCCCCTGTGGCGTATCGGACTTTTGTGAGACATGTGATGATGCTTGATGATCATGTTATATATTTTAGGCAGTTGGCCGATGGTTGTATTTATATGACGATGTTGATGACATGGATGATGTATATATGTTGTTATGTGTTATGACAGACTTCTTTTTCCGCTGAAATTTTATTGAAATAAGTTTTGAAAATGATTTGTGAAATTCTAATGAAAATTGTGACATCCCGTTGTGGGGAAAACTCTGATGTGTGTTTATTTTAATTGTTTTATTTTCATTTTGGGGAACGGGGTGTTACAAGTTGGTATCAGAGCAGGTCGGTCCATCCGGCCAAGTTGTCTTGTGTTGTAGTCTAATTCCCTGTATGCGGCATGTGTGAGAAACACTGTCGGTACATGTTGTTGTCTAGCTTTGTTGGTAGAAGTGGATGATTTGAGTGGGGGAGGACCTTGTGCTCCTCCCGGGTGCTGCACGTGTGAAATTGTAGCTCGGTGTATGGTTGAACGTTCCTATAGTTCGGTAAAGATGGTTCATACCCCATCATGATTCTCGGCTGTCTATTGGCAAATTGAGGAACTTATCACCCTTAATCTCTTGTTGATAGCAGTTGGGATTGTGTTGGATGGAATGGGCGTGTCTTGCAAGCTTAGGTGGTGTGAGCAGGAAATTGTCTTAAGTCGAGCTAAGAGCTTAAGGGATTATTTTGAGGAGTCGACGTAAGACGTGTTGAGGTGTTTATGTTAACAGAAATTTTGAATGCTAAGGAAAGCGAACTAATTGGGGTTTGTCAATTAACGGTGATTGTCCGGAGATTTCCTGAGGAGGTAAGTGATTTACTATCGGAATGTGAAGTGAAGCTTGCATAATAAATTCGTTCTTGGGACTAGTCTGATATTAGTGACTCCATATTGTGTGTCTGCATTGGGATTGGAGAAATTGAAGAATCAACTTGAAGACCTGCTGGAAGAGAGGTCCTTTTGTTTGAGTGTGTTACCGTAGGGTGCACCAATTTTGTTGGTTAGAAAGACATAATGTTTTGAGAAACTTTGGGTGGACTATGGATAAGGGATCACAGTGACTATGGAAACTTTGGGTTGATAATTTGATGGACCATTTGGTTGGAGGATGTGAGTTCTGTGGTCACGTGATCTCAAGTAAAGTTATTGTGGTTGATATGTCGAAGATCGAAGTTGTATCGCATTGGGAGACTTTAAGGTCTGCTTTTGAGATTGGGAGTAATTGGGTTTCAAAATATTTATAGATTGAAAGTGTGTTGGATGGCCTCCTAGGTATGAAATTATTGTTGTACATTGAATTGCGAGATCGCAGCTTTTTACGGAATCGAAATTGGACACTCGGAAGTCAGGTAACGGTCGAAAATAAGATTTTGGATTGTCATGTTCGCCAGGTCCTTCGCCTAGCGAGCATGCTAGCGAACGGCTCCACGCTCACTACGGTGTTCGCCTAGCGAAGGGGTCCTGGGCAGAGAATGTTGTTCTGGTATTTTTGTCGTAACAGGAGAATCGTAACTCGGAATGACGCACGGTTCGAAGCGTTGGAAAGTTATTACCATGATATATGTGATGGTGAAGTAATGAAATGGAGTTGAGTTTTATTGATGAGACATGGTTGGATGTTATAGTGAGTGCAGAAGGTACGGTTCGTGTTATCGCCATGACTCACAACTTGTTTGTTCAGTTGGCATGGGATTTTCCTTACTTATTTGAGTGAGGCAATGGTTGTGTTAACCGGTGATATTTTAATACATTCGAAGAATATAGAGGATCATGTTGAAGATCGAGAATTTGAGTTATCATTGTGGAGAATAAGCAGCTCGTGTGTTGATTTTTGCCGAGCCCGACGGGACTATTTGTTGTGTTTTGTGATGCTTTGTTGATATGATTGGGAGATATGTTAAAGGCACCTTGAAGTACATGAGAGGAATCATCTGACCGGTGATTTAGAGTTGGTTGTGGTTGTGGTTGTGCCGGAGTTGGAGGCTTCAATCATTTTGGATGAGATTTGAAATACTTGGTGATCCTAAGAGCTTATAGTGTTTGTTTGAGTTGGAAGGGTTGAATATGAGGGAGAGGAAATAATTGGGACCTCTGAAGAATTACGGCTTTGAGTTGAATTACCATTTGGGTAAAGTGAACGTAGTAGCTAATGCGGTAAGTTGGAAATATTTGCATAATACCCATATTGATGGTGAAAAGAGATAGAACTGATTGAGCAATTTGGTAATATGAGTTTAGTGAGTGAAGAGACTTCATATGGAGTTAAGCTTTTATTGTTAGAACTGACTAGTTGTATTCTTGAGGAGAATCGAGAAGGTAGGAGATCTGGATTGAGTTGGTGGATCAGTTGAATTTGATGAATCATAGTCGAAGAGTCGATCTTCGGATTTGGGGAAATAGTACCACGAGGTGTTGTGATAGGGTTTGTATTTCAGCGATTGTTGAATGGAGTAGGAGTACCCTGGAAGAATACATTGAGGTAGATGGAGTATCCATCCCGATGCTATGAAGAAGTAACCGAATTTGAGTAAATTGTTTTGGTAACCATAGATGAAGAGAGGTGTGGTGGAGGTTGAATATACTGGATGGAATTGTCAAGAGTCGAAGATTGAACGTCAGAGACCGTTGAGTTTGACGCGGCCGTTGAATGTTCCAGAGTGGAAAACCGGTAGTATTTCCACGAATTTGGTGTTGAGTTTTCCGAAGAATTGGAAAGATATAATTTTAATTTGGGTTATTGTGAGTGGATTGACTATTCTATGTTGAGGATTTATGTGATGCATATTGAGAAAGTGGTGAAGTTGTATGAGATACGGTCGAATATTGTGTCGGATGGAAATTGGAGGTTTATATTAAGAATTTGGAGAGAGCTTGTGTGTTGGATCAAGATGGATCGTGGGATGGTTAATTACCGTTGATTGAGTCGCCTACAATATCAGTTACCACTCTAGTATCAAAATGGCGCTGTATGGGGCCTTGTGAGATAGGAAGTGTGGGACTCTCTTGAGTTGGAATGAATCGAGCTGGAGTGTTATGCTCAGATCTGAGAAATGTGCATGAGACGGCTGAACCGATCAAGAGGATCCAAGGAAGGATGTGTTTTGAGAACTACGATGGTAACCGGTGTTGGTCGAGCTTCGAAGTCACGGGAACACACTTGGTGTTTTGTTTATCTATATCAAAGTGGCACAGCGGAAACGGGGGGAAAGTAGCATGTTAGACTACTTTGCCGCTATCGCTTATGGATAGCATAATGGGTTTCATGTGTTTTCATTAAGGGAGTATCTTGAATCAGATGAATGATGTGCAAGTGAGAAATAATTTGACGGTTGAGGCATTGCTAGTTCGGATTGATGAACGAGAAGCAACTCCGAGGAAAAGAGAAACCTTTGGGGGGAGTGGCTTGGAGAGGTGCTGCAAGAGGCAGTGTGACCTGGGAATTGGAAAGTAGGATGCGAGAAGCGTATCCAGAGTTGTTTCTATCAGGTACTTTCGGGGACGAAAATAATTAAAGTGGGGGAGAGTTGTAACACCCATTTTTAATTATTTGCTTTTTCCGTATTATTTGTTTTTCGGTGCATTGTGTGTGGAAATTGTTTGAGGAATTGAGCTCCATAATATTAGAAAAATATGATTAATAATAATAATATGATGATTAATAGTGTTGATACTATTATTATTAATATTATTGTTATTATTGTCATATTTAAAAATATTATTGGAAGAGTTTGGAAATTAAAAGGAATAAGATTATTATTTATGGAATTAAGAAAAATGTGGAGAATATTATTATTGGAATTATAGAATTAAAAGGATTATGAGAATTATATATTATTTGGATTAAAGGTGTATTTTGGGGTATTAAGGGTGTTATTGGTATTTGAAAGAATTAGAATTGAAAGGAAGAGAAAGAACACGAGGAAGGGAGCGTAGAACGCACGGTTGGAAAGAACAAGCAAGCCAAGAGCAAGCTGAACAAGAAGGAGCTTGATCAGGAGATTCTCGTGTGGGATTGTGGAGCTTCATCAAAATCAGAACTTCAATTGAGGTAAGGGGGGAGAATTTAACGGTTAAATGGTTTTACATGAGAATTGGTAGAAAAGGGGAAAAATCCTTAATCCCCATAGATTATCGCTAGTTTGATGTTGAATGCATGTTATTGTTGCTGAGATTGTGTGCTAGATTATGTTAATTTCGTATGCATGTGTTGTAGAATGATGGTTGAGTGAATTGGGAGCCTTCCGGGTAATTTTGAAGTTGAGCCGGAAGTTGGTTACTAGAGCAGAGTTGACAATTTGTCGGATAGAATCGGGAATAGACCTCGTACTAAGTGGTATTATGTTGTTGGTTGTGAGTTTCGATTTAATCGGGCGAAATCGGGGAAGGTTGTTGTTTCTGCTGCGTGGGATTTTTCTGAGTACGCAGGTATTCGCTGGACGAATGAGGGGCGAACTGACCAGCGAGTGCTGGCGGAAGCTACTGTCTGGCTTCGCCAGAAGTTTCGCCAGGCGAGTCCCAGCGAGTGTTCACTGTGGGGCTTCGCCAGGCGAATGACCATCGAGTGTTCGCTGCGGGGCTTCGCCAGGCGAATGTGCCAGCGAGCCCGACAGCAGTTTGTGTTTCTACTGCTGTTCTGTTGGCTTCCCTTGTGGTTTTTGACCCTTGTTGGTCATGTTTGATGTTGGGCGTGATCGTGAGCCGTGGTGAGTGTATGTGTGGTGTAGGAGGTGAATTCCTTGATATTCCCTTAATTTGGGTGATTGCGTCGGTGTATGTATTGATTCAGGTATGTAGTGATATAAGGGCGCTGAGTGCGATCGGATTGATATGCTGTGATGATAGCTGGGTGCTGAGAGTGTGTTGAGGGTTATAAGGGCCGTGTGGCCGGCGTTTATCACATTTTACATAATCGATGGATTATGTGTTAAGTTTAGATAAGTATGGATGTGTATGTGATATGTATGCACTATGTGCTATGTATGGTGATATGTTGTGAGATGGATGTGGATCCGTAGGATCGATACGCTTGTTATGCGTTGCGTTTATACGTTGTGGCATGAGGATTGGATCAGTAGGATCGTTACGCCTTGTGCGCGTGGTATTGATGTGTTGCGTGAGATATGTGGATCAGTAGGATCGTTGCGCCTTGAGTGCGTTGTGGTGATATGTTGTGATGAGAGGATCCGTAGGATCGATACACTTTACATGCGTCGTGTTTATATGTTGTTGTGACGTTTGGGTCAGTAGGACCGGTATGCCTTATGTGCATGATGTGTGATATGTTGCATGGTGATTTGATCAGTAGGATTGATGCACTCTGTGTGCTTCTGTATGTATGCATTTTATGATGCGATGGATCAGTAGGATCGGGTGCACTGTGTGTGTTGTATGGTTATGTATAGTGTCTTGCATAGTGTGTGGACGTGAGGTATGATGGACTCACGTGCTCCAGTGGGGAGCGTGGACGGTATTTGGATCGTTGATCGGATGGAGTGTATGCGACCACCCGTGTCCCAAGTGGGGGATGTTGATGATGTGCTCCCTATGAGGAGGGTGATGGCCCAGTGACCATCGGTGTGATGCTCCCTATGAGGAGGGTGATGGCCAAGTGCCCATCAATATTATTATTGTGCTCCCTGTGAGGAGGGTGACGGCTAGGTGTCCATCGGTGTGGTGTGCTCCTTGTGAGGAGGGTTGATGGCCAAGTGCCCATCGTTGATGTGTGCTCCTGTGTAGAGGGTTGATGGCCCGGTGCCCATTGTTGTTGTGAGTCGGTACCGCATATTGTTGAGTCAAGTGCATGTGTTGCATTGTGGTTTGTGTGAATTGTAGATATTGATGATGGGACAGTAGGCCCGGATGAGTTGCATTTGTGGTATGCATAGTGTGTTGGCATGGGACAGTAGGTCCAGATATGTTGTATGTGAAATAATGAGTTATTGTTTCTGCCTTTCATTTCATGTACCATTATACCATTATTATTTGATCGTGATTATCACTGTTGTGCTGTTGTTGTAGTTTGTGCTTCTACGGAAGTACAGACAATCCAGGTGTTAGCTAGCTTGGCTTGTGGCGTCGTCGTAGGACTTCTCTAATACGTAACACCAGGGCCTTTTCGGAGTCTTATTGTTTATTGATGATATGTGTGCCCCTGTGGCATATCTGACTTTTGTGAGACATGTGATGATGCTTGATAATCATGATATATATTTTAGGCAGTTGGCCGATGGTTGTATTTATATGACGATGTTGATGACATGGATGATGTATATATGTTGTTATGTGTTATGACAGACTTCTTTTTCTGCTGAAATTTTATTGAAATAAGTTTTGAAAATGATTTCTGAAATTCTGATGAAAATTGTGACATCCCGTTGTGGGGAAAACTCTGATGTGTGTTTATTTTAATTGTTTTATTTTCATTTTGGGGAACGGGGTGTTACAAGTTGGTATCAGAGCAGGTCGGTCCATCCGGCCAAGTTGTCTTGTGTTGTAGTCTAATTCCCTGTATGCGACATGTGTGAGAAACATGGTCGATACATGTTGTTGTCTAGCTTTGTTGGTAGAAGTGGATGATTTGAGTGGGGGAGGACCTTGTGCTCCTCCCGGGTGCTGCACGTGTGAAATTGTAGCTCGGTGTATGGTTGAACGTTCCTATAGTTTGGTAAAGATGGTTCATAACCCATCATGATTCTCGGCTGTCTATTGGCAAATTGAGGAACTGATCACCCTTAATCTCTTGTTGATAGCAGTTGGGATTGTGTTGGATGGAATGGGTGTGTCTTGCAAGCTTAGGTGGCGTGAGCAGGAAATTATCTTAAGTTGAGCTAAGAGCTTAAGGGATTATTTTGAGGAGTCGACGTAAGCCGTGTTGAGGTGTTTATGTTAACAGAAATTTTGAATGCTAAGGAAAGTGAGTTAATTGGGGTTTTTCAATTAACGGTGATTGTCCTGAGATTTCCTGAGGAGGTAAGTGATTTACTACCGGAATTTGAAGTGAAGCTTGCATAATAACTTTGTTCTTGGGACTAGTCTGATATTAGTGACTCCATATTATGTGTCTGCATTGGGATTGGAGAAATTGAAGAATTAACTTGAAGACCTGCTGGAAGAGAGGTCCTTTTGTTTGAGTGTGTTACCGTAGGGTGCACCAATTTTGTTGGTTAGAAAGACATAAGGTTTTGAGAAACTTTGGGTGGACTATGGATAAGGGATCACGGTGACTATCAAGGATAAATGTTCGCTTCCAAGAGTTGATAATTTGATGGACCATTTGGTTGGAGGATGTGAGTTCTGTGGTCACGTGATCTCAAGTAAAGTTATTGTGGTTAATATGTCGAAGATCGAAGTTGTATCGCATTGGGAGACTTTAAGATCTGCTTTTGAGATTGGGAGTAATTGGGTTTCAAAATATTTATAGATTGAAAGTGTGTTGGATGGCCTCCTAGGTATGAAGTTATTGTTGTACATTGAATTGCGAGATCGCAGCTTTTTACGGAATCGAAATCGGACACTCGGAAGTCAGGTAACGGTCGAAAAAAGGATTTATGACTGTCATGTTCGTCAAGGTCCTTCGCCTAGCGAGCATGCTAGCGAACGGCTCCACGCTTGCTACGGTGTTCGCCTAGCGAAGGGGTCTTGGGCAGAAAATGTTGTTCTGGTATTTTTGTCATAACAAGAGAATCGTAACTCGGAATGAAGCACGGTTCGAAGCGTTGGAAAGCTATTACCATGCTCTATGTGATGGTGAAGTAATGACATGGAGTTGAGTTTTATTGATTAGACATTGTTGGATGTTATAGTGAGTGTAGAAGGTACGGTTCGTGTTTTCGCCATGACTCACAACTTGTTTGTTCGGTTGGCATGGGATTTTCCTTACTTATTTGAATGAGGCAATGGTTGTGTTAATCGGTGATATTTTAATACATTCGAAGAATATAGAGGATCATGTTGAAGATCGAGAATTTGAGTTATCATTATGGGAGAATAAGCAGCTCGTGTGTTGATTTTTACCGAGCCCGACGGGACTATTTGTTGTGTTTTGTGATGCTTTGTTAATATGATTGGGAGATATGCTAAAGGCACCTTGAAGTACATGAGAGGAATCATCCAACCGGTGATTTAGAGTTGGTTGTGGTTGTGGTTGTGCCGGAGTTGGAGGCTTCAATCATTTTGGCTGAGATTTGAAATACTTGGTGATCCTAAGAGCTTATAGTGTTTGTTTGAGTTGGAAGGGTTGAATATGAGGGAGAGGAAATAATTGGGACCTCTGAAGAATTACGGCTTTGAGTTGAATTACCATTCGGGTAAAGTGAACGTGGTAGCTAATGCGGCAAGTTGGAAATATTTGTATAATACCCATATTGATGGTGAAAAGAGATAGAACTGATTGAGCAATTTGGTAATATGAGTTTAGTGAGTGAAGATACTTCATATGGAGTTAAGCTTTTATTGTTAGAACTGACTAGTTGTATTCTTGAGGAGAATCGAGAAGGTAGGAGATCTGGATTGAGTTGGTGGATCAGTTGAATTTGATGAATCATAGTCGAAGAGTCGATCTTCGGATTTGGGGAAATAGTACCACGAGGTGTTGTGATAGGGTTTGTGTTTCAGCGATTATTGAGTGGAGTAGGAGTACCCTGGAAGAATACATTGAGGTAGATGGAGTATCCATCCCGACGCTATGAAGAAGTAACCGAATTTGAGTAAATTGTTTTGGTAACCATAGGTGAAGAGAGGTGTGGTGGAGGTTGAATATACTGGATGGAATTGTCGAGAGTCGAAGATTGAACGTCAGAGACCGTTGAGTTTGACGCGGCCGTTGAATGTTCCAGAGTGGAAAACCGGTAGTATTTCCACGAATTTGGTGTTGAGTTTTCCGAAGAATTGGAAAGATATAATTTTAATTTGGGTTATTGTGAGTGGATTGACTATTCTATGTTGAGGATTTATGTGATGCATATTGAGAAAGTGGTGAAGTTGTATGAGATACGGTCGAATATTGTGTCGGATGGAAATTGGAGGTTTATATTAAGAATTTGGAGAGAGCTTGTGTGTTGGATCAAGGTGGATCGTGGGATGGTTAATTACCGCTGGTTGAGTCGCCTACAGTATCAGTTACCACTCTAGTATCAGAATGGCATTGTATGGGGCCTTGTGAGATAGGAAGTGTGGGACTCTCTTGAGTTGGAATGAATCGAGCTAGAGTGTTATGCTCAGATTTGAGAATTCTGAATGAGACGGTTGAACCGATCAAGAGGATCCAAGGAAGGATGTGTTTTGAGAACTACGATGGTAACCGGTGTTGGTCGAGCTTCGAAGTCTCGGGAACACACTCGGTGTTTTGTTTATCTATATCAAAGTGGCACAGCGGAAACGGGGGGAAAGTAGCATGTTAGACTACTTTGCCGCTATCGCTTATGGATAGCATAATGGGTTTCATGTGTTTTCATTGAGGGAGTATCTTGAATCAGATGAATGATGTGCAAGTGAGAAATAATTTGATGGTTGAGGCATTGCTAGTTCGGATTGATGAACGAGAAGCAACTCTGGGGGAAAGAGAAACCTTTGGTGGGAGTGGCTTGGAGAGGTGCTGCAAGAGGCAGTGTGACCTGGGAATTGGAAAGCAGGATGCGGGAAGCGTATCCAGAGCTGTTTCCATCAGGTATTTTTGGGGACGAAAATAATTAAAGTGGGGGAGAGTTGTAACACCCATTTTTAATTATTTGGTTTTTCTGTATTATTTGTTTTTCAGTGCATTGTGTGTGGAAATTGTTTGAGGAATTGATCTCCATAATATTAGAAAAATATGATTAATAATAATAATAATATGATGATTAATAGTGTTGATACTATTATTATTAATATTATTGTTATTATTGTCATATTTAAAAATATTATTGGAAGAGTTTGGAAATTAAAAGGAATAAGATTATTATTTATGGAATTAAGAAAAATGTGGAGAATATTATTATTGGAATTGTGGAATTAAAAGGATTATGAGAATTATATATTATTTGGATTAAAGGTGTATTTTGGGGTATTAAAGGTGTTATTGGTATTTGGAAGAATTAGAATTGGAAGGAAGAGAAAGAACACGAGGAAGGGAGCGTAGAACGCACGGTTGGAAAGAACAAGCAAGCCAAGAGCAAGCTGAACAAGAAGGAGCTTGATCGGGAGATTCTCGTGTGGGATTGTGGAGCTTCATCGACATCAGAACTTCAATTGAGGTAAGGGGGAGAATTTAACGGTTAAATGGTTTTACATGAGAATTGGTAGAAAAGGGGAAAAATCCCTAATCCTCATAGATTATTGCTAGTTTGATGTTGAATGCATGTTATTGTTGCTGAGATTGTGTGCTAGATTATGTTAATTTCATATGCATGTGCTGTAGAATGATGGTTGAGTGAATTGGGAGCCTTCCGGGTAATTTCGAAGTTGAGCCGGAAGTTGGTTACTAGAGCAGAGTTGACAATTTATCGGATAGAATCGGGAATAGACCTCGTACTAAGTGGTATTACGTTGTTGGTTGTGAGTTTCGATTTAATCGGGCGAAATCGGGGAAGGTTGTTGTTCCTGCTGCGTGGGATTTTTCTGAGTACGCAGGTATTCGCTGGGCGAATGAGGGGCGAGCCTTCGCCAGGAGAACTGGCCAGCGAGTGGTGGCGGAAGCTACTATCTGGCTTCGCCAGAAGTTTCGCCAGGAGAGTCCCAGCGTGTGTTCACTGTGGGGCTTCTCCAGGCGAAAGGGCAACGAGTGTTGGCTGCGGGGCTTCGCCAGGCGAATGTGCCAGCGAGCCCGACAGTAGTTTGTGTTTTTACTGCTGTTTTGTTGGCTTCCCTTGTAGTTTTTGACCCTTGTTGGTCATGGTTGATGTTGGGCGTGATCATGAGCCGTGGTGAGTGTATGCGTGGTGTAGGAGGTGAATTCCTTGATATTCCCTTAATTTGGGTGATTGCGTCGGTGTATGTATTGATTCAGGTATATGGTGATATAAGGGCGCTGAGTGCGATCGGATTGATGTGCTGTGATGATAGCTAGGTGCTGAGAGTGTGTTGAGGGTTATAAGGGTCGTGTGGCCGGTGTTTATCGCATTTGACATAATCGGTGGATTATGTGTTAAGTTTAGATAAGTATGGATGTGTATGTGATATGTATGCACTATGTGCTATGTGTGGTGATGTGTTGTGAGATGGATGTGGATCCGTAGGATCGATACGCTTGTTATGCATTGCGTTTATACGCTGTGGTATGAGGATTGGATCAGTAGGATCGTTATACCTTGTGTGCGTGGTATTGATGTGTTGCGTGAGATATGTGGATCAGTAGGATCGTTGCGCCTTGAGTGCGTTGTGGTGATATGTTATGATGAGAGGATTCGTAGGATCGATACGCTTTACATGCGTCGTGTTTATGTGTTGTTGTGACGATTGGGTCAGTAGTACCGGTATGCCTTATGTGCATGATGTGTGATATGTTGCGTGGTGATTTGATCAGTAGGATCGATGCACTCTGTGTGCTTGTGTATGTATGCATTTTATGATGCGATGGATTAGTAGGATCGGGTGCACTGTGTGTATTGTGTGGTTATGCATAGTGTCTTGCATAGCGTGTGGACGTGAGGTATGATGCACTCATGTGCTCTAGTGGGGAGCATGGACGGGATTTGAATCGTTGCTCGGATGGAGTATATGCGACCACCCGTGTCCCAAGTGGGGGACGTTGATGATGTGCTCCCTGTGAGGAGGGTGATGGCCCAGTGACCATCAGTGTGATGCTCCCTGTGAGGAGGGTGATGGCCAGGTGCCCATCGATATTATTATTGTGCTCCCTGTGAGGATGGTGATGGCCAGGTGTCCATCGGTGTGTTGTGCTCCCTGTGAGGAGGGTTGATGGCCAAGTGCCCATCGTTGATGTGTGCTCCTGTGTGGAGGGTTGATGGCCCGGTGCCCATCGTTGTTGTGAGTTGGTACCGCATATTGTTGAGTCAAGTGCATGTGTTACATTGTGGTTTGTGTGAATTGTGGATATTGATGATGGGACAGTAGGCCCGGATGTGTTGCATTTGTGGTATGCACAGTGTGTTGGCATGGGACAGTAGGTCCAGATATGTTGTATGTGAAATAATGAGTTATTGTTTCTGCCTTTCATTTCATGTACCATTATACCATTATTATTTGATCGTGATTCTCACCCTTGTGCTGTTATTGTGGTCTGTGCTTCTACAGAAGTACAGAGAATCCAGGTGTTAGCTAGCTTGGATTGTGGCGTCGTCGTAAGATTGCTCTGATACGTAACACTGGGGCTTTTGGGAGTCTTATTGTTTATTGATGATATGTGTGCCCCTGTGGCGTATCTGACTTTTGTGAGACATGTGAAGATGTTTGATGATCATGTTATATATTTTAGGCAGTTGGCTGATGGTTGTATTTATATGACGATGTTGATGACATGGATGATGTATATATGTTGTTATGTGTTATGACAGACTTCTTTTTCCGCTGAAATTTTATTGAAATCAGTTTTGAAAATGATTTGTGAAATTCTGATGAAAATTGTGACATCCCGTTGTGGGCAAAACTCTGATGTGTGTTTATTTTAATTGTTTTATTTTCATTTTGGGGAACGGGGTGTTACAGATGCCGATGAGGACTTTTGAAGTTTTGAGTTGTTGGCCTTTAGTCAACTTAGAGGGTCTTGCTCTGATAGTGTAACATCGGGTTGGGGTCTTTGAGTCGAGCTATGTTTTATTGAGTTATTTTGATTACCTTTCCGTATAATGAAAACTTTGGGATATGCCTGCTGAGTTCCGCTGCCTTTGAGCAAATTTTGATATCTTTTGGGAAAACTCGTTATACACAGAGCATTGACTTATTTTAAGCTTTGAGAAATGTACGCCCTTTGAGGTGATTTATTGTTGAGTTTAACATTTTACTCTGATGACTTTGAATAAATGTGTCTTTTAATCGTGGGGTAGAAAAGGGTGTTACAATGCCAAATCGAATAAGGAGAGAAAGACCATTTTTAGTAAGTGACATAGAAAACTTATTTCCTTTTGATTGTCTACTCGAATTAACTCTTCTGTGATGTATACCTTTATTTGTTGTCCATATGCGATAAAGAATGGAGAAGCAACAACGGAAATAAGCAGGGAGGTTCATGTTGCTAAGAAGATGTTCATCATCAATCATAGTTTGGCTTTGATGAAGACAAAAGTCTGTCTTACAAGAAAGATCAAAGAATAAAAATATTGGAATCAAAGTTTCAAGTTTGCATATAAGTCTTGAATTTCAATAGAATTGGTTCATAGACTAAGGTACAATGTGCAATTTTAGTTTTTATAAGGTTTATTTACTCAAGAATTAATCATAAACTTTTAAGCATGCATTAGTTCAACTTACATCTTTTAAGAAAGCAAAAAATTGTATGTTATCTCAGAAACCTTAATCATTCTCATAAGAATGTTTAATGAGCATTATTTTAACAAGTGAGGATTTACCCCACTAGTTGAGTGAGTGTGTTTAAGTATTCTAGTGTTGTGGGTTTGATCCTTGAGTATGTCATTTTAACAAAATATTAATTGATTTTCATAGTGCAATTTTTGAATTTTTGTAATGTTATAGTAAAGACAATCGATTTTATGGTATGTACATCGATAGTCACTCTTAAAACTTTGAAAAAAATCTTAATCATGTTAACATCCTTTCATTAAACATTATCTTGAATCATTACATAATTATTTTGATTATTTTCAAACATTTCCATGATTTCAAAGGGTTTCTTTGTGACTATAAAATGCAAAAAAAAGTTATATTGCAGGACACTTTTTCATGAACATTTTTACTGTTTTTCAAGTGTCTGTAACATTTTAGCAGGAAACTTTTTCCTGCATAATTTTTATTTTAAACTGAATTTTTTTAGAGAAATAGTTGAGCACCTAAATGTCTATATCGTCTTGATTTTTTTATTGAAGAAGAAGATTGGATTTTCATACATCAGAAAAGAAACTAAAACTCAAAGTTGATCAAAGTTGTTGCAAAGTCTGTCTACAATATTTTTCATACAAATTGTTGTATGTTTCATTGTGTGTGGTGATTCTTTATCTGTAAGAAAATGTTGTATTTATTACAGGTTATTGCAAATAAGAAATGTTGTTTTTCTATTTGCTGCGAAGGCTCTTTAATTCTAGGTGATTCAAAGTTCACCCTTGTTGTTGGTGTTTGATAATCAAAAAACTGTTATGCTTTTTTGTTATTGTCAGAATATTGTAGGAGATTCTATTGTAGGCTATGCAAAGATCTAAAAAATATTGGATAATCTCTCACGGGAAGTGAAAGGATTGGACTATCCTTGGTTGGATAAGGGGAACCAAGATATATCTTTGTGTTATTTACTTTTCTATACTTTACTTTTTTGTTTCTTATTCACTCATCCATAATTCTAGAACATTTCAAGAAACCAGAAAAATGCTTAAAATCTCTAAAAAAAATACCATTAAACTCAATTCACTCCCCCCCCCCCTCTTAGGTTGTGCACTCAATACTAACATTTGACATCAGAGCAGACTATAGGAAACTTTCTCCTCAGATTCAGAAAATGGCTTCCGCAAGTCCAAATTTTAGAGATAGTGGTAGTAACAATAAACCTCCTTTTTTGTGGTGAATATTATGATTTTTGGAAGACCCGTATGCAAGCACATCTTGAAGCACATGGAGAAGAAGTGTGGGATGCTGTTGAAAATGGTCCTTACGTTCCTAAAACGATGATCAATGATGTAGAACAAGAAAAAGTAAAAAGTTCTTGGAATAAAGATGATAAGAAAAAAGTTATATATGACAAGAAAGAAAAAAATCTTCTTCAAGTGGCCCTAAGAATTAATGAATACTTTTGTGTCTCTCAATGCAAAACATAGAAGGAAATATTGAACATTTAGAAGTCACACATGAAGGTACAGTAAATGTAAAAAGATCTAAACTAAACACTTTATCACAAGAATATGAAATGTTTAGCCCCATGAATTTGATCTCAATAAAAAATTTACAATTAATGAATTAAATCTAAAAGTGCTTAGGTCTTTGACAAATGCTTGGAAACCAAAGGTAACCGTAATTTTGGAAAAGAAAAGTCTTTCAAAATTGTCTTCTACAACATTGTTCGGTAAACTTCAAGAACACGAGATAGAATTGGAAAAACTAGAAAGGCATGAAGAAAGAATTCAAAAAGTCTTTCCTTAAAAACTAAAGTCAAAAATCATGATAGAAATCAAGAAGATGAATCCACTAGTGTTGAAGATGATGATCTTATCAAGAAGTTTGAAAAGTTCTTAAGAAAAGAAAGGATAGAGGAAATGAGTCTTAAAGAAGCACCAAGAAGGAAAGTTAGTTTCTTTGAATATGGAGAAATAGGACATGTTAAAAGTGGATGCCCTACACTTCAAAAGAAGAATAAATTTAAGGTGCAAGAAGGATAAAAAGACAAAGAAAACATGTGTAGCATGGGATGATAATGAAATAAGTTCATCTTCAAATGAAGATCATGAAGCAAGGAAATTATAGCATCGCATTATTTAAGTGATGAAGAACGTGAGGTTAGTGATTTTGAAATTGATGATAGACTTTCAGATGATGAATTATAAAGTGATTTTAATGAATTACGTGATAAATTTTTGAAACTTTCTAGAAAATTTTCAGAACAAAAGCAAACCATTTTAAATCTAGAAAGAGAAGCTAATTTTGAAAAAATGGAGATAGACATAATAAAAAGCGCAGCATGCAATAATTGTTCATCTTTTGAGTAAAAAATTGTGGAATTAAACCAAGTCACTGCCAAATAAGAAAAAGGAAAAAATGGCTTGGATAATGTGTTGAGTAATCAAAGATTTTATAATAATAAATGTGGACTTGGATTTTCTAATTTTGATAAACCTAGTACAAGTCAAACTATCTTTATAAAGGCTACTAGCAAATTCAACAATAAGGAATCAAAGAAAGAACATGTCGTAAGTCATCATAAAAGGCCTTATGATAGAAATAACTTTTATGTCAATAAAAGGAATCATATTTTTAGACCTACTTGTTCTTATTGTAATGAGTATGTATGGGTGAGATTGTGATATAACCCAATAGGACCCAAAGAATAATGGGTACATATGCACTATTAATTGTTTTATAGGTACTTGAAGATCATATGCTAGTATTGTCAAATCAATATTGATTATTCAAGATACAAGACTATAATATGATAGTTTTAAAAGTTTCATTGATTAAAATATGTTTTGAAGAAACATAAACATTTATATCAATCTTGACTTCATATGGTAGTAATGTAAAGAAGATAAGTATCTTTTTATCTAATATATCATTTCTCTTATATTATTATACTCCTTTTCTTTTTTATAATGTCAAAGAAGGGATAAGAAAGAGTATTTTTTTTGTTATTTTTCAGGATATCAAAGACATCATAGCATAATTGCGAAATAAAGTGGGAGATATGCAATATAGGGGGATACATACAAGATAGGAGGGAAATCAAGCATAAAACAGAAGCTTCCCATTAATGTGTTTTGTTATCACCAAAAAGGGGGAGATTGTGAAGAAGGTGTTCATCATCATTCCTAACTTGGTTTTGATGAAGACAAAAGCCTATCTTTGAAGAAAGATCAAAGAAGAAAAAGATTGGAATCAAAGTTTCAAGTTTGTATAAGTTTTGGATTTCAATGGAATTAAATCATAGACTAAGGTATAATGTGCAATTTAGTTGTTATAGGTTTTATGTGCTCAAGAATTAATCATAAATTTTAAGCATACATTGGTTCAAGTTACCTCTTTTAAGAAAGCAAAAAATTTCATCTTATCTTAGAAAACTTAATCTTTCTCTTAAGAATGTTTAATGAGCATATTTTTAACAAGTGTAGATTTGCTACAGTGGTTGAATGGATGTGTTAAAGTAATTAAGTGTTGTTGGTTCAATCCTTGAGTATTTCATTTTAACTTGGAAGCGCATTTTGGAAATAACATTGAAGCATTCGGTTAAAACAAAAAATTAACCGATTGTTCAATCAATAGTCACTGTTGAAACTTTGAAAAAAAAATTAATCATGTTAATATCTTTTCATGGAACTTTTTCATGAAACATTTTCTTGAATCATTGTATAACTATTCTAATTATTTTCAAACATTGCCATGATTTCCAAATGGTTTCTTTGTAACTATAAAATGAAGAATTTTTCATATTGTATAACACTGTCTTTATAAACATATTTACTATTTTCCATGTGTTTGTAATATTTTTACATAAAAATTTTTCCTGCATAATTTTCATTTTTAATGTGAAAAAGTTTAGAGAAACACTTGAGCACTTGAATGTCTATATCATCTTTATTTGTTTACTGAAGGAGAAGATTGAATTTTCATACATAAAAAAAGTGGAAAAAACACAAAGTTGATCAAAGTTGTTGCAAAGTCTGTTTAATATATTTTTTTATACAAATTATTGTATATTTCACCAAGTGCGTGGTGATTCTTTATCTGTAAGAAAGCATTGTACTTATTACAGGTTGTTGCAAATAGGAAATGTTGTTTTTATTATTTTTGTAAAAGGTTCTTTGAATCAGGGTGATCCAAAGTCCACAATTCACTACTACAAAATAGACCTTCCATAACACCAATTTTATAACGGTCATAATGTTAATTGTGGTAATAGTTTATTTTTGGGTTTTATTTACTAAAGGACATGTCATAACGGTCATATGTAACAACTGTAGTGAAATCTACACAGAGTGAAATGGTTCAAATCTCAGCACCAATAATTTGTTATATCGTATTGAAAATGTGATTGACCTTATATATCACCACGGTTTTTATTTTCAACCATGATGAAAGGTGATACTTATTTATATATAAGCAAAATTATATCTCGCTTTAGTACATAATAACTGTTTCTCTCAAAACAAAATCTTAACAACTCTTTCACTCGTCTCTCTCAAAATGAAACCTTAACAACTCTGTCACTCGTCTCTCTCCTATAGAAACCCCAAAATGAAACCATAACATCAAATCTTAGCCAATGGGTATTTACAAGTTCGTTTTCTCAAATTTTTTTAATCAAAATCTGTTTCAATAGCTGGTTTCATAATGTTTAAACTTTTCGCTTGTTTTGACTTGTAGGTAGATATTCTTATTTCAATAAAGAGAACAAAGCTAAAGTTAGCGTTGCAAACTTGTGTTAAAGATCCAGAATAACGTCCATTCAAAATACATGCAAGTTTGTTGCTCTAACTTTAGTTTCATCCTTATTTCATTATGGACATACCATTATGAGACATGTATGGTACATTTATGAAGCATTCTATGACTTGATATGTTTGTTGTATCATGTTTGTTGTTTATGATTTGCAGTTGATGAATGTTTTGGATGAATGTTGTTATTAATGTTTGTTTAAAAGATGACTTTATTATATATTATGTGGTTTAAGTTTCTTTACAATCCCTTATCGAATATATAAATTTCAAAACTGCATTAGAAAATTATAATATGATGAATAAAGTTGTATTAGAAAACAAGTACACGTCCAATTCTTGACAGTTATAACTTGGTTTAATGAATAAAGTTATTAATGTTCTTTGGTAGTTATAACTTGGTTTAATCATTGTAGGTCTTCAACCACCCCTGTAACACCCCATTTCTACCCAAGGCATATTTAAAATAAATCAAAATCAGAGTGCACTAAATTTGTACGCATGACGGTCGTCATGGACTTGTGACGGTCGTCACACAGACAAAAACCTGGGCGTCACATTTTTCAGCTAGCAGAAGCATGCATTTTACCATTTAATTTAACTAGGCAACATGCATTTAGTAATGATACATAGCACATGAACTTGGATGAACATACGACAGCTTGATTAACATATTGAGTTCTCAACATTTTATTAATTTGCAGCGGAACATAAAACACTTCCAACATTCTTAATGATTAAAGTAAAATCATAAAACTTGCAACCAACTCGATTGAAATTCAGCAAGCAATCATCTTGCATAGATTCAACAAAACAATTAGTTCAGTCATAAATTTCAGCACTACCGACCCACCGGTCCAGTGCGTACAACCAGCATTCGGTGCATTAACAAAAAAACAACCAATTCAACTAAAATACTTAGTAAAATTCAGCAACAAGAAAACATCAAATAAACAACATAAACAATCGTTCATCCCCCCAAGAGTGCTACGTATCAGAGCGACCAACGACCACTTAATCGACAAAGCGGAACTTCATTCCGAACTACCTGCAAATTACCACCAGAGGAGGTAACATACAACGTAAATGGGTGAGATATCAATAATATAACATAGAGCATGATAGAAAACATGCCAGAAACTCATCACAGCATTATAAGTTTCGAAATCATAAACATCATCGACAACAACTGCAACAATCCATATCTCACGTAAAACAACATTAATATACAACTAACATAATTATGCAACTTCATGTGACTCAACAATACGACTCAACTGTGCATATGCATGTGGTACCAATTTGCCATCAAGGCCGCCAATACAGGCCATCGCAGAATTTGCCACAAGGGCCGCCAATACAGGTCATCGCTAATATGCTATGCCATGAAATACCTCTATTATGGACCACAACATCACCGACTATGCAACAAGGCATCAAGCCTACAACAAAACATCCATAACAGAACATTGCTATTTCATATGCATCATATGTTCATCATCCCAAACTATTCATGTAAAGGAACATTACAACATCGTATCAACAAATAGGAACTCAAGGTGTTCACACAAAACGGCTATCCCTATACAGGTATAACATCAACATCAATTCTACAATTAATCTTTAACATCTTATCGTAATAACAACATTACGGCATTTTCTTACATAATTAATTACAAATCGATCACGACCAGGTAACTGTCCTTTTTGGCCCATTAGGGAAAACCATTAGAGCGTTGTACGAATAACCGTATAGCATATTTGTTCTACGTATTTGCCCATAAGGAAAACCTTAGAGCATCGCACTAATAACTACATAACACATTCATTCCTACATAGAAATCTGGTCCCATTAGGGAAACCTTTTCCCTAACATTTATCGATTAACGAAAACTATACCTATGACTCGATCCCCACATGAATTCGATCATACTCCCGGTAATAGAATTGAACCCCACCCTTACCTTAGAATTGAGGCCAACTCCACGCTTTCCGATTCCGCTTCTGCTCTACGGTGATTTTTCTGCAGAAATCTTCCGAGTTCGCCGATGGATGATTCTTCGCTCTCCACTTCTCTCAATGCGTAACTTCTCTTTTCCGTTTTTCCTTTCCCAAAAAAATGATGTAATTGAGGGTAAAAGAGTCTACGGGAATATATTTTTGCTACAAAATCTCATTCCACCAGAACACGTTCAAATTCTGCATAGCTGCAGTTTTCGCTCGTGTGACGGTCGTCACACCCCTATGACGGTCGTCATAGCAGAAAAATTTCATTTTTTTTACAGATAGAACATCTTTTTAGATTTCCAACGCTTCGAACGGGGGTCAAATCCGACTTACGGATCAAGAGATATGAATTTTCGAAGTTTTCTGACAAAACCAGAATTTTTCTGACAATTCGACCGATTCAATTCCTTTCTTCGATCCAAACACATACTCAACTACGACTACGACGCAATGAGACATAGCAAATTCATAATTGGATTTAATCAAAATAAAACGGGTGTTACAACTCTCCCCCACTTAAAAGAATTTCGTCCTCGAAATTACCTCGATTCAACCAACTCCGGATACGACTCTCGCATCCCAATCTTCCAAATTACCTCTACCAAAGAATCCTTTTACCTCGAAGTTGCTTCTCGTCCATCAACTTGGACTAGAAATACCTCAACAATCAAATCATCCTTCACTTGTACACTATCCATCTGAATCAATGTACTTCCTCAGATTGGACACATGAACACATCATGCAATTCCCACGAGCGACAGCGGTAAAACAGCCTAGCATGCTACTTTCTCCACGCTTCCGTTGTGCCACTCTGATACAGATAAACAAAACATAGTGGTATTTCCGAGACCTCACGCTCGACCAACACCAGTTACTATCGTAATTCTCAAAACACATCTTATCTTGGATCCTTTTAATCTTTTCAATCGTCTCTTACACAATCTCATGTCTGAGCACAACACTCTCGCCGGACATACATCAACATAACTCAACAAATCCTCTACATACTGAATAGTTCTCTCTGTCTGCCCATCCGTCCACGGATGCTAGAAAGAATCCAACTTCGACATGACATTCAAACGTCTGCAAAACTCTCCTAAAATCTCAATGAAGAACTCAGGTTCCCATCTGACACAAAATTCGACGGCACCTCATACAACTTCACAACTTCATCGATACACATCTTCGCTAGCTTCAGCATAGACTGGTTCTCCCTCATTGGTAGGAAATGGGTTAATCTTGTCAATTCATTCATAACCAACCAAATCGAATCATATTCCTTCAAATTCTTTGGAAAACCCGTCACAAAATCCATGGAAACACTATCCAATATCCATTCTAGAGTTTCTCACGGTTGCATCAACCCAACAGGTTTCTGATGCTCAACTTTCTACTTCTGACAAGTCAAACATGCATACACAAATCGTGTTACATCACGCTTCATACCAGGCCACCAAAATAGATTCTTCAAATCACTATACATATTCGTCGCTCCCGGATGAATACTCAACTTATTCCTGTGGCTCTCTATCTATGGCTACCAAAACAATTTCCTTAAATTCGGTCGCATCCTCATGGCACTTGGATGGATACTCCATCTATCTCAAGGCACTTCTTCAAGAGTATTCTTACTCCACTCAACAACATTTTTCTGCCCAGGATACTTCGCTAGGCGAACCTCTCAGCGAACATGACAATCCGGATTTCTATTTTCGACCGTTAAACGAATTCCGTATGTTCGATTTCGATTCCGTAAAATGCTACGATCTTAGAATTCGACGTACAACAACAATTTCACACTTAGGAAACCATTCGGCACAGCTTCAACTTGAAATATTTTAAACCTCAAGTACACCAATATTGCTTTCCACGCCCAACCTCTTCTCACAATCACCAGAAATCACTGTCCACCCTCTATTCGACTTCACAATCTGCTACCTTAGAATACACCCCAGACACAAGTCTCAAAACCACTCAATCAAATTAATTCCTCGACCATCCAAACAGACATACAATGTGGAGTTCTCAATATCGGACTAGTTTCCGTAACTAAGTCGACCACAAACTCCATCACGACATATCGTGATACCACTTCCACAAATCCGAAAATCAACTCTTCGACTCTGCTTCATCGACTTCAACCAATCTACCAACTCAAACCAGATTTTCTGACCTTCTCGAATCTCCTCAAGAATACTACTAGTAAGTTCTAACACACACGGCTTAACTCCATAACAAGTCTCTTCACAGACCAAACTTGTATCGCCAAACTGCTCAATCGGTTCTAACTCTTTTCACCATCATCATCGTTACTGGTGAGGTTTTCAAATCAAAGCATCAGCTACCTCGTTATATACCGAAAACACACAGTATGATAACACATCAACCGCACCCGTTCACGACGGTAAAATTGCCAAAATGACACGTTTCGAATATTCTGCTATAATTGGCTCATTCACTGACTCCAAAACCATTTTTCCTAGAAAGATCATCTCGTTATATTCCCGTCACTTTGAACGGGAGTCAAAACCGACATACGGTTCAAGAGTTATGAATTTTCGAAGTTTTCCGAAAAACCAGAATTTTCCCCAAAATCTGCTATGGGAATTCTGCATTTTTGCCCGAAAATTCGACTGATTCAATTTATTTCTTCGAAACAAACACATACTCATACTCCCCTAACATATGGCATTGAATTAGAACCATCAAACGCGATTTCTACGACATCCGATTTCAATCCGAATCTTAGATCCTCAAATCTCCAAAATGCCAAAACTTGCCAAATCAACCACATTTTATAAAACAAGCATACTCAATCACGGCTTAACATTACCCGACACAAATATGCAATCTTCTCCGACTTTCGTCTGTAAAACATCGCTTCCTTACAAAATCTCAGATTAAGCAATTTCAGCCTCCAACTCCGGCACAACTACAACAATGACCAACTCTAGAACACTGGTCAGATAATTCTTCTTACATACTTCAAGTTGCCTTAAAGCATAACTAAACTCGCTGAAGTTACCTTTACTATATCTCCCAATGTGATACAACTCCGACCACCAATAACGGACTAGTTCCAAGAACGAAGTCGATGTGTAAGCTTCACTTCACATTCCGGTAGTGATTCACTTACCTCCTCGGGAAACTGCCGGACAATTATAATTAATTGGAAACCCACCAACTTCCCCACCTTCATCAACTCTCGAATTCAAATCATAATACACATCTCGGCACCTTCTTACATCGACCGACTCTTTAAACAATTCTTGAGCACTTAGCTCCACTCCAACCAATTCACTGCTCACGCCACCTAAGCTCGCAAGACACGTCTATCCCATCCAACACAATCCCGTCTACTATTAACAAGGGATTAAGGGTGATCATTTCCTCAATTTGTCAATAGACAGCCGAAATCATGATGGGGTATAAACCATCTTTACCAAACTATAAGAGCGTTCAACTTTCCACTGAGCTACAACTCCACACTTGCAGCCTTCCGGAGAAACACCAATTTCTCCCCCACTTGAATCATTCTCACTCCTGCAGACAAGACTAGACAACGAACATGTACCGACAGTGTTTCATACACATGCCGCATACCAGGGATTAAACAACAACATTAGACAACTTGGCCGGACGGACCGACCTGCTCTGATACCACTAATGTAACACCTCATTTCTACCCAAGGCATATTTAAAATAAATCAAAATCAGAGTGCACTAAATTTGTACGCATGACGGTCGTCATGGACTTGTGACGGTCGTCACACAGACAAAAACCTGGGCGTCACATTTTTCAACTAGCAGAAGCATGCATTTTACCATTTAATTTAACTAGGCAACATGCATTCAGTAATGATACATAGCACATGAACTTGGATGAACATACGACAGCTTGCTTAACATATCGAGTTCTCAACATTTTATTAATTTGCAGCGGAACATAAAACACTTCCAACATTCTTAATGATTAAAGTAAAATCATAAAACTTGCAACCAACTCGATTGAAATTCAGCAAGCAATCATCTTGCATAGATTCAACAAAACAATTAGTTCAGTCATAAATTTCAGCACTACCGATCCACCGGTCCAGTGCGTACAACCAGCATTAACAAAAAAACAACCAATTCAACTAAAATACTTAGTAAAATTCAGCAACAAGAAAACATCAAATAAACAACATAAACAATCGTTCATCCCCCCAAGAGTGCTACGTATCAGAGCGACCAACGACCACTTAATCGACAAAGCGGAACTTCATTCCGAACTACCTGCAAATTACCACCAGAGGAGGTAACATACAACGTAAAGGGGTGAGATATCAATAATATAACATAGAGTATGATAGAAAACATGCCAGAAACTCATCACAACATTATAAGTTTCGAAATCATAAACATCATCGACAACAACTGCAACAATCCATATCTCACGTAAAACAACATTAATATACAACTAACATAATTATGAAACTTCATGTGACTCAACAATGCGACTCAACTGTGCATATGCATGTGGTACCAATTTGTCATCAAGGCCGCCAATACAGGCCATCACAGAATTTGCCACTAAGGGCCGCCAATACAGGCCATCGCAGAATTTGCCACAAGGGCCGCCAATACAGGCCATCGCAGAATTTGCCACAAGGGCCGCCGATACAGGCCATCGCTAATATGCTATGCCATGAAATACCTCTATTATGGACCACAACATCACCGACTATGCAACAAGGCATCAAGCCTACAACAAAACGTCCATAACAGAACATTGTTATTTCATATGCATCATATGTTCATCATCCCAAACTATTCATGTAAAGGAACATTACAACATCGTATCAACAAATAGGAACTCAAGGTGTTCATACAAAACGGCTATCCCTATACAGGTATAACATCGACATCAATTCTACAATTAATCTTTAACATCTTATCGTAATAACAACATTACGACATTTTCTTACATAATTAATTACAAATCGATCACGACCAGGTAACTGTCCTTTTTGGCCCATTAGGGAAAACCATTAGATCGTTGTACGAATAACCGTATAGCATATTCATTCTACGTATTTTCCCATAAGGAAAACCTTAGAGCATTGCACTAATAACTACATAACACATTCATTCCTACATAGAAATCTGGTCCCATTAGGGAAACCTTTTCCCTAACATTTATCGATTAACGAAAAGTATACTTATGACTCGATCCCCACATGAATTCGATCATACTCCCGGTTATAGAATTGAATCCCACCCTTACCTTAGAATTGAGACCAATTCCACGCTTTCCGATTCCGCTTCTGCTCTACGGTGATTTTTCTGCAGAAATCTTCCGAATTCGCCGATGGATGATTCTTCGCTCTCCACTTCTCTCAATGCGTAACTTCTCTTTTCCATCTTTCCTTTCCCAAAAAAATTATGTAATTGAGGGTAAAAGAGTCTACGGGAATATATTTTTGCTACAAAATCTCATTCCACCAGAACACGTTCAAATTCTGCATAACTGCAGTTTTCGCTCGTGTGACGGTCGTCACACCCCTATGACGGTCGTCATAGAAGAAAATTTTCATTTTTTTCCAGATATAACATCTTTTTAGCTTTCCAACGCTTCGAACGGGGGTCAAATCCGACTTACGGATCAAGAGATATGAATTTTCGAAGTTTTCTGACAAAACCAGAATTTTTCCAACAATTCGACCGATTCAATTCCTTTCTTCGATCCAAACACATACTCAACTACGAATACGACGCAACGAGACATAGCAAAGTCATAATTGGATTTAATCGAAATAAAACGGGCGTTACAACCCCACTCTCCACCTCTAATTTTTTACTTACAAAGTAAATAACATTTTGCAAAAAGAACTAGAGATGAAGGCATGGGTGGTTGAAGAACTAGGATCATTAAACAAAGTTTTAACTGTTAAAGAGAAAAATACGGATAAGGAGTAAAATAACTCTTGTCTAGCATTGAACGTTAACTTTTTCTTCTAATATAACTTAATTTATCATATTATAATGTACTAGTGCAGATTGAAAGATTCTATGTTTAGTGAGTATTGGCGAAATAAGTATTCCACATAATTTTTAATAAACTCATGTCTATATATCACAATGGTTGTTTAGCACAACCGTTGTTAAATATTTTGCATTATAGAATATGACAACAGCTTCTTAAAGTAACCGTTGTGGTAGGTAGTGCACTACATAGACACAACCACGGTTGCACGTCTGTGGTGGAAAGCGTCATACATACAATCACACTTTATCTCACAAGGGTTGCACAAGCGTGGTGGTATCTCTTTTTCAATCGTTGTGATATATGTTTTCTGTAGTAGTGATTGTTGTTGGTGTTTGGAAATCAAGGATGTTGTGTACTTCTTTTTTATTGTTAGAAGGTTGTAGGAGAGTCTGTTGTAGGATGTACAAAGATATGACAACATTGGATAATCTCTCATGGGGAATGAGGGGATTGGATTACCCTTGGTTGGAATAGAGGAATATATATGTGTGTGTGTGTGTGTGTGTGTGTGTGTGTGTGTGTGTGTGTGTGTGTGTGTGTGTGTGTGTGTGTGTGTGTGTGTGTGTGTGTGTGTGTGTGTGTGTGTGTGTGTTATATTTACTTTTCCACACTTTACTTTTTTGTTTCTTATTCCCTCATTTGTTCATAATTCTAAAAAAAATTAAGAAACCAGAAAAGTTTTTAAAATCTCTAAAAATACCACTAAACCAAATTCACCCCCCCCCCCCCCCCACCCTTTAAGTTGTGTACTCAATACTAACATAGGTTGCTT
The DNA here is from genome assembly GCA_963859935.3 of Lathyrus sativus. NCBI lineage: Eukaryota > Viridiplantae > Streptophyta > Magnoliopsida > Fabales > Fabaceae > Lathyrus > Lathyrus sativus. Next base: position 2,667,674 of record OZ012735.1, read on the forward strand.
CTTATTTGACCAGCATTCTGAGTACTCACTCCACAGGGAAAGCTTCTACCCCGGGAACAACCTCTAGCACACCTTCTGGTCCAATTATCACTCCAATTGTTTGGGGTCACTCCTCCAACTTAAATTTAAGTCTGGTTCTTTCTTGGTCGGGCTCTAGCAGGTGATTTTTTATCCTCTCCATAGCTAGAAGACGAGGAAATATTGGCTCATATCCCTAAAGTTAAGGAACTTCAAACTTAGATACCTCTAGGTAAACTTTCTTGGCTCAGGTCTACATGAGGGTAGGCTTTTATTCAAGTGGAGTCAAATCCTATGTTGATAGCTTGTCATTGCTTAAGGGCAAACAGGGAGTTTTGGTCCTCAGTTTCTAACAAAGAGTACACATACTTTTCAAGTCTCTCTAAGTAAGCTCAACATGGGGAATTGGTAGAGTTGGCTTACCATACCCATTGGGAATCATCCATTATAGTGCTCGAGACTGTTGGACAGGGAGAGGCCTTCTTACCTGACCGTCTTCACCAAGAGAGGGAGAAGCCCAAGGAACGGGTTGTATGTCGTACTGTTAAGAGAAATTCCCCCATCAATGGTGAATCTTGTTCTTGCATCAAGAAATGATGGAGATTAAGGAGAGGTTAATACAAAATTTAGAGAAGATTGAGTAAGAAGATACTTGTCTTTCCTTAACCATGAAATGAGAACTTTTCCTTCTTATCCATTCTCTTTTCTTTCTGTCAAACCTCCATTTGACAAGAGAGAAAATTTTGAACTTTTGGTTCTAAACAATCAACATAAATAATTACTTTTCCAAATGACCATTCTAACTTTCACTTAATTAATGGGATATCCAGTTATTCTAGTTACGAGACTAGCGGCCTAAACATTATATCAAACTTATTAAGTCTTTAGTAATCTACTTAATATACCATGTGAGATTATTTACAATTGACCAAAATGCCCTTTTGGGGTAAAAATGAGTAACTTTACCATTTTTCTCATTATTCCATTAGTTGACAAATGAAAGGATTCACAGTCAATAGTCTAGGCCTCGATATTACAGTTTCTTCCCCTTAAAACAACTTTGTCCTTGAAATTCACACTTCATTAACACCTCTTAAAAAACTTGCTTTCCATGATGCCAATTTCACCTACCTGTTTTTGGTAACTTTAAGTTCCCTTAGCTTAGCTCCCAATGTTTACGGTTACCATTATCATAACTAGCACAAATAATGACATTTCTCCCTTAGCCTCTAAGTGAAAAGTTCAACATCCTTCACAATTCTCCAGTGAAAAGTTTATTCATCCCTTTATGGCTTAATTTAAAGGAAGACCTCTAGAAATTTCACATTAGAACTCCATAAACATGTAAAACCGTCTTTTGGATGTGTATTTTGTCCTTCCATTCAGAGTATTTCTACATCATTAATGAGGTTTTCTCTGGACCTTCTCGGCTAAATTCTTCAACTCCCCCGCTTTATCTCTTGAGATTTTTCTTAAGGATCTTTTGAATAATTTTATCCTATCTCTACTCCACCATTAATGGTTCTTGCCAAATAATTTCCTCTACACAAAGAATTTAGGGTCTCTCGTCGCCAACTACTTCAAATCAAATTTGTTTGAAGTACATTGCATTCGTATTCACAATGAATCTTGCATGTTATTCATTTCTACTATTTGCATCCAAATCATTACCATCTTAGGACTTGCAATGCTTTTTTCAAGTGACTTACCTTTAATGCAATCTATTGGTCTATTCATTAGTAGGAAGTGGTCCCTTGAATCTACCTACCAATCAATAGCGACTTATTATAATTGTTCCTTATACCATTAATCTCCTAAATTAATTCTCTAGACTCTCAAAGAGAACTTACTTCCTTGAAGATTAACTTACCGGTTGCTTGCCATGTTGCTTTGTCATCTGGTAAAGAGAACTTTGACGTTAGATTCGAACAACTTTAGTTGCTTGCTTGGACCGACCTTCTCTAATTGCTCACGATTTTCCATCCATGAACTTATTATCCTTGGGTACAAAGGATTTCTTATGACTCAATTGCACTAATCTGATATCTCCCATTGATTGTATATTGCTTCTGATTTATGGTGTTCAATCTCCATATATATATATATATATATATATATATATATATATATATATATATATATATATATATATATATATATATATATATATATATATATACTTAGTCTCACGACTCCGCTACGTTTGATTCACATATTGGAAACCGATCACTTCTCATATGTCCTAACATATTTGATACATATTAGGATGTATATAGAGTCCTTACTATAATCCCTCCAAGGGTATTCCTCACACTCTAACTCAACTTTAGGTCAATCTTACTCCATTTGCTTTATTGATTTCTTCAACTATGTGGATCTATGCACTTGCAGATATAATGTTTGCATTAGTTTGATGACCTCAAAGATTTTGCTGATGACAACACTATGAGGTGGAGTCTTCATCTCAAGTTATGATAAATGTGTTATGCTTGGAGATCAAGTTTCCAAAGTCAATCTTTTAAAGGACAATACCTAATGTCAAGCGACGTTTGATGGAACCGCTGATGGTTTCCACTCGAGCAATCTCTCTGATGATGGTGTCTATCAAGAAGTCTTATTAAACCTCATTAGTATAAAGAAGTCAAGTCTCAAGTGATGTGTTGAATCATTGATGTATCTAGCAATGAATCTTGAAGATTCAAAGATTGTGAAAGATAGAAAATGTGAAATATCACCTAGTATGTGTCTGAGTGATCAGAGTCTTGTAAAAAATATTAGAATAATTCTTAAATTACAAAGACCATGCACACACACTCAACTAAAATTGTTTTTAACCTCTCTATGTGGTAAAATATCTTAAAACCCTCCATCAAGGTGTTTGAGGGATTGATCAAGGATACCCCTAAATGTTTAGGAAGCTTATATGCATTGCCTAATCGATTAAGGCCCTTAGCCAATCAATTAAAATAAGACATAAAACTTCTTAATCAATTAAAAATACGCCTAATCATTTAGACGCTAGCCGTTGTAGGTTTTTCTTTTTGAAAATTATGATTTTTCATTTTTGTGAAATATATTATCAATTAATTCTAAAACATAATTGATTATAAATATTAAAAGACTCATAAATAGTTATCTTTCTTGTGCCAAGATCTTTTACCTATAAATAAATGATTTCTTCCTACTTTCACAATAAAAAAAACATATTTTCATGTACTTTCTTATTTTCTACTCTTCTCTTTCTCATTTATTTATTTTTCACTAAATTGTCTTATTTTTCACTAATTTGTGTTTAAAATCAAAACATTTTATAATCTGTCTTTTTAAGTGAAAACAAAAAATCTAAACATATGATAGATTATATAGGGACAAAAATGTTGAAACCAATATGAAGAAAAAAAAAACACGTGCTGATATTACTTTTTTCTCAAAAAATTACATATTTAAATAATATTAAATAAATTTATCCCTCCGAACACACAGATTTCTTACTAAGATAATATAGAATTCATAATTTATGAATAAACCAATCAAATCAAAACAACTACTTGTGAGAAAATTATACAACTATTTGACAATATCTTTTATTCCAAATTCATTTCAGTCTTTATTTTAATCTTTTAGTACTATTTGACAACATCTTTTATTCTAAATTCATTTCAGTCTTTTTTTTAATTTGTTTAGTCCTTTATTTTTTTAAATGTCCGTTGGCTCAAAGTCAGTCAAAATAATATATTCCACATATAAATTCCACACACCAAGTCATGATGACAGGAGAGAATAGTAACGTGCTAGAGTCTAATAAACAAACCAATACTATAATTTTGGTCCATGGCTAACACCAACCATATAAAAAATAATAATAATAATAATAATAGAATGAATGAGAAATACAGTGAATGACACATGTTAATATTCTGCAAGTTCATGAATAAACTATGGTAATTTTTTTAATCTTACAAGATTGTTTATTTGATTGAACTTGAATTGTTGATCACTTTAAACTTACTTCTCAAGTGTCAGTTGTTGAAACTATAATTTTCATCTTTATTAAAAAATATTCTTTTAAAAAATGCTTCAATTATTTTATGTATGCTCTTAAAAAATATACAAATAATTAATTATATTTTTCAAACAATCAATTTAATAAAATCAAACTAAATCTAAAATATAAGGTGGACAAAAAAACCCAACTAATATTTGTCCTTGGAAAAAAAAAAGCCACTAGGTTGTAGTGAAAATGTTCCAACTAAATCTAGAACAAACAAAATGCAAAAATTTAGTGATTAAAAGTTGTACTACTGTATAGTAATATGTATTAGCTAAGAAAGGTAGAAGGGTTATTATTATGCTACAATTGTTGTGAAAAATAGTTGCAGTATGTTTATAAGTACTATGATCCACCCTAAGAAACTTTTTCCATGGGAATATAAATGATTTCATTTCATGATAAACACATAGAAATTTTAAGAATAAATTAGTTCATCATTAACACAAATAAGAAAGAAATCAGTGAACAATCTTTGAACGAAATCATCAAAGTCACCGTTAAAATCGTTGTCAAAGATGTCGTAGTCACCGTTAAAATCGTTGTCAAAGCTGTCGTACTTAGAGTTGTAAACAAAAATGTTATCGCCATAACCGTTGAAACTATGAACAAACAAAATAGTCACCAACACCATCGTTGATGCACTACAAAAATCATCTATGGTGTGATGATTGCTTCATTTATTTTTTTAATTAAGTTTAAAACGACATTGTTATGGTATATAAAAGAATTTATAAAAAAAATTAAATGACAGGTGCAGCTTCATATATATTATTGATCTTACCTGATCAGAAAGGAGTCAGTAGTCTGCTATGCGTTGTGAGTTGCTGCTTTCACTGGTGTTGTGGAGGAGAAAAAGGGGGTGTACCTGAGATGCTCTGATGCTTAAGTGAGTAAAGGAACTAGAGAGAGCAAATACAGAGAGAAGATATAATGAATGGAATACCTGACCCTATAGTGAAAGAGAGTATTTATAATGTGCCCACAGCGCAGGACCAACGATTATTGCATTGGGCCGGATTGTCAAGCCCAACACAAGTAACTGACAGAGCATACGTGGCGTAGTGAAGACCAGCACATGATCTTCGCCCTGGATCAACTGCCCTGCGATCTTTGAAAGGTGAGTTGATCATCTCTTTCGGAAGTGGGTAGTTGTCTGATGACGTGTTCCCGCGTGAGGGACACGTGGAGAACGTGGGGGAAGCTGTAACCCGGTGAACTGACTTTAAAAAATGTTGCGGATAGCAAGAGTCGCCACCGACTTTTATTTTATCCATAAGGAAAGGTTATAAAAGAACAGGAAAGACCTTAGAGAATATTTTGGGTCCGGGGGGTAGGTTATGAAGAGGGAAGGTGTTAGCACCCTTTTCATCCATGGTTATCCATGGGCTCTTAGGTACTTAAGCTCACTTTTGAATTGTTTTGAAAGTGTAGTGTGTGAATAGCAAAAAATTTCAGAATAGTTTAATAATAATCCGTGTATGGATGTGAAAAAAACTTGTTTGAAAATTTTGTTGGAGATTTGTTTAAGTGTGAAAAAGTTTTGAAGTGAGCAAGTATCTAGGAGTAACCTACCCTAATGTTTAAAGGTCTTTCTTATTCTTCATTCTTTCCTTTAGTAAGACTATCCCTACTATAATGGAGTAGGTAGTCCTTACTTTGGATGTTAAGGGACATGTGAGGGACAATTTGACTTTGAAGGCCATTGTGGGATGTAATAAGCACATATAAGGGACCATCATCATTTTTCGAAAGGGACTCGATTCGTAAAGGCAACCATAAGGGACTTTGATGATTTTTCTATTTGAGGGACTTGCTTTATACACCCCACTTAACCATTATTCGTAGGCAACTTGAGGGATATCCTTAGGAAGTGAGACGGCGATTAAAATCGACTTACGTGTGTGACGTGTTTATTTTAATTATCTTTATTTAAAAGTGATCTAAATTTATTTTAATATTACATACATGTTGTTACACTCCCTAATTACTAACCATAATAATAATTAAATAATTAAACAACTTTACATCCAAGAAACAATTACAAAATAATAAGCAAAATAATTAAATAGCAAAGATAAATAAAATATAAATAAGCAATAATAAATAATAAAGGGGGTTAATTCTAAGTTTACTCGGCAAGACATCGCATCTTGTGCCTACGTATCCTTACGGGAGTGGAATCAGAGTAATCGTAGTTCCCCTCAATAGGGAGGTTAGAAACTTCTTGACTGTGGTCAAGGTCTCAAGGGGAATAAACGCATCTTAAGGACACGCTTACGTGGAGTGTAGAAACTCCAAATCTCTACGTTGAAATGTTAAGTTGTAATTAGGGTTAAATTAGGGATTCCACGACGGGAAACCCTAAAATGAGCGCGGCGGCTCTTTGACCTAATGCTAAGGGTAAAATTGTAATTTTGCCTGCGGCGAGGCATTTGTGAAAATTAGGGTTTGTAGTTTGTAGTTTTGAGGATTTGAAATTGAATGTGTGAAGTTTTACGGACTATTGGCGCGGCGGCCAAACAGTTAGACCCAACCTTCGGATGTGTGCAATGTGACAGAAATAATAGTAAACGCGTGAGATAATTGAATCATGCAAACAGAGAGATAATGTCATAATTTAAACCATGCAAGCAGAAATTTAAAGGCAGAATTTAAAGAGCGATTGTTAAGTTCGCGAGGTTACATGAGAGGAGCAGATACAATATGATAATGAAATTTGAATTGAACAATAATAAAATAAAATAAATAACGGTTCTAGTTATTATTTTAAAAAAAAGATTTTAGTTATTATTTTAAATTTATCTAAAAAAAGTTTTTCTTAAAAATAATAGGTTTTCATATTAATTTGGAAAAGATGTTAATGTTATTTATTTTAAAAAACAGATTTTTATATTATAACAAATTTTAATAAATTAATGATAACAATAATAATAATAATGGTAATAATAATGATAATAATGATAATAATAATAAATAATGATAATAATAATAATAATAATAATAATAATAATAATAATAATAATAATAATAATAATAATAATAATAATAATAAAGTAATAATGAATTTTAAATGTGCCAAATAACCCAACAATGTTGCTAACGCAGAAATGCGCTCATCGCAACCAGATCTAAATCGGACGAAACAAAATTTATCGCAAAGAAAAAGAAATTAAGCAAAAAATAGTATTATTGCTCACACAAAAATGCGATCATCGCAACCAGATCGAATTAACACAAATGTCACGCGTCATGCACACAAATGTGCAAACATCGTATCGACATAATTCGATCAAAAATCTTATATATATAAACTCTAACAATTTAAAAATTATATATATATAAACGTAACAGTAATAGATAAAGAAAAAGAAATAACGGTAATAGATGAAGAAAAAGAAATAACGGTAAAAGATGAAGAAAAAGAAACAACAGTAATAGATGAAGGAAAAGAAATAACGGTAAACGATGAAGAAAAAGAAACAATAGTAATGGATGAAGGAAAAGAAATAACGGTAAACGATGAAGAAAAAGAAACAATAGTAATGGATGAAGAAGAAAACTAAATAACGGCAAACGGCACTCACTCCTCTTAGGTTTTTTTCATTCTCCCCCCTTTTCCAACAAGGCAACACATGTATATATAGGGAACAAATTAGGGTTAACACCAAATTGTCAATAATGTCCCTAAAGCCCATTTTAAAGCCCAAACTAAATAATTAGTTAAGAAAAAATAAAATTTAAATAATTTAAAATAATTAAAATAAACTTAAAATAAAAACTAATAATCCTATTGATTCCTAAAATAAAAAATATTATAAAAAGAACAAAATTTTTTTCAATATTTTTTTATTTTATGATTTTTTGGATATTTTTATGAATAATTTAGAAAAAAGTGAAAAAAATAATATTTTAAAAAATGATTTAATTAAAATACGAAAATAATAATTAAATAATAATAAAAAACTATTTTTGTTATTTTTTTTAATGAAAGATAGAAAAATTTAGAGTAAAAATAATAAAAACAACAAAAAGTGCCAAAGGTGAGATTCGAACTCTCAACCTCTCACACTCATAACTCCTTACACATGTCCTCCTGCCAATTGTGTCATTTTTACTTTTTAGAAAAAAAGTGCATGCCATATGATATTTACCTGCAAAAAGTCAAACGACTACACAAATTTGTTAGTAATTGATTAAATGCAATGAAATGCGACGACAAATCTTAGGGCAAAATTTGGGGTATTACAGTTATTATGATAATATTTCTCACCCAACCTCTCTTTGATGTTGGCAAAAAAAATCATGAAGTTTGACTTTGGTTTGACCACAGTTGACCTCAGTTTGACCTTTTAACTGCATTGACTGCTTTTGACTTATCTGATCATCTGACTGAGCAAACTTTTGAGAAAAGTCTTGAAACTTGACATGGGGGTTCTTATACACATATAAGATGTTATGAAGCTCACTTGAAGTCTTGGAAGTCCATTTAGCCTGATTAAAGTCAAAACCCTAGTTTTGGATGCACTGCTTAGGAGGTGCATTGTCTGAGGGAATTGTCAACTCTTCTGACCAATTGTGAATTTTGTGAACCTTGTGAACCTTCTTGGAACACAAAGTCTTGTATTGTGAGGGCAAATTTTGGGGTGCAACAGCTGCCCCTGTTCAATTTTCTGAAACCTGAGGGGTTAGATTGGTATATTTGCCAGTCGTAACCTGGAAGGTTGAAGGGGATTGAACACAAAAGCCCAAAAATTTGCACTCACCAGTGCATGGAGTGACATTGATGGTTTGTTGAACATGATTGAGTGGGCTTAAAGATGCCACTAGGGGAAAGTTCTTCAGTAGTATAATGAGAACTGTCAGGAGTCTGGAGTAATACTGATGTAACAGCATGTCTTCATGAGGATAGAGCGATCAATAATGATAACCCTAAAGCAGTCTTGAAGTGATGATTTCAGGAGGATAGAGCAATGAATAGCTCTAAAGCAGTCTTGAAATAATAACGTGATATGTCTTCAGGAGGATAGAGCAATCAATAGCTCTAAAGCAGTCTTGAAGTAATGATTTCAGGAGGATAGAGCAATGAATAGCTCTAAAGCAGTCTTGAAATAATAATGTAATTTCAGGAGGATAGAGCAATGAATACTCTAAAGCAGTCTTGAAGTAATGATTTCAGGAGGATAGAGCAATGAATAGCTCTAAAGCAGTCTTGAAATAATAATGTAATTTCAGGAGGATAGAGCAATGAATACTCTAAAGCAGTCTTGAAGTAATGATTTCAGGAGGATAGAGCAATGAATAGCTCTAAAGCAGTCTTGAAATAATAACGTGATATGTCTTCAGGAGGATAGAGCAATCAATAGCTCTAAAGCAGTCTTGAAGTAATGATTTCAGGAGGATAGAGCAATGAATAGCTCTAAAGCAGTCTTGAAATAATAATGTAATTTCAGGAGGATAGAGCAATGAATACTCTAAAGCAGTCTTGAAGTAATGATTTCAGGAGGATAGAGCAATGAATAGCTCTAAAGCAGTCTTGAAATAATAATGTAATTTCAGGAGGATAGAGCAATGAATACTCTAAAGCAGTCTTGAAATAATAATGTAATTTCAGGAGGATAGAGCAATGGATAACTCTAAAGCAGTCTTGAAATAATTAGATGGCTTCAGGAGGATAGAGCAATGAATAGCTCTAAAGCAGTCTTGAAATAATAATGTGATATGTCTTCAGGAGGATAGAGCAATCAATAGCTCTAAAGCAGTCTTGAAGTAATGATTTCAGGAGGATAGAGCAATGAATAGCTCTAAAGCAGTCTTGAAATAATAATGTAATTTCAGGAGGATAGAGCAATGAATACTCTAAAGCAGTCTTGAAGTAATGATTTCAGGAGGATAGAGCAATGAATAGCTCTAAAGCAGTCTTGAAATAATAACGTGATATGTCTTCAGGAGGATAGAGCAATCAATAGCTCTAAAGCAGTCTTGAAGTAATGATTTCAGGAGGATAGAGCAATGGATAGCTCTAAAGCAGTCTTGAAATAATAATGTAATTTCAGGAGGATAGAGCAATGGATAACTCTAAAGCAGTCTTGAAATAATTAGATGGCTTCAGGAGGATAGAGCAATCAATAGCTCTAAAGCAGTCTTGAAGTAGTAATATGACCTCATGAGGATAGAGCAATGAATAGCTCTAAAGCAGTCTTGAAGTAATAGGATGATTTCAGGAGGATAGAGCAATCAGTAGCTCTAAAGCAGTCTTGAAGTCATGAGAGGCTATCAGGAGGATAAAATAACCCTGAGGTTACAATAAAGCAGTCCCAAAGTAATAACAAGCTCATCAGGAGGATAAAGTAACCCTGAGGTTACAATAAAGCAGTCCCAAAGATCATAAGCTTGTTTGTTGGATAATTAACCTGAAAACAAGGTAGCATTCTGTATAACAACATTAGTTTATGCTTTATGTATGCATGTATGACATGATGCACTTAGGTAATGTACTATAGACATATATGTTATGGTATGATGTAAATGATGCATGTATGATATGACACTGCTGGAAGTGTCTGAATATCCTTGTACAACAACTGCTGGCCAAGGAAAATAAATCCCGATTCGTTGTTGAAGAATATATAACCCTCCGTCTGCTGGGGATAACAAGGTATAGATAACCTCCCGTTGTTGGGGATAACAAGGTATAGATAACCTCCCGTTGTTGGGGATAGTAGGGTATAGATAACCTTCGTTTTCGTTTGATAGTAGGATAAGTATAACATCCCGTCTTCGTTCATCGTGCCCTTATTGGAAAGTAATTTCCCGTATATCCGTATGAGGATAAAAGAGATGGATATAAATTCCAGGGGAGATTAGACTTTGTGAAAATGGATTAGTCCTACTGATGGTTTGTAACTGTCTTGTAAAGATGAACCGGCGAAGCTTCGTTGAAATCCTTCCCTCGTTCGTCCTTAGTAAATACTATTACTGCATTTTCATGCATTTCTGGTAAACATCAATCATATTAAAAGCATACATGCGTTTCTGGTAAACATCAATCATATTCAAAGGCATACATACATTCAAACACAACCAATGGACGTTTCGCTTATGTAAATAGGGTAAAAGTAAATCTGGATTCAAAAGATGGAGTTTATTTATATCAAAAGTGACCCATACACGGGTAAGTTTGTACAAGGAGACGTAAACCCTAGTAAGAGAATTTTGTCATGAAGTTTTACAAAAAGAATCAGCTATGTGGGAAATAATCCTATTGAGTTTCAATTCTACTATTGCCACTCAAGTATCTCATCTTCTTGCTGTTGAGACGGAAACGATTGGATTGAGCTTTATCTGTTTGAGCTTGAGTAAGTAGTACAACTGGTTGCAGTTTCATGAGTGATCCAAACGAGACATAGTCATACGCTTTAATCCCTAACTTTTGCCTGGATTGCCCTTTCAGGTTTTCAATCTACCGGGATACCCTTTTTTGCCCAAGCCGCCTTTTCAGGTTTTCGACTTGCCGGGTGTACATCTTTTTATATATATCCCTAATTTTTGCCCAAACCCTTTTGGTTTGCCGGGATGCCCTTATTTTTGCCTAGGCCTGTCAACCTAGCGGGTCTCTTTTTATGCGTAGTATTTTTTTAACTATGTCTGTGTTTACAGGTTGTGGGAAGTCTTCACCATCCATTGTAGTCAGTATCATGGCACCTCCTGAGAACACTGTCTTGACTACAAATGGTCCCTCATATGTTGGAGTCCACTTGCCCCTAGGATCACCCTGTGGTAATATGATACGCTTGATTACCAAGTCACCAGCCTGATATACCTTTGGCTTAACCTTCTTGTTAAAAGCTTTGATCATCCGTTTCTGGTACATCTGGCCATGACAAACTGCTGCTAACCTTTTCTCATCAATCAAATTTATCTGGTCAAGTCGAGTCTGAATCCACTCATCTTCATCCAAGCCTGCATCCTTCATAATTCTCAAGGAACTGAATCTTCATATCAATAGCAACTTGCATACCCATGATACATGCCTCATACTCAGCCATGTTATTGGTACAATAGAAACAAAGTCTGGCAGTAATCGGGGTATGACAACCTTCAGGGGAACTAATCACAACACCAACACCATTACCATGTGCATTGGAGGCACCATCAAAAACCATAGTCCATCGGGATCCTTGTTCAGGTCCGTCATATTGTCCAGGTTCTTTGGTAACAGACATAATGTCTTCATCAGGGAACTCAAAATTCATCGACTGGTAATCATCTACTGCTTGATGAGCCAAATGATCAGCAACAACACTCCCCTTAATGGCCTTCTGAGTGGTATACTGTATATCATATTCCGTCAAGATCATTTGCCATCTTGCAATTCTTCCGGAGAGAGCAGGTTTCTCAAATATGTACTTGATTGGATCCATCTTCGAAATCAACAAGGTAGTATGGGTCAACATATACTGTCTTAGTCGGCGAGCAGCCCATGCCAAAGCGCAGCAAGTTTTCTCGAGCAGTGAGTATCTTGTTTCACAGTCGGTAAACTTTTTGCTAAGGTAGTATATTGCCTGCTCTTTTCGACCAGACTCGTCATGTTGCCCCAATACACACCCCATTGAGTTGTCTAATACTGTTAAATACATAATCAAGGGTCTTCCATCAACTGGTGGCATTAAAATTGGAGGTTCTAGCAAATATCTCTTGATTTCATCAAAGGCAGTCTGGCACTCATCATTCCATTCCATCACCTGATCTTTCTTCAACAACTTGAAGATTGGCTCACAGATGGTAGTTAATTGGGAAATAAATCTTGCAATGTAGTTCAATCGTCCCAAAAAACCTCTAACCTCCCTCTCAGTACGGGGAGCTGGCATCTCTCGTATAGCTTTCACTTTTTGTTGTAACAACCTAGCAAGCCCTACAGGTATTTCACAATCGTCCTCGTTTCCGTCTTCAGTTTGATAGATCGGATTCTCGAAATTGTAATTGGCAATAGTAGAACTGTTATCAACTGGATCCAGAGTGGATGAGGATCTGCATTTTAGTGACGTGGGTGTGTGTAAGAACACATAGCTGATAAAGCAAAAATAAAAGAAAAAGAAAGACAAGGAACACAATATTTACGAAAACGAAACGTCCACTGATTTTATTGAATGAAGTATGCAAATGAAATGACAACCCGTAACAAGCACACCATTGTGCCCCGGGTAAGGCACATGGCTTGAAAGTTTTAATTGTTCCAGAAATTATAAATTTAAAAACATAACACAGTAATAGTATTTACTCCTGACTAAGGGAGATAGGGATAACATCTTCAGCTGTCCAATTATTGAGTCCAGCACCCACAGTAGGAAAAATCCATGCCTCCAAGTTGTAGTCTTCATCTTGATCTCCCACAGCATTGATAACCCCTTGATTGGTGATACGAACAGCACGGGCACGACGGACAGCCTTCTGGGACTCTGCAGTGAAACCCAAACCAAACTTGTCAGACTTGTATGGAATATCAGGAAGCTGACCCCAAATAGTACAACCACCTTCTTCCACCACAGCTTTTGCATCATTGAGGGAGGCCATTGCCATTGTTGGAGGGTTTCTGATGACCACAGGAACCTTCTTCACAGCAGGAGGAGTCACACAATCCTTAACAGCCCAGGGAACCACTTCAAATGACTGACATGGAGTTTCAATGTATTCACCTTCTACTTCCAGATACTTGAAAGTGTTTACATGGCTGACAAAGTATTCTTCCTCTCCAAAGACAGTAACAACTTTTCCATTCACCGGATATCTCAACTTTTGATGTAATGTGGAGGTCACAGCACCTGCCCCATGGATCCAGGGACGACCAAGCAGACATGAGTACGAAGGACGAATATCCATCACATAGAATGTAGCGGTAAACACCTGAGAGCCAACCTTGATTGGAAGATCAATTTCCCCATGCACTACTCTTCTAGAACCATCAAAAGCCTTTACCACAATATTACTGGGCTTCAATACCGTATCTTCAGGACTCAGCTTGTTCAGGACTTCCTTAGGCAACACATTCAGAGAGGAACCATTGTCTATCAGCACATGAGACAGGGTAGTGCCCCTGCATTCAATTGAAATATGCAAGGCCCTGTTATGATCCCTCTTGGCAGGGGTCAAGTCAGCATCAGAAAATCCTAACCCGTTGTCATAGGTCAGGTGAGCAACACAATTCTCAAACTGGTCCACAGAAATTGCACTGGGTACATGAGCCATCTTTAGAAACTTGATCAATGACTTGGCATGAGCCTCAGAACATAATAACAGGGAGAGCATAGAAATCTTTGAGGGAGTATGCCCCAGCTGATCAACAATATCATAATCACTCTTGCGAATGATTTTCAATACTTCTTCCATCTGCTTAGAGAGGTCATCAGCAGCTGGCACATCAGTAGATACAGGCTCAATAACAGGACCCTTGCCCCGAGCATCAGTGGTGGAAGTAACAGCAGGAGTAACTGCACTCTTAGAAGCAACTGGAGGAGAGAAGACTCTTCCACTACGAGTGATCTTGCTAGATCCAGCAATATTATCAATGTCAACAGGCATATCAGGTAAAGGCTCCTGCTTGACACCATGGATGTAAACATCAGACCCATAGTGCCAAGGCACAGCTTTGTCAGATGTATAAGGAATAGGACCAGGAGCGGTAATGATCAGAGGAGCTACTCTGGCTTCAGCGACAACTTTCACAGGACCTTCAGCAGTAATCTTGATTGGGCCCTGATGAGTGATTTTAATGGGACCCTTTGAAGTGATTCTTAGTGGTACTTTGTCAACCATGTCAACCTCTTCAATCTTCTTACCCTGAGTCAGATGATCCACCATACTTTCTACAGATGCTGGTCTTCTTTCAAACACTATAGTATATTTATCCATGAGATGTTGAATCCCATCTCTCAAAATGAAGTAACTATCCGGCTTATAGGTACAATATAGACAATCTTCATGACAACCTGGAAAGATCCCAGCTTGTACTAACCTCTTTTTGATAACAGACAATGGTGTGCTCAACTCCATAACTGAATAGACATGCAGATCTTCATCAATATCTTTATCAATGGCGTTGACAGTCTTCTCGTGATTTGGCATTGGAGCTGTAATCACATTTGGAGTACCTGGTGGATCAAACTCAATTTCTCCAGCATCAATCATATCCTGAATTTTGTTCTTCAAGACCCAGCAGTTATTAGTATCATGTCCTGGACAGTTTGAATGATATGCACATCGTGCATTGGGATTGTACTTGGGAGATGTAACATTGGGATTCTGAGGAGCCTCCCTCAGGGTAATAAGTTCAGCCTTCAACAAGTGTTGCAATGCCTGAGCCATTGACATGTTGATCTTCGTGAACTGTCTTCTAGCCCTCTGTTGGTTGCCTTGAGGCTGCTCTGTTGTTGCAGGAGTTGGATTTGAAATATGAACTGCACTAACAGACTGATGCCTTCTGTTACGATCAGGCTGACCATACACAGCATTAGATTCTTTCTTCCCAGTGGGAGGCTTCTTTGCAGCACCTGATGAAGAAGCGCTCACTTGGATCTTACCACTCTTGATACCATTCTCTACTCGCTCTCCTGTCATGATCAACTCAGTGAAGCCAGATGATGAGCTTCCAATGAGATGACTATAAAACGGACCATTCAGCGTACACATGAACATATCAACCAACTCCCTATCAGTCAAAGGGGGTTGAACTCTTCCAGCTAAGTCTCTCCACTTCTGAGCATACTCCTTAAAGCTTTCTTTGGCACCCATAGACATGCTTTGAAGCTGCATGCGAGTGGGGGCTAAGTCAGCATTGTATTGATACTGCTTGTAGAAAGCTTCAGCAAGGTCATTCCAATCTCTGATGTTGACACTCTCCAACTGATAATACCACTCTAGCTGAGCTCCAGATAAACTCTCTTGAAAGAAATGGATCCACAACTTTTTATCAGCAGTGTGGGGTTGCATTCTTCTGACATAAGACCTCAGATGCAATTTGGGACAAGAGACCCCATCATAGACAACAAATGTAGGAACTTTGAACCCAATGGGTATGATCACCCCAGATATCAAGCTCAAATCCTCAAAATCCAGCCCAGATGATTTCTGTAATTCCATAGCATCCATTCTATCCACCAGCATCTTGAATTTGTCTTCGTTAGGCTCATGGTAGTAGTTAGCCTCAGAATCAGAGTCCCCCATAGTGTTGTGGAGACTGCCTCCCTCCTGCTCAGATTCTTCAGATTCATAGTCTTCAACATGTTCCTTGGTCTTGACAGGACCTTTGAACCTTCTTCCCATGTTGAGCAACCCAGCAGACTTTCTAGCCTTCTTAGTCTTCTTGGCCAGCAGTGTCTTCAATTCATCCTGCCCCTTGGATAGGTTCAGGATCAGCTCTTGGAACTGTGCATTCTGTGCCTGGAGATCCTTAACTGATTGTTCAAGAGCCATTGCTGAAATAAACAGCGAGAAGATGAGAAACCTGTGCACAATTATAAACCTGTGATGCAATGATATGGGAATGCATATGCAATGTTTTCAAGGACCGCAGGATTTAAATTTGCTTAAACAAACAAGAAAGTAACTTTTTATTAGTAATAACTTGTTTTGCCTTTTAGGCTTACAAAAAATGAAAACGAAATAAGTACAAAAGATGGGGTTTTAAGTCTCCCATGGACGTTTCCTCTTTGTGTTGAGGTATGAGTTGAGGTTTCGTTCCTCATGAAGTAGCTTTGTTAGCTCTAGGATCCTTGCTTGGCTTGCTTTGTAATGAGCCTCGAAAGTATCCCTTTGCTCTTTCAGTTGGATCCATGATCTCTGCAAGTCTTCCATATCAGTAGGCATGTCTGGGTGAAGGATGGTATAAGCTGTGTCTCCTTCAGCAACAGGTTCCATGGTAACTGGTAGGACGGCAGGATATGGCATCATGAGTGTCTGAGCACGAGATCGTACCCATCTGAGATAAGCCTCCATAGGAATAGTGTACTTAGGCTCCAGTGTCTTGCTGTCAATCCTGTTTACCTTTCCCCAAGCTCGTATGAATCTCTGACGGTAACTCTGAAGATCGTTGTCGTAGTCAAACACAATGCCCTGAATCAACATGTCATGTGGACCATCGCTCTGGGCGTAACCAAACTGTCGTAAAGCTAGAGATGGGTTGTAGGTGATGCCTCCTCTTATGCCTAGAAGTGGCACATTAGGAAACTCCCCACAACGGTCAATGATGGTGACATTCTCCATAGATCTGGAGCACCAATGGATGTCTGAGTGAGAAAGTGACATGATCCTCTTGGACCATCTGAACCCTTGCTCATTCTTCATTACTGAGCGAGGAAGGTGAGAAATAAACCACCTAGAAAGTAAAGGTATGCAGCACATCAAAGTTCCTCTTGCCCTTGTAGTACGGGTGTGAAGAGAATGTAGGATGTCTCCAAGTAAGGTAGGCACTGGATTGTGACTCAGGAATATGTTGATGGCATGAACGTCTATGAACTGATCAGGATTGGGGAACAACACTAAGCCATAAATCAATAAGGCTAAGATCTCCTCAAAAGCATCATAGCTCATAGCCTTCAAGAACATTTGAGCTTTATCCACTAATACCTTGGCAAGAATACCTTTAACTCCACTTCTCGTCTCTAGAACAATGTCAGACTTCTTCAGATGTAGAGCTGCAGCAATAACTTCTGGTTTAAGCTCCTTCTCTAAGCCTGTGAATGGCTTCTGATCAAGAACAGGTATACCCAGAAGTTTAGAGAACTCCTCCATGGTTGGAACCAGCTGATAATCAGGAAATGTAAAGCAATGGTGCTTAGGGTCAAAGAACTGAAACAGCACACTCATCATGTCTTCACTGAACCCTGAAGTAACTAGATCCAATAAGTGACCATGTCTCTTGTTGAACTGGGAATGATCAGGCACTAGGGAAACCAACTCCTTGAGCTTAGCAGGTATCCCTACAAAGTTGATCCTGATGGTGTTTCTACGAGCAGAAGCCATGACCTGCAACAAAGAACAAAGATAAATCCTTTGGTCCTTGAAATGGTTAGGGAAAATGATATGCTTATGATGCATGATGATGTCATGATGTCATGCTCAATCACAAACATGTGGCACACACAAACAAGTCACACCATAGCCCTAGGTTTAAAGGCTTGCATGAGGTTCAAAGGCAAGTACCCTCCCCTGAAGTTAGATGGTTCATCCTGTCCTACAAAAGTAACCAGGTTCTAAGGGATCTCAATATCATTGATCCTTCACAAGGGTGGTTGTTCAGAAGGCAACTTACTTGCCAACCAAAACCCTCCAAGTTTAAGATCTCAATGAGCGTAGTATCGAGTGTCAACCAACTTCAGTCTGCACCAAAGCCGGTTACCTCACTACTTTCTAAAGGCCAAGATGAGTTAACTAGGGTTCTAAAAGTCAGTTAGTGCATTGACAACATATGGCAGCCTCAATATTATCCTCAACTTGACTTAAGGAATATAAGCACCAACCAAGAAGTCGCACTAACTATGGCCACCAGATCAACCGTATCGATATACGTCGTACGGTTTCCTTGGTCTATTGCCATTTACCTAAGGTACACTAGATCCGGGTTAGGACCTTTCACACATAAGAGCACCCCAACAATATAATAATAAAGCAAACAAGGCAAACAATTTAAAGTGATCTTAATTCCTAAGGGTACCCCTCTTAAATAAATCCCCAGCAGAGTCGCCAGTTCTGTAACCCGGTGAACTGACTTTAAACAATGTTGCGGATAGCAAGAGTCGCCACCGACTTTTATTTTATCCATAAGGAAAGGTTATAAAAGAACAGGAAAGACCTTAGAGAATATTTTGGGTCCGGGGGGTAGGTTATGAAAAGGGAAGGTGTTAGCACCCTTTTCATCCATGGTTATCCATGGGCTCTTAGGTACTTAAGCTCACTTTTGAATTGTTTTGAAAGTGTAGTGTGTGAATAGCAAAAAATTTCAGAATAGTTTAATAATAATCCGTGTATGGATGTGAAAAAAACTTGTTTGAAAATTTTGTTGGAGATTTGTTTAAGTGTGAAAAAGTTTTGAAGTGAGCAAGTATCTAGGAGTAACCTACCCTAATGTTTAAAGGTCTTTCTTATTCTTCATTCTTTCCTTTAGTAAGACTATCCCTACTATAATGGAGTAGGTAGTCCTTACTTTGGATGTTAAGGGACATGTGAGGGACAATTTGACTTTGAAGGCCATTGTGGGATGTAATAAGCACATATAAGGGACCATCATCATTTTTCGAAAGGGACTCGATTCGTAAAGGCAACCATAAGGGACTTTGATGATTTTTCTATTTGAGGGACTTGCTTTATACACCCCACTTAACCATTATTCGTAGGCAACTTGAGGGATATCCTTAGGAAGTGAGACGGCGATTAAAATCGACTTACGTGTGTGACGTGTTTATTTTAATTATCTTTATTTAAAAGTGATCTAAATTTATTTTAATATTACATACATGTTGTTACACTCCCTAATTATTAACCATAATAATAATTAAATAATTAAACAACTTTACATCCAAGAAACAATTACAAAATAATAAGCAAAATAATTAAATAGCAAAGATAAATAAAATATAAATAAGCAATAATAAATAATAAAGGGGGTTAATTCTAAGTTTACTCGGCAAGACATCGCATCTTGTGCCTACGTATCCTTACGGGAGTGGAATCAGAGTAATCGTAGTTCCCCTCAATAGGGAGATTAGAAACTTCTTGACTGTGGTCAAGGTCTCAAGGGGAATAAACGCATCTTAAGGACACGCTTACGTGGAGTGTAGAAACTCCAAATCTCTACGTTGAAATGTTAAGTTGTAATTAGGGTTAAATTAGGGATTCCACGACGGGAAACCCTAAAATGAGCGCGGCGGCTCTTTGACCTAATGCTAAGGGTAAAATTGTAATTTTGCCTGCGGCGAGGCATTTGTGAAAATTAGGGTTTGTAGTTTGTAGTTTTGAGGATTTGAAATTGAATGTGTGAAGTTTTACGGACTATTGGCGCGGCGGCCAAACAGTTAGACCCAACCTTCGGATGTGTGCAATGTGACAGAAATAATAGTAAACGCGTGAGATAATTGAATCATGCAAACAGAGAGATAATGTCATAATTTAAACCATGCAAGCAGAAATTTAAAGGCAGAATTTAAAGAGCGATTGTTAAGTTCGCGAGGTTACATGAGAGGAGCAGATACAATATGATAATGAAATTTGAATTGAACAATAATAAAATAAAATAAATAACGGTTCTAGTTATTATTTTAAATTTATCTAAAAAAAATTTTTCTTAAAAATAATAGGTTTTCATATTAATTTGGAAAAGATGTTAATGTTATTTATTTTAAAAAACAGATTTTTATATTATAACAAATTTTAATAAATTAATGATAACAATAATAATAATAATGGTAATAATAATGATAATAATGATAATAATAATAAATAATGATAATAATAATAATAATAATAATAATAATAATAATAATAATAATAATAAAGCAATAATGAATTTTAAATGTGCCAAATAACCCAACAATGTTGCTAACGCAGAAATGCGCTCATCGCAACCAGATCTAAATCGGACGAAACAAAATTTATCGCAAAGAAAAAGAAATTAAGCAAAAAATAGTATTATTGCTCACACAAAAATGCGATCATCGCAACCAGATCGAACTAACACAAATGTCACGCGTCATGCACACAAATGTGCAAACATCGTATCGACATAATTCGATCAAAAATCTTATATATATAAACTCTAACAATTTAAAAATTATATATATATAAACGTAACAGTAATAGATAAAGAAAAAGAAATAACGGTAATAGATGAAGAAAAAGAAATAACGGTAAAAGATGAAGAAAAAGAAACAACAGTAATAGATGAAGGAAAAGAAATAACGGTAAACGATGAAGAAAAAGAAACAATAGTAATGGATGAAGGAAAAGAAATAACGGTAAACGATGAAGAAAAAGAAACAATAGTAATGGATGAAGAAGAAAACTAAATAACGGCAAACGGCACTCACTCCTCTTAGGTTTTTTTCATTCTCCCCCCTTTTCCAACAAGGCAACACATGTATATATAGGGAACAAATTAGGGTTAACACCAAATTGTCAATAATGTCCCTAAAGCCCATTTTAAAGCCCAAACTAAATAATTAGTTAAGAAAAAATAAAATTTAAATAATTTAAAATAATTAAAATAAACTTAAAATAAAAACTAATAATCCTATTGATTCCTAAAATAAAAAATATTATAAAAAGAACAAAATTTTTTTCAATATTTTTTTATTTTATGATTTTTTGGATATTTTTATGAATAATTTAGAAAAAAGTGAAAAAAATAATATTTTAAAAAATGATTTAATTAAAATACTAAAATAATAATTAAATAATAATAAAAAACTATTTTTGTTATTTTTTTTAATGAAAGATAGAAAAATTTAGAGTAAAAATAATAAAAACAACAAAAAGTGCCAAAGGTGAGATTCGAACTCTCAACCTCTCACACTCATAACTCCTTACACATGTCCTCCTGCCAATTGTGCCATTTTTACTTTTTAGAAAAAAAGTGCATGCCATATGATATTTACCTGCAAAAAGTCAAACGACTACACAAATTTGTTAGTAATTGATTAAATGCAATGAAATGCGACGACAAATCTTAGGGCAAAATTTGGGGTATTACAGTTATTATGATAATATTTCTCACCCAACCTCTCTTTGATGTTGGCAAAAAAAATCATGAAGTTTGACTTTGGTTTGACCACAGTTGACCTCAGTTTGACCTTTTAACTGCATTGACTGCTTTTGACTTATCTGATCATCTGACTGAGCAAACTTTTGAGAAAAGTCTTGAAATTTGACATGGGGGTTCTTATACACATATAAGATGTTATGAAGCTCACTTGAAGTCTTGGAAGTCCATTTAGCCTGATTAAAGTCAAAACCCTAGTTTTGGATGCACTGCTTAGGAGGTGCATTGTCTGAGGGAATTGTCAACTCTTCTGACCAATTGTGAATTTTGTGAACCTTGTGAACCTTCTTGGAACACAAAGTCTTGTATTGTGAGGGCAAATTTTGGGGTGCAACAGAAGCGCGTGGGCTTCCTTGTCAAGAAAGTCTTCTGTCCGATTGGTATGTCTTGTTGAGGCTTGTGCTCGACAGAGAAAATCGGGTCTTGTTGAGCCTCATCAGCATAGTACTGGGTTGGGCCTGCCCGACTGAAGGGCAGGTCCCGGCCCAGTCCAGAACATATATATATATATATATATATATATATATATATATATATATATATATATATATATATATATATATATATATATATATATATATATATATATATATATATATATATATATATATATATATATATATATATATATATATATATATATATATATATATATATATAAAATAGAAGAGAGAAAAGAGAATAAGAAAGTGTAATGTATTATTTTCATTATCAGTGCCTCTTTCGAATACAATATGAGTTATATTTATATGACATATGTAATTACAAGAAAATTAATATGGGATCTATCCATTTATGGACATCCACACACTAATATAAAATAAAACTTTTTAGACTTGATTGTTAAATCGGTTGGCCTGTCACTTGACTTAACAAGTGTTTCGGTGGCAATTTTTAATTTATTCCAAACTTATTTAAGTCGACTCTTTAAGTAAGCGACTTAAGAAACATGTGTAAGTAGTTAGTTTGACTATCCGACTTATGAAATATTGTGTTTTTATATTAAAATATTAAATTAAAAGAAAGAAAGAAAACAAAAGATGAAAAGTTAGTCTCTCTCGTACTCATATTCTTTCTCTTTCACTTTCGTGTTATTTCTCTCACGGACGATGTGCCCTCATTATCTCCATCTTCCTCTCACTCTCGTCTTCTTCTTTGTAGACCACAATATCTCCCACCTCCGACTTTTGTCGTGGTAAGATTTCTATCTTAGCTTAATGTCTATCTTCTTCTTCCTCGCACCCTTTACTTCATTTAAAATGAATAACTTCTATTATATACTTCTATGTTTTCTTGAAATCTAGAAAATCTTTTATCTAATTGTTGGTTTTTCCCACATGATATTTGTTACTCATTCTTCTTAATGAGTCTGCCATGTTATTAAGCTTGGACTTTAGGCAGGTTACCTCATCCTGAAGATGATAAACACTACA
The DNA here is from genome assembly GCA_963859935.3 of Lathyrus sativus. Lineage (NCBI taxonomy): Eukaryota > Viridiplantae > Streptophyta > Magnoliopsida > Fabales > Fabaceae > Lathyrus > Lathyrus sativus. The sequence goes on from OZ012735.1 coordinate 2,690,979, forward strand.
TAGAAGTTCTTTCTTCTCATTCTACAGTACAACTATGATCTTCCTCTTATTCTTTTCTGTCTTAATATGTTCTTCACACTTGCCACAAGTTTCCTTGTAAAACATATCCAAATCTTCATAGAGGAAATTTTCTGCACACGGTTATTCCTCATCAACCTATCTACCAGAGTGAGCAGTCACAATGTTGACAATCTCATAATTAGATTCATCTTCTGACTCATCACCAGACCATGATACAGACAACATTTTCTTTTGTTTCTTGAGAAAAGTGGGACATTCTGACTTGATGTGACCAAAACCCTCACACTCGTAGCATTGAATTTCTTTGCCTTGATTTGACTTCTCTTCAGACCTGTCATTCTTTTTTGAGTCATTTTTATTTCTGATGTCCGATGAGATGTTCTTGACACATGATCTTCCTCTTTTATCTGCCCTTTTCAGAACCTTATCGAATTGCCTCCCAAGAAGCACAATAGCATTAGATATATCTTCATCTGTATTTAGGTCTTATTTATCCTCTGAGTCTTTAGCACTTGACACAAAATCTATGCTCTTATTCTTTTCAGCCTTGTCACTGATCCCTAATTCAAAGGTTTGAAGAGATCCCATAAGCTCATCAACTTTCATGTTGTTTGTGTCTTGGGTTTCTTTTATGGCAGCCACCTTCACGTCAAAATATCTTTGGAAGAGATCTGAGAATCTTTCTGATCAACTTAGCTTCTAAAATCTTTCCCCCCAAGGAACATGAGGCATTGGCTATCTCAATAATATTCATGTGAAAATCATGAATACTCTCATCCTCCTTCATTTTTAAGTTCTCAAGCTTGGTGGTAAGAAGTTGTAGTCTTGACATTTTCACCTTAGAAGTTCCTTCATGGGTAATCTTCAAAATCTCCCAAGCATCTTTAGTAATAGTACAACTATTTATCAGCATGGAGATGTTCTTGTCCACTCTATTAAACAAGGCATTCAGTGATTTGGAGTTTCCCAGAGCTAGCTTGCCATCTTCATCATCCCACCTTCCTTAGCCTTTGGCACATCAGTAATCTTACCATCCTCATCTCTAGCCATGGGTGGATCCCATCCCTTGACCACAGACTTCCAAACCTTGTTGTCCATAGACTTCGGAAAGGCCACTATACGTGTTTTCCAATAGTCATAATTTGTTCCATCAAGAATGGGTGGTCTGTTCACAAAACCTCCTTCCTTGTCCATTGCACCAGAAAGTATTTTCCTTAAATCTCACCCAAATACAGAGCAGGATGCCTTCTCTGATACCAATTGAAATTCTGGTATTCAGATATCAGATGCCCTAAGAAATGTCGAGACACTGATATCTGTTTACAATACAAGGGACAAACTATAACACAGCTAAATATGCAAAAAATAACAGAACACACAGAATTGTTAACCCAATTTGGTGTACCACAACACCTACGTCTGGGGCTACCAAGCCAGGAAGAAAATCCATTATTAGTAGTATCAATTCAAAGTTAAACTCCCCCATTTATAACTTCTTACTTAATACCTACCCAGTACAATTTCTACCTAAGACTCTCTTAGGTATGAAAGACCCTTCTCACTTCCTACCAGTCACCAATAGCAGTGATATAATTAACAATACATCAAAAGAAGCCACACTTCAAAAATAATATTTGATCTTGCTTAAAAGCTTCAATCAAGTATAACACACTCTTACTTAAAAGCTTATAGTAGACACTTACAACTTAATAACATCAGTCCAATTCAAGCATCTAGGGGATGAATGAATGACTCACAAACAGTCTACCTCAATGTATCAAAAGGTACATGAGTGACACAAAACACAACAGCACACTAAAAGAAAACTCAAACCCTAAACCATTATTTGCACACATAGTTTCTTCAATAATTGTTCCACATCCATTTTACGTTTAGTAAGTCTCCTTTTATAGCCTCGTGCAGAATGGGCTTTACTCTTTCATTTTGTTAGTTTTAAACCACCTGCATAATCTTCTCCATAATAGCAGGAACAAATCTTCAAAGTTTCCTAAAACGTCTCATCATCCAATTTTAGCATTTTGTGTACAGCTGGAGATAAAAAATCTTGTTCCTGATAGCCTCTTCTTGACCTGCGTAAATTACTGAGATATATCCAAAAGAAATATCACATAATTAAAACAAACCAAATCTGTCAAGACTTTAAACACTCAGAATAGATGTTCTGGTATAACATGTTCCAACATCTGTTAGGACATCTGCTCTCAAGATGAGTTGGGCAGCATGTTACAACATCGCACACGACATCCTGTAGTGAACCATGTTTTAGCAAAATTGTTGGCAATCCATAAATCATGGAACCTTCATAATGCAATTTGGAAAGTTATATATTCGGCAAGGGATTGGAAAAACATTCAAATCACATAATATATAATAAACTCATCTTTTAAACAAACATTAACAACAACATTTATAAAAAACATTCATCAACAACAAATCATAGAAAATAAACGCAATACAACAAACATATCAAGTCATAGAATGTTTCACAAACGTACCATACATGTCCCATAATTGCGCGTCCACAATGAAATAAGGATGAAGCTAAAGTTAGAGCCGCAAACCTGTGTATATTATGAATGGATGTCATTCTGGACCTTTGACACAAGTTTGCAATGCTAACTTTGGTTTCGTCCTCTTTATTGAAACAAGCATCCTTACCTACAAGTCAAAACCAGAGCAAAGTTCGAACATCATGAAACAAACTATTGAAACAAATTTTGAAAAAAAAACTATAGATAAGACGAACCTGTAAATACACATTGGCTAAGATTTGATTTTATGGTTTCGTTTATGAGAGACGAGTGACAGAGTTGTTAGGGTTTCGTTTTGAGAGAGACGAGTGAAAGAGTTGTTAGGGTTTTATTTTGAGAGAGGTGAATGTTATCTACTGAAGCGAGAGATAATTTCGTTTATATATAAATAAGTATCACCTTTCATCATGGATGAAAATAAAAAACGTGGTGATATACAAGGTCAATCACATTTATATCACGATAAATGACTAATTATTAGTGCTGAGATTTAAACCATTTTAATTCGTGTAACTTTCACTATGGTTGCTACATATGACCGTTGTGCCATATTCTTTAGTAAATATTAAAAAAAAAACGTCTAAAAATAAACTATTACCACGGTTAACACTATGATTGTTGTAAAATTAGTTTTACGAAATATTTATTTTGTAGCAGTGGTAATTCAAAAGATATAAAAACATAAAGTGTCTTCATGTCTCACACTTGAAGAACAATTAAAAAACCTGTAACTTTACTATTGATTTGGATAAATAGTTTTGCTAATGGGAGGACTATGAGAATCAAGTTGCAAAATAGAGTTAAAAATCAAACTTACTTAGAATGTTGAGAAGGAAATTCCAATCAAGGGTATCAAATTCTTTATTAATATTAATTTTCAATTCTAATTACCTCTAAGAGATTTCTTGTCCAGTAAGTTAATTACCTCTGATATTATACAAATGCATTCATAAATTTATATCTCTATAATAAATCCCCTCTGGTGTTCATATATTATTTTAGAATCTATTGTAGCCAGCTTATCTACAAGAATTTTGTTTATAATTTTGAATTGGAAGTTGGCAAGGGTTAATGGTCTAAAGTTTTCTATAGTACATTTTTGTGAGTCAATTTTGATTTAAAAAAATTGAGTGGATTAAATAACCACATCCCCTATAATGTACCAATTTTATCGGAAAAAAACATAATTCATATTCATTAGTATGGTTGTAGGGGTGAGAATAGTCTAGGAAGAACTAGGCTTTGCCAAAATAACTAAATTTTACTTTTTATTGGCGTATTTCAGTTTCTTTATTTATGTGTTTTTAACTTTTTGATCTCTTTATTTTAAAATTTAATTTTTTGATTTTTCAATTTTACTTTTCTTAAGATTTATTTGGTCCTATTCCATTTTTTTTAGATGTAGCATTGATGATTAGAATAAAAATTATTTCTAATAATGTGGCAATAGTGATTTGGATAAAAAAATAAAAATTATTACGAGTCAATATTTATAATATTATGGGTCAATATTTATAATAGTATTTAATAAAATTATAATTGATTTTATTTATAAAAAAGATTTAAAAATTATAAAATAATATATTTAATTTAGATTAACTTCTTTCCAAAAGAAATTAAGCTTTTGATAACTTCAAAAAAATATCAAAGTTTATTAATTATAATTTAAATAAAAATCCAAAAGTCTAAATAAATCTTCAAAAATAAATACTATTATTTTTAGTATTTTTTAATTAAAATTTCTCCTTAAACATTTTCAAAATATGGAGAGCCAAAAAAAATTTAATTTGGATTTTAATTGCATTAATACAAAATGAATATAAAAAAAATGTCATAGCAAAAAGCATCAACATCATTGTTTATATTTTATTCATCACCATCATCACAACTTTATAATCTAAAAACATCAATGCGCTCTCTCTCATAAAAAGAAAAAAACTAGTGATAACATTTTGTTAATCCAAAATCAAGCAGAACAAAAAATTCAGAAAAACAAAAAAAAAAAACTCACAAAAATCACACTTTAAAATCAGAACAAAAATTATATTTACCTCAACATCGATTTAACCCTTCTCCCATCTCCACCTTTCAAAACATATTTAAAGCATGGTAAACTTGAACATGTACGTGCTAGGGACATTTTTTTGAGCATTAACTTGCCACCTCCCAATTGTACATGATACCCCCCAAACACAATGAATTGATTATATTATCCTTACAATTTTTTTCACTTATTTCAAAATCTACTCAACATTTGTGCAAATTTCAAAAAATTCAGAGCGATACCAGAAATTTCAAAATTTTCGTGAGAATCCTTCGAATTTGTACCGTATATTTCAGAAATTCCATTCGAAAATTTTAGAATTTTGGTATTTTCATATGCATTTTTTTTCGAAAATTTCTGAATTCCTAGCATTTTAAAAAATATGTATATTTCTCAGAAATTTCGATGAAATATGGGAAATTTCAAATTTTTCATAATTTTACTGATATTTTTGTTTTTTTTTCATTTTGTAGTGAAATATAGGGGAAAGGACGACACCATTGCAGGTAGGGCCATAGATAGAACGACAACCTAGGTTATGGCTGATGAGGCTGAGTCTTCCCAGCTATGGGTTGAACGAGTAGTTCTAATCGGTTCACATCGAAAATGATTGGCTGAGAGAGAGCAAGTTCGCACACCACGTAGCACCCGGCGTCAAATAATGAGATTAGACGAGAAGCCCAGAGATGACGCTGAGGCTATTCATGCTCATGAGATGCAAGTTCAGGATTTTCATGACCTTGCGGTCGAGACAGATCTGATACATGTTGCTGTTGAGTTTGTTGATGTTGCGGCCCAGAAATATTTTTAAATAAAATTATTATTATTTATTTTATGATTTGTAACCGTTTGACTTGGTCAAATAATTATAATTTATTATTTTGACTAGGATCCTTTACTCATTTTCTCTTTCTCCCGTATATAACAACTTTTCTATTTCTATTACAAAAAGAAGATAACGTGAAAAACTCTCTTTGTCTCTCATTCCTTATTCCTTTTAGTTTTTTCTGGTTACATCGTCTGGTCAAAATGTTTCTTGTTATTCTGTTGTCTCAGATTTGTTCTGAGAAGAGCCTGTTGAATCCAGGGGGATTTACACGTATGAGGCATATAAATCCGTGAGGACAGTGTTCTGACACACCTCAGGTTTATTTAACGATTTAATATTTTGTAGGGTTAATATTTGTGATTATTAGAAGACGTGGTCGAGTTTCACTGAGATTCTAATTTCTGCGACAAGTAAATTATTAGAGTGATTGAAGTACTTGACAATAGATACATCCCGAGAAGTAAAAGTACTTGGACCATAAGAATAAATATGGTATGATGAGGTTTTCCTCTTAATAGACATATAGCATAAATTTGTTGGAATGCATAATCATGGGTGTATTTTTGATATATTCTACCTATATGAGAATGAAGTGTGGCCGCTTCATAAAGCTAAAGAGCTTTACTCTTAAATTCTCGTGAAAATCGTATGTGATATTTGACTGTATTAAATGTGTCAATTTTCATAATTCTTTTGATAGTACCGAGATTTCATGTGCGAATTATGCATGTTTGTTCTAATGAATAATTGGTTCAAAGCTTGTCCATCAATCTATTCAGGGATGAGTGAAAACTTAACTTGATAAGTAATGGTTCAAATAGTAAGATATTATTATTTGAAACCATGATATTTTCATAAATATATGATTTAGTTATATTTTGTAAATGGTGGGGGATTGTAAGAGATTTCCAAACTATTGTTTTCTATAACAATCTATATAAACTAGAAGTGCTTAAATCGTTTGGTGTTAAAGAATGCTTGTTTTAATAGAAAGATTCAAAATTAATGGACCATAGACTTGAACTTGCGACCTATAGATTGCAAAACGCATCCCTTCCACTGAACCAACACAATGTTGGAATTAATCCAAAACCTTTTGAGAATTCCTAATCAATCTTGATGAACAAGATTCAATCAACCTGATCAAAATCCTTGATTTCAAGAAAGATTATGTGCAACAATTGTTAAAGAAAAGGGAGAAAGAAAGAATTTAACAAAATTAAAGGAAGAAGAGAATGATTTCAACTGCGGAATCTCTGCCCACAAACTGTAGAAAACTTCTTTTATTCACTTTGCAACTGCAAAAATTATGTGAATATAAGTTATTACTAAATAGGGGTTACTCTCTATTTATAATAGAAGAAAGCCCAAAAATACTATTTTGGTCTAAGTCGAAATTCTGTATCAAGCAACATGCTTCGACACTTTGACATCTAAACAACTCGACACACACACACACACACATTAGGCTAATTCGATTAGTCCTTATTTCTGTCAAGTTGTACTGCTTTGACATAAAGAATTATAATTTCAACACACTGCTTAATTCATTGTATCTAAGCTATCTACATTCATCATAGTTCTTAACTTCTTGAACACTTCAACTTGCACTCCTTTTATCATGATATCTGCAATCTGATTCTCAGTTCTGCAGTGTTCTAAGTTCATCTTCCCTTCTGCTACCTACTCTTGAAAGTAATGGAACCTCATTTTGATGTGCTTGTCATGTCCATGTGCTATCGAGTTCTTCGCCAGGTTGATAGCTGACATACTGTCGATCTTCATGGTAATTGCTCCATGAATCTTCGTTGTAAATTCACCATCCACTTTTCTTGACATGCACAAAGAGAAGCAGCTATATATTCTACTTCGCATAACGACAATGCCACTAATGGCTCCTTTCTCAAACTCCAAGCAACTGGTGCACCACCTAGCATAAACACATAGCCAACTGTGAATTTTCTATCCTCAACATCACTACACCAACTTGAGTCGGTGTATCTTACTAACTTGCATTCTTTCCCTTCATCAGTTGCAGAACACAAAATGTTGTAGTCGAGAGTTCCTTTCAGATACCTTAGTATCCTCTCCGTCTCTGCTAGGTGTGATACATTTGGCTCCTGCATGAATCTACTTACCATACCCACACTATATGCTAAGTCAGGCCTTGTGTGACAAAGGTATCAAAGTGACCAAATAAGTCTTCTATATTGGGTTAGGTCGACATCATCTTCATCTGAATCTTTTGACAGTTGCATTTTGGGCTCAACTGGAGTTGAAGTTGGGTTGCAAGCTTGCATCTCAAATCTCTTGAGTATTTCGCCTGCATATCTTCTTTGGTGCATCATCAAACCTCTACCACTTTTGTATAATTAGATTCCAAGGAAATATGAGAGATTTCCCAAGTACGACATTTCAAATTCCTCACTTAGGTCATGTTTGAAATCTTCAATCTCCTTCTTACAACTTCCTGTTATCAACAGGTCATCGACATAGATACATAGTATAAGTAATTCACTATTTCTTCTCCTTACATATACTTTATGCTCAGTCGTGCACTTCACAAATTCTTTCTCCCTTAGAAAGCTATTTATCTTCTTATTCCAAGATTTTGGAGCTTGCTTAAGTCCATACGGGGATTTATGCAGTATGTACACCTTTTTTTCTTCACCTTGTTTCACAAACCCAGTTGGTTGTACAACATAAACTTCTTTGTCTAAGGGGCCATTTAGATATTCATATTGCACATCCATCTAACATGCGTGCCAATTTTTCATGTTTACTAGACCAACAACCAACCTGATTGTTTAGATCCTAGACATGGGTGCAAAAACTTCATCGAATTCCATTCCTTCTTTTAGAAGAAATCTTTTCGCCACAAGTCTTGCCTTGTCTCGAGTTACTTCTCCTTTGGGATTCAACTTTACCTTGTATACCCACTTCACATCGATTTCCTTCTTGCCTTGAGGCAATTTGACAAGTGACCAAGTGTTGTTGATTTCGATGGACTCTAGTTCCTCATTCATTGCTTTCACCCATTTCAAATCCTTCAATGCCTTAGCTGCATTGAGTGGTTTGACATCTATGTAGAAAGCATAATGTACCATCTCACCTTCTTCATTGACCATATCATCTGATGTAATCACGCATTCTTGCAACCTTACAGGCATGTGTCTTGTTCATTGAGGTATGCTTGGGTCTGCTTCACCTCGGACTTCTTCTTGTCAAACTTCTCTTTTGACTTCACTAGCTGGTTCTTCACATAAAATTCTCACTGAATCCTTCTTAACATTTTCAGTACAATCCCATTCCTTAAGCTCATCTATGATCACGTCCCTGCTGATCACTACTTGCTTGTTTACTGGGTCGAACAACTAGTATCCTTCAGTGGAATGATATCCTATTAGGATCATTTGACTCGACTTGTCATCAAGTTTACTTCTCAACTGATCTGGAACATGTCTATGTGCTATATATCCAAACACCATCAAATGACTAAGGCTAGGCTTGACACCAGACCAACATTCTTCTGGCGTGATTCCTTTTAGCTTCTTCGTCGGACATCTATTCAAGATGTGTGTTGCTGTCGACACAACTTCTCCCCATAATTCTTTGGGTAGATGCTTGCCTTTCAAAATACTTCTCACCATATTCGTGATGGTTCTATTCTTCATTTCTACATTTCTATTCTGCTGTGGAGTGTAGGGTGGCACCACCTCATGCACAATCCCTTCTTTCTCACAAAATGCATCGAAATCTTTCGACACATACTCTCTACCACCATCAGTCCTCATAATCTTTAGCTTTCGACTAATTTGTCTTTCGACCATAGATTTGAATTTGGTAAATACCTCGATCACGTAACTTTTCTTCTTGATCAGGTAAGTCCATAGTTTTTTTATTGAAATTATCTATGAATGTGACAAAGTATCTGTTACCCCTAATTGAATCCACATGGATAGGACTACCTACATCAGAGTAATGACTTTAAGAATTGCCTTCGACTTTCTTCCTGTATCCTTGTTGAGTCTATTCCTGTGTTGTTTCGCCTGAACACATTCTTTACACACTTTGCTTGGAATGTCGATTTCTAGTAATCCTGAAACCATGTTTCTTCTCTTCAAATATTTGATGTCTTTAAAGTTGAGATGACCAAGTCGATAATTCCATCCCCATTCATCTCAGCTGGCCGTAGTTGTTGCACCCTAATTTTGACCGTAAGATGCCACCTATTTTTGCGCATTTTTTTTTGTTATGTGACTTTATATTTAGTATTTATGCGTTAACTAGTTGTGCAGACGCAGTAGTGTCAAGATTCAATTTGAAGATCCAGAGAGTACCAAGCATTTTCAAAACTCAATTTGTAATGGATTTGGCTATAACCACAAAAACGGGTTCAACTGTATCAGTAACTCTAATTTCCCTTGTTCTTTGGTCTGCTTGCGTTTGACTTTCACATATTCTGGACATCGTTGGGTATTCTCATTAAAGTGTGTTGACGGCTTATTCAAACGTTGTCGAGAGATTGCAAAATAAGGATGTTACTATTAATTACTAGTTCTAAGGCTGACTTGCACAATTTGATTTCCTTACTTCGAAGTTCAAGTTCAATTAAAGGGTTTAAGGAAGCAAGACTCAAGTCCTTGAAATTCATTAGATTCAAGAGCTTTATGAACGAATTGCAAAGTTCACGAGTTTCGTTTCATTACAATATTCAAATATTGGTTTGCAAGTTCAAAAGCTAAGTGAGAACTCATTCTTGTTTCAACTAGTCCACGACCTTACATAAATGAGAGTTTTTTTTCATCTCGACCAAGCCTTGGTATGTGAATCTAAGAAGAATTTGTGTGACAATCAAAAGAGGCATGAACATACTCTTTTTAGTTTCATAATCTCATCAGCCTGTTCATTTGGAAGCAAAATACATAAGGATTTAACATTATGCCAACAACCAATTTACATTGTTAAGGTTATTTATATAAGTTTGTACAAGTTCTGGAAAACAATATTGACATAACCATTGCATTCATGGTCCGGCTATGCTACTGAAACACTAAAAGAATGGGAAATGAGACTATTTGCATCAGCAACGTGTCGCTACTCGAAAAATACGCGCAACGACGGGGAAGGCGAAAAGGAAAAGGACAGAAGAGTCGCCACCAAACTTTATTTATCCCATAAGGGGAAAGGAAAATATCGATAAAACCTTAAGAAAAGAATGGACAAGATGGTCTCGCAACCAAGATTGGGTTCGGAAGTCGGTTATGCAAGGGGAAGGTATTAGCACCCCTCGCATCCATCGTACTCGATGGGAACCATTTGTTTGTCGTGTGTGATTTATTTGCTTAAAAAATACTATGAAGAGTGTTCCAAAAGATACAGAAAAGGGTTTAGAAACGGGGAAAGAAAGGTACCGCGAGGAAGAAGGGAAAGAGCGGACTCGGTAGGACTTCGCAGTCCTAGGCCTACGTATTCTCAACGGATATGAGAAAGTCAGAGTTGACGTAGTTCGGGAAACTACGGGTATGAGGGGAATGTGCTCGACAAGGATTGTGGCCCTTGTGCCTACGTATCTTTACTTGAACGAAGTAAAGAATCAGAGCAGCCGTAGTTCGGCCTACAATTTGTTGATGTTTTTATGGATGATGCTATCGTACGCATTCTAGCAGTTAGGTGTATTGCTGCTCGCTCATTGGAGACTTAGGCATTACCTGTTTGCGGTAGAACGGACGTATCATATCCTTTTCGAAAGATAAGTTTTCGCCATGCGAGGCAAGATGTCACATTTGATTTGTTGAATTGTTTTTTTTAAGGCGAGATAGGTCCTCGGATAGTAACCCTTACGGGTAGTACCCAATTCTTTATCTCAAAGTTTTTGTTATGAAAGGGTGTGGCGAACATAGCGTCTTCGTATTGAATAACAAGTATCAAAACCACACACACTACAGTGAGCATCTTGACACTCGGAGAGGAAGAAGTCTACACTTAATCCTCTCTTTTTAGTTCAATACAAAGAGAACTTCATTCTCTTATTAAAGTGTTTTTGGTTTTGAATGGTAAGTGCTTTTGCGACAGAGAACCCTACGGTAAACGTCAGCACTCGGGATAGGAGAAGGCCTACGCCTAACCACTCCACGACCATTCAAGTTTTTATTACGAAAAGAAGTTTAAAAATGCGCTCGGTACGGGACCGAGGTTTTTTAGGTGACAAAGGTTGCGGGAGGAATTTATGGGAAAATAGGTGGCGGATAAAGTCACGTCTTCGTATTGAAAGACGAGTATCGAGACCACCCGCACTACAGTGAATATCCCAACACTCGGAGAGGAAGAAGTCTACACTCAATCCTCTCTCTTTAGTTCAATACAAAGAGAATCGATTTACTTATTGTAAGATATGGTGAGTTGGTTTAACCATTATTTGAGAAAATCCGCTTGACGTTGGGTCAAGGGTTTTAGTTGCTTAAAAAGACTTGAGGCGAAGCGAGCAAGGTCGATGGCGGACGCACAAGGCGGCCGACTTACAAGGGTTAAAAATGGCTCGATAAAATCGAGAGTTTGCTTTTGAAAATGGTTTATGGAATCAAAAAAGTCACCAAGGACAATAGCAACATTCCTACTAAAATCATACAACATACGGGATTAGTCGGCTAAAAAAAACGAGACCTGCAATAAAAACGGCGAACTCCTTGAGAAAAAAATTTTTTGGAGGTAAAAATAACAAAAATAAGTGGAAAACAGTGGGGTAACACGGGTGGCCGTGTTGTATGACACGGCCCGTGTCACAGTTCCAGGAAAAAAAATGAGTTTTGGGTCAAAAGTGGTGTGACACGGCCGTGTTGTGTGACACGGCCCGTGTCACAAGGTCTGGGCCAAAAAAACAAGTTAGAATCTCAAACAGAGGTACAACACGGGTGCCCGTGTTGTGTGACACGGCCCGTGTTGTAAGCCCAGGGCATTTTTCACTTTGAAAAGCCACTCAGAGATGTAACACGGCCGGCCGTGTCGTGTGACACGGCCCGTGTTGGGCTGCCAGATGAAAAATTCCAAACTTTCTCTTGTTTTTTGCTTCCTTTTGTGGTTCTTTCAAAAGGGTTTCTTGGTCCCTTTGGAATCTTACATGTTATACTCAACACAACAACACTCAAACCAAGAGAACAAAAGATAAATGCACAATGTAAAAGAAGAGAAAAGTTTGAAGAAATGGATACCCAAGAGTTGTTTCCCTCCTTGCAAAGCCTCCACTGATTTTGGCTAGGTGTTCACTTCTCTTCACTCTATGCTTTGATGGCTCTCCTTCTCAATGGCTCCCTTGTATTTCTCTTTCACTCTCTAAATCTTTTGCTGGTTTTTTTTTTGCTCTCTCTATTTTTCTTGTTTTTCTCTCTTACTCTTTGCTCTCAAATATCTCTCTCAATGCTTGCTTGTGTGTTGTGATAGTGAATGATAGTGAATGATCTTTTTGTGTAGCCTCCAAGCCTTCTTATCTCACTTTTTCTGCTGCATTTCCTGCTGTACCAAAACCACAACTCTTGCACACTTCTCCATTTTCAGAATTTCCATTCTTGGCAATATCTTTTACCACCTTTTGGTGCAGCCCCACTTTCCTTCCATTTCTAGTATGTTTTTGCTGCATTTTCTTCTGCAGCACTCTACCTCTCTATTCACCCTTGTACCCATTGGTTGGTTGGTTTGTTTGGACATACCCATGTAGTCAATACACTACCTTTTGGACATCATTTTCAAATTCTGATTTTTGATGTGTAGATGTATCAACATAAGCTTATAGCCTTGGTTTTGTGACATAAAATGATTTTGTAATATGATACACATTGCCACTTCTTGCATGGGATTGTTTTGGATCATATTCAAATTGCTCATGGTTGAACATGCATGGTATTGATCTTGAAATATTCCAACATTGAATTAGCTCTTAAATATTTTCCTTGCATGTTTGTAAGCACAAGGAGGGTCATGTGGACTTGATGGAGCATGGGGGATACCATGGCATGAAGTTATTTAGAATCTTGAATTAAGACTAGAAATAGCTTAATTTCCTAAGCATTATCAAGAGTTTGAAATTTGGTAACCAATGTAACATTCTTGAAAATGTCAAGAGATTTCTCTTTGTAAAAACTCTTGAATCTAGCCTTGAATTCATGAACCTTGAATTTGGAATGGTGGGCCTCCCTTATGCCATTGAATTTGAAAGAAATGAAGAAATGAGTCAAGCCTTGAAAGAGGGCAAATTTTGGGGTGCAACAGCTGCCCTTATTCAAGCGACTTGGACCTGAAGGGATGAAAAGCAAACACTTTCAAACATTCGAGGTAAAAGGTGATTGAATACAAAAGAACCCAAAAATTTGCCAACCGTATAATGAAACCTCTGACATCACCATCAGGCACCTATGACAGGTAGAACATCTGACTTCGCCATCAGTCGTTGATCAGATACAAACACCTGACCCTGCCGTCAGCTCTTAATAGCATTCTAACTTCGCCGTCGGAACTTAACATCAAATTTGTGAGATCTGACCTCACCGTCAATATTCAACATAATCTGTAAAAACATCTGATTGGTAGAACGTCTGATCTCGCCGTCAGTCCTCCATATCCTCTGACTTCTCCATCAACTTACAACATAATCTGACTTCGTCGTCAATTAAAATCATCTGACTTCGCCGTTATTTCTCAAACCATTTTGACGTCGTCGTCAACCCTCTACATGATCTGACTTCGCCATCAATTCTCCATATAAAATTTGGAAAAACACCTGACTTCGCTGTCAGTCCTTAACATCAAATTGATAGGACACCTGACTTCACCGTCATCCCTCCATAATCTGACTTTGTCGTCAATTCTTTACATAATCCGATCTCGCCGTCAACTCTCAACATAACCTGACTTCGCCATCAACTCTCTTCATGACTCTGACTTCGTCGTCAATTCTCTTCATAATCTGACTTCGTCGTCAATTTTCTTCATAATCTGACTTCGTCGTCAATCTTTTAATAATCTGACTTCGTCATCAATTCTCTTCATCATCTAACCTCGTTGTCAATTCTCTTCATCATCTGACCTCGTCGTCAATTCTCTTCATAATTTGACTTCGTCGTCAATCTTTTAATAATCTGACCTCGTCGTCAATTCTCTTCATAATCTGACCTCGTCGTCAATTCTCTTCATCATCTGACATCGTCGTCAATTCTCTTCATAATCTGACTTCGTCGTCAATCTTTTAATAATCTGACCTCGTCGTCAATTCTCTTCATAATCTGACTTCGTCGTCAATCTTTTAATAATCTGACCTCGTCGTCAATTCTTTAATAGGATCTAACTTCGCTGTCAATTTTTAATAAGATCTAACTTTGCCGCTAGCTATCAAAATCATTTGACTTCACCGTCACTTCATTTTGCTAAAAAGCGAGCATCGAACCCGAAGGTCGGCTCAACCTTAAGTTCAGAAGAACATTCGTCGATTCATCATCTGGGTGAAGAAATCCGTTGGGGAAACATGGATTGAATAAATAGACTCCACTAAGGAGACCGATAAGATGAACAGATTTGTCAATGACCTGGCTGGAGGTCTGGATACCACGCAGGATCGAGAAATATACTGATAACTGCTGGAGATACGCTTGAAAACAAAGGGGTGGCAACCCGACTTATGTTTTACATGCATATGTTTGAATATGGCGTAATGCTTCATACGAAATGGACATGTTACGCGTTTGGGAGGATGTCATGCATGATGCAAATGCAAAGGAAACACTTTAGCAAAATAAATGCCAAAGAGAAAGGATTAATTCTGCCGGGGAAAAAACTAGACACGTCTAGTACAAATGTTGGGGAAAACAAACCCTGGATGGTTTTCTGAGCGAACTTCTGGGTAAAATTGTTCCGCTAAGAGCAAATCCACCCTGTTGGGGATTAGACAGAGAGGGAATAGACATCAACCTTTGCTTGGGGAAATGAGCAATAAACTCGACAAATACAACTTCCGCTTGAGGAATGAGTCAATGACCTAGACTCTAAGGGGAAAGGAGCCAGTTGTTTAAACTCTATGGGGAAAACAAATTTCTGAATTCGTTCCACTGCTGAGGGATAAACCCACACCCGCTCACTGGAAACGATCCTGCTCTGCTGAAGATGTCAATCTTGGCCTGCTGAGGATATCCTTTGATTGTCAAGGTTTCAAACTGCTGGGGGTGACCACTAGGGGTCGCCCATGACTTTACTAGAGATGCCCCTGTCTAGGCTGAATATTGATTTGAAGATCTGATTAACCACGGGGTTGAAATACGTCATGCAATACACCCATGGTATTGAAAAGATGCCCCTGACTGTGCTGGAATTTGCTTTGGTGATCTTGAGTTTTGTGGGAGGACCCACAGTCTTTGCAAATAATGCCCCTGACTGGGCTGTTGATTGCGTTGAAGCTCTTGAATTTACCCAACAAAAGTTGCACAACTTCGTGGGAAACACCCACAGTCTTGCGGAGAATGCTCCTGACTGGGCTGATAATGATCTTGAAAATCTTCGAAATTGATCCTGGACTGATCTTGCATATGTGAATGCTTGATGATAATGATGTTCCATAAATGGAAATGCAAATGCTAGAGTGGAGATACAAGAGCTCGGGAGTATGATATGATTATAGGTATGCATATGATGCAAGATGCTTATGAAGTCGAATGCGATGTGTATGATGCATATGATAATGATGGATGCAGGCAGTTTATTGGGAATGCAGGTGATGACGTGGTGGACTTTTGGTGGTTGCCAATGTAAATTGGACTTTGGGTTGGAAGTACCAGATGAGGGCTGGTATTCGGAGGGTAGACCAGATGGGACTGGTTGGCGAAAGGTTAGGTTGTCAAAGGATGGCTGATTTTGTGGTTTGCCAGATGGGAGTTGGGCTTTGGGATAAGGTTTACCAGACCAGAACTGGTGGCAAAAGGTTAAGTTGTCAGACGAGAACTGACTTCTAGGTTTGGTGTCAGACTGGAACTGACTTTGTGGTTTGTCAAACGAGGACTGGTTAAACAGAAGGCTAAAGGAAGGATGACCAGATGGGAGCTGGTTTAAGGGCTGACATGTATCAGAAGGGAATTGGTGTTTAGTGAAGGGTTGACCAGATGGGACTAGTATAAAGGTTTGCCAGACAAGAACTGGACTTTGGAAGTTCTGATTTGTTTTGATAGGTGACAGGTTTAGGCTGTGGGATGAAGGATCCAATGACAGCAAGGCCTTCGGACGGTTAAGGTTATTGGGTGAGATGACGGTACGATTCCCCGACACTCGTTTTGAACTCAACAATTGTTGATGAGGATGAACTTGCTTGAGTATCTTGCCATGAGACGACCTCGAGATGGCTTGCACCAGAGTTTGAACCACGAATAAATTCATCATTGTTTAACCGACTCTTGGTGGTTGGCTTCAATATACTCTTTGGAGTAGTTTGCTCTTGAAAGAGCGTTGAAGCGATTTGACTTATCCTGATTGAACATTGGAGGGATCTATCCTCAAGTCAAAGAAACTCTGGGTCGCCTGCCCCTGATTGGCGGAATCTTGAGATAATTCACTTCTGATCAACCGCTTATTGAAGGATTTTCCCCATAATCAACAGTTGTTTGGAGATTAGCCTCAGGTTGACTGATTCCATATTTTTGATGTTAATGCCCCAGATCCATAGGGTGACAAGGTATATTCGATTATGATCCAGACTGCTGAATGATCCAGTCCTGTTTGATTGCTTCGTGTTGGAATTTCCTTGATGCCAACTACTGACTTGTAATTAAAATTGTTTATCCATGAACGATAATTTTAATGCGACGTTCATGCAAGTTTGAAAGAAATGTCATTTATTAAGTGTCATGGTTGTGAGACGAATGGACCGTTAGTCCAAACGTTGTGCTAATTTGATTGGTGTGAAAGATATAGCAAGGATATTGACACCAATGCTGATGATTAGCAAATATGTGGGGAGTCAGTTTACGCAACCTTGCGATAATATGCTTTCAAAATAAACCTCGCCTCAATTAGGTCTTTCGAGGGTTGTAACATGGCTTGGTTCATGGTTTATGAAGCAAAGGATATTAGGCTCAAAGTATTATTTGTACCCACCCCTTCTTATTGATGATCTCCAAACCTACGTTCAGTTAATTCTGCACCTATTTGACGGTGTAAGCTTGATAGTTCAAGGTTTGCTCGAAATGGCAGTCACCTTATTTTGATGGATGTCAGTAGCCCCTTGATTTGGGTGGCCACTGAATCTTATTTTGTTTTTTTGTTGAGGGTTTGAGGACCTCTTTTGATTTTGTTTTGATCCCTAACTTTTGCATGGACTGATTTTGCTTGTCAGATCCATCGGGATAGCCTTGATTTTTGCCTAAGTCTCCCTTTTGAAGTGTTTGACTTAGCAGGCTTTTGATGATTTTTTTATAATTTTGTTGGCGAATTGTGACTGCCATGTCGTGGGTCATTGATGAACAACCGTCTTCTGGATTTTGCTTTGTTGATTCGAATGCGAGATTGAATTAACTGACAACTACCCTGCCCCAGGTTGAGTGTAAGGGTTTGAATGTCCGAAGAAACTCCTACTTCTAGGCTCGAAGTGGTTGACTAGGGATTAACTCCTTATATCTCCGATGTTTTAGGGGATTTGAAACAATGCATGTACATCATTGACGAGATTTTATCTGAATGTATATAGTTTGCAATCATGGGTATTTCGTTTTCGTCATCCTCCCTCCAATATTTGCTAAAACAACAGTGATATAATGGAGTGGATAAAAGTGTATGTGTCTGTGATAAGTGGAAATAATGAGTGAATACGACGTGACCAATTCGGAAAATGCATAATCATTTCATTAATATCACCATTCAAAACAACAATGTTTAAACACAAGTAGCAATTAACAAGAAGTAAACTACAAATGCAAATGATGTAAAGTGCCCAAGGACTTCCAATGTTGAGGACGTCTGCCTGTCTGGACCACTGGCTTCTGGAAATGACCCTTGAAATCTTCGAGCTTAGACAACTGAGAGGTTGACATGGACAACCAAACTTCCTTCTGGAAAAGAGATGTACCCTTTGTCGATCAACTGTTGCACCTTGGCTTGGAAGGCTTTGCATTCTCCAGTCGAGTGCCCCATAGATCCTCCATGATACCCATACTGAGCATTGGGATTGTACCCGGGAGGGTAAGGTTTTGGCACAGGCTTAAGAGTTTTAGGCTCTACCAATGAGTTTTGAATCAAAGGCGAGAGAAGCTGACTGTGCGACATAGGGACTGGATGAAGAGGAGCAGTCCTTCTTTCCAAGTTGTTGTTGGGCCTATTCTGATTGTGGCGCTGATTCGGATGATCTCGGCCATGGGCTTGTTGATTTGTATGAGGAGCGACCCATAGGAAGAAGCTTTAAGCATGGCTGATTTTTCATAAGGATAACATGGCACTAGTAATGATGCCTGTTGAGCAGATGAGGGACCACAGAGTTTTACTGGTATATCGTGAGAATACTCAATGTTTGTTATGAATGCGTTGGTTTCATCCTTGTCTTCCTCATGGAAATCATTGAAGGATTCAGTCTCACTAGCTTGGCTGCTGGAGGCGTCTTGGATTTGTCCACTTTTAAGGTAGCTTTCGATGCGCTCTCCTACAATTACAAGGTCAGAGAAACTTGTTGGCATACAGCCAGCCATTCTTTTAAGATAAGAACCATGCAAACTGTCGATGAACATGTCAATCAGTTCCTTGTCCGAAAGTGGTGGTTGCATTTTTGCTGCGAATTCTCTCCACCGCTGTGCATATCCCTTAAAGGATTCATTTTCATTCTGAGAAAGGCTTTGCAACTGCATGCGGGTGGGAATAATGTCTAGATTGAACTGGTAAAACTTTAGAAAAGCGCTAACTAGGTCCCTCCATGATTGGATATGACTCCTTTCTAAATCTGTGTACCAACTTAATGATGCCCCACTCAGACTTTCTTGAAAACAGTGAATCATCAACTTGTCGTCATGAGTGTAAGGGGTCATTTTTCGATACTACATTACCAAATGACGCCTCGGGCAACTAAAGCCGATGTACTTCTCGAAGTTGGGTGCCTTGAATTTTGGAGGAATCACCAAGTCTAGCACTAGACACATATCAGCAGCATCGAGGTCGGGCATGCCAGACACTTTCATAGCTTGAATTTTCTCCTCAAGGGCGCGAAGCTTTTCTTTCATGGGATCAGTTGTTGGCATCCTCTGGGGTCGAGTAGGAACGTTTACTTGTGGAGGATGGCCATCCGGCGGAAGATCATACAGTGGATTATTCGTCACAGTAAACCCTGGTGGGGACTCAACATTCTGGCGGTCGTTCTCTGGCATAGCTACCTCAGTTTGCATTGTTTGACTGGCACTTCAAGGCGTCTATGCTCCTTTTGTTTCAAACACTTCACAGCTCTCATGAGTTCAGTAGGAGTGTCGGGAAATCAACCAAGATTTATAAATAGAGGATGGGTAAGCTTTTGGTATCTGGTAAGGGAAGAAAATGCAAAATAATGTAGAGATGCTTAGTGTATACTCGAAAGCTCGGGTAGAAAGCTTTATCCTCACAAACCATCCCAATAGACCCAACAGGTTAGAAAGAAACACAATAATAAAATAAAATAAAACATAAAAACAAATAGAGCACAAATGCAACAAACAAACTAGATTTGGCTTGCTAGGAATCCCCAGCAGAGTCGCCAGCTGTCGCTACTCGAAAAATACGCGCAACGACGGGGAAGGCGAAAAGGAAAAGGACAGAAGAGTCGCCACCGAACTTTATTTATCCCATAAGGGGAAAGGAAAATATCGAGAAAACCTTAAGAAAAGAATGGACAAGATGGTCTCGCAACCAAGATTGGGTTTGGAAGCCGGTTATGCAAGGGGAAGGTATTAGCACCCCTCGCATCCATCGTACTCGATGAGAACAATTTGTTTGTCGTGTGTGATTTATTTGCTTAAAAAATACTATGAAGAGTGTTCCAAAAGATACAGAAAAGGGTTTAGAAACGGGGAAAGAAAGGTATCGCGAGGAAGAAGGGAAAGAGCGGACTCGGTAGGACTTCACAGTCCTAGGCCTACATATTCTCAACGGATATGAGAAAGTCAGAGTCGACGTAGTTCGGGAAACTACGGGTATGAGGGGAATGTGCTCGACAAGGATTGTGGCCCTTGTGCCTACGTATCTTTACTTGAACGAAGTAAAGAATCAGAGCAGCCGTAGTTCGGCCTACGATTTGTTGATGTTTTTATGGATGATGCTATCGTACGCATTCTAGCAGTTAGGTGTATTGCTACTTGCTCATTGGAGACTTAGGCATTACCTGTTTGCGGTAGAATGGACGTATCATATCCTTTTCGAAAGATAAGTTTTCTCCATGCGAGGCAAGATGTCACATTTGATTTGTTGAATTGTTTTTTTTAAAGGCGAGATAGGTCCTCGAATAGTAACCCCTACGGGTAGTACCCAATTCTTTATCTCAAAGTTTTTGTTATGAAAGGGTGTGGCGAACATAGCGTCTTCGTATTGAAAGACAAGTATCAAAACCACACACACTACAGTGAGCATCTTGACACTCGGAGAGGAAGAAGTCTACACTTAATCCTCTCTTTTTAGTTCAATACAAAGAGAACTTCATTCTCTTATTAAAGTGTTTTTGGTTTTGAATGATAAGTGCTTTTGCGACAGAGAACCCTACGGTAAACGTCAGCACTCGGGATAGGAGAAGGCCTACGCCTAACCACTCCACGACCATTCAAGTTTTTGTTACGAAAAGAAGTTTAAAAATGCGCTCGGTACGGGACCGAGGTTTTTTAGGTGACAAAGGTTGCGGGAGGAATTTATGGGAAAATAGGTGGCGGATAAAGTCACGTCTTCGTATTGAAAGACGAGTATCGAGACCACCCACACTACAGTGAATATCCCAACACTCGGAGAGGAAGAAGTCTACACTCAATCCTCTCTCTTTAGTTCAATACAAAGAGAATCGCTTTACTTATTGTAAGATATGGTGAGTTGGTTTAACCATTATTTGAGAAAATCCGCTTGACGTTGGGTCAAGGGTTCTAGTTGCTTAAAAAGACTTGAGGCGAAGCGAGCAAGGTCGATGGCGGACGCACAAGGCGGCCGACTTACAAGGGTTAAAAATGGCTCGATAAAATCGAGAGTTTGCTTTTGAAAATGGTTTATGGAATCAAAAAATTCACCAAGGACACTAGCAACATTCCTACTAAAATCATACAACATATGGGATTAGTCGGCTAAAAAAAAACGAGACCTGCGATAAAAACGGCGAACTCCTTGAGAAAAATTTTTTTTGGAGGTAAAAATAACAAAAATAAGTGGAAAACAGTGGGGTAACACGGGTGGCCATGTTGTATAACACGGCCCGTGTCACAGTTCCAGGAAAAAAAAAGAGTTTTGGGTCAAAAGTGGTGTGACACGGCCGTGTTGTGTGACACGGGTGGCCGTGTTGTGTGACACGGGTGGCCGTGTTGTGTGACACGGCCCGTGTCACAAGGTCTGGGCCAAAAAAACAAGTGAGAATCTCAAACAGAGGTACAACACGGGTGCCCGTGTTGTGTGACACGGCCCGTGTTGTAAGCCCAGGGCATTTTTCACTTTGAAAAGCCACTCAGAGATGTAACACGGCCGGCCGTGTCATGTGACACGGCCCGTGTTGGGCTGCCAGATGAAAAATTCCAAACTTTCTCTTGTTTTTTGCTTCCTTTTGTGGTTCTTTCAAAAGGGTTTCTTGGTCCCTTTAGAATCTTACATGTTATACTCAACACAACAACACTCAAACCAAGAGAACAAAAGATAAATGCACAATGTAAAAGAAGAGAAAAGTTTGAAGAAATGGATACCCAAGAGTTGTTTCCCTCCTTGCAAAGCCTCCACTGATTTTGGCTAGGTGTTCACTTCTCTTCACTCTATGCTTTGATGGCTCTCCTTCTCAATGACTCCCTTGTATTTCTCTTTCACTCTCTAAATCTTTTGCTGGTTTTTTTTTGCTCTCTCTATTTTTCTGGTTTTTCTCTCTTACTCTTTGATCTCAAATATCTCTCTCAATGCTTGCTTGTGTGTTGTGATAGTGAATGATAGTGAATGATCTTTTTGTGCAGCCTCCAAGCCTTCTTATCTCACTTTTTCTGCTGCATTTCCTGCTGTACCAAAACCACAACTCTTGCATACTTCTCCATTTTCAGAATTTCCATTCTTGGCAATATCTTTTACCACCTTTTGGTGCAGCCCCACTTTCCTTCCATTTCTAGTATGTTTTTGCTGCATTTTCTTCTGCAGCACTCTACCTCTCTATTCACCCTTGTACCCATTGGTTGGTTGGTTTGTTTGGACATACCCATGTAGTCAATACACTACCTTTTGGACATCATTTTCAAATTTTGATTTTTGATGTGTAGATGTATCAACATAAGCTTATAGCCTTGGTTTTGTGACATAAAATGATTTTGTAATATGATACACATTGCCACTTCTTGCATGGGATTGTTTTGGATCATATTCAAATTGCTCATGGTTGAACATGCATGGTATTGATCTTGAAATATTCCAACATTGAATTAGCTCTTAAATATTTTCCTTGCATGTTTGTAAGCACAAGGAGGGTCATGTGGACTTGATGGAGCATGGGGGATACCATGGCATGAAGTTATTTAGAATCTTGAATTAAGACTAGAAATAGCTTAATTTCCTAAGCATTATCAAGAGTTTGAAATTTGGTAACCAATGTAACATTCTTGAAAATGTCAAGAGATTTCTCTTTGTAAAAACTCTTGAATCTAGCCTTGAATTCATGAACCTTGAATTTGGAATGGTGGGTCTCCCTTATGCCATTGAATTTGAAAGAAATGAAGAAATGAGTCAAGCCTTGAAAGAGGGCAAATTTTGGGGTGCAACACAACGCACCTAAGGTTCGGTTAATCGTCGTAAGCATGCGCTTTACCAGTAAGGAAGCACTGCTGTCACACCAGACTGCGTGCAGGCCCCCCTTCATACAGAATCAAATTTGAGATCATTGTAGCCTTTCCTTCCACGCCATAAATGCAAGATTGATTTTGTGTAACTCCACGGAAGATTGGTCGTACCATGTTGTTTCCTAAACAAATGGAAGAACCACCTTCAGCCTGCAAAACACAACTAATACGCGGATACCGTGAAAGAAAAGTGAAAGACAAAGTTAAAAGAGAAGAGATAATTGGTCGTTTTAGCCCTCAGCATCTTGAGTCCATCATCAGGTTAAACTTCGAGTGGCCAAAAGGGCGACAAACTAAAGCTGCCACCAG
The DNA here is from genome assembly GCA_963859935.3 of Lathyrus sativus. Classification (NCBI taxonomy): domain Eukaryota; kingdom Viridiplantae; phylum Streptophyta; class Magnoliopsida; order Fabales; family Fabaceae; genus Lathyrus; species Lathyrus sativus. The sequence continues at coordinate 2,714,760 of OZ012735.1, forward strand.
CTTCCTACCGAACATCGAAGATTTGGGAACTCGAGCGCGAAAGGCAACTAAGCAGATGGTTCAGCAATGAGAAACACAAATGAGCAACAACATTCTTTTCTTCACGGTTCAGACCAACAAGCCATCATCACCGTTATACCCTTCTCGCCGATGGCACAAGACCGGCAGCCTCCAGACTTAAGTTTGCCCCTGAAAGAAGAAGAGGAAAGTAAGTATGTTTCTAACAGTTCAAGATTTTGCCCTAGAGAAATCGAAAACAATAACAGAACCAGGCATCTCAGCACAAGTTCGCAACAGGCCACGAGAAGCAACTTCAGGCTGCTATCAACATCAGCAACCATACAAGCTACAAACAACAGCAATACAACCATACCAGGTGCAAGCAACAAGTATATCAAGCATAAGCGCTAACCAGTATTTGCAAGAAGGTAATGCCACTGCAGTACTGAACAACATCAATGCCAATGGCGAGCAACACTAGCTGCAACTGCACAACATCAAATTCAAACAATATCCATAAAGTCAAACCAGAAGCTCCTTCTTTGAATCAAATGCTGAAAATTGAAACACCAACCTGAAAATGACAGAGAAAATCATGTGATAAATCCCAGAGTCGAAGCCCAAATAAATGTGGTGATTCCTAACTTAAAAGCTTCAAGTCATGATAACGACAACATCAACGTCATCAGTAAGCTCAATCATCTGGCCAGAAAATCTCAGTAAACAAACCAAGGTGTCCACCCAAGACATTTCAAGCACAAATCCTGCAATAACAAAAGGCGATAGGCCGCCCATGACTATCGAGGAAGCCACACCGCGAGTAAAGAATAGTGGCCTCTTTGAGATTCAAAAATAGTTGAAACGGTAATCATGAAACACGCTGAATAGCCCTGTGTTGATACTGAGGGGGTGCTCACATCACAACAGTAGAGAGGCATTCTTCATCATTGTCTTAACTTGAATCTTGTGTGGACTGGTGAGTACAAGCTTGATCCAATAAAACCTGTATCAAAACACAGTCAGAACACAGCCAAAACACTTCACAAGCGCTCAACCACGAATCATTCAAAAAAACCGATCCCAAGATATTTCCAAAAGAAGGAACAAGCACATGCATAATTAAGACATTCTTCAAATTTCCCAGACAAAAATTAAACACATTGAAGCAAAAGGGGGAAATAACTTACAATCCCATCGGCTAGAACTACTCCAAAAGATTGTTGCAACTGAACTGGATGCTTCAAATGAGAGCAATGATTCTCATAACAGCACCAACATTACTTTGGAAAGGCTGGAACTTCCGTAACTACAACCAAAAACAATCCACTCATCATTAGTTGAAGACGGAGATGAAGTTATATTACACAAAATAATGATGGTTGTTTGATGGATCATATGACTACTACTATTGCTTACCAGAAGATGAAAACTCTGAAACAAGAACTTACTTTGGATCACACGTTTCTTCCCTGGCCCAAAACGAATTGTTTTCTGCACCTGCCGAATCACAAGTCACGAGTTAGCAAAGTGATTGAAGAATATACCGTTAGAATATCCCATCAAATTCTCAAACATTGAACCTAGACGGATAAGATTGCAAACGAAATTGATACGGTATTAAGAGATTGGATTTTCATTTAAGAGATTAAAGCGAGAAAAGGAAAGTTTTCAAATTGATTGGTACCGAAATAGAAATCCAATCAAGCCTTTAGAGTGCTTTAAATCAGTTTCAAGGCAATGGATTCCAAGACGCCTATATAAGACGAAGAGGAGAAGGAGTTCGGGGAATGAAAAAAAACCCTAAGCTACTAAATCCAAAAAACCTAGAGATTGAAGAAAGAGACTTATCTCTTCTGCCGTCAAAGTCCTTGGAGCTTCCTCTTTGCCATCCAAAATCCCCCGTCGTCTCCGACTTTCGGTAACCCTTTGATTCATGTTAAAACCTTCGAACTTTTGATGTTTTGTTTTGTGTTTCAGGTGCAAAACGAAGGAAATAATGGAAGGAGAAGTGAGAACAAAGCGGTAGAGAGAAAGAAAGACGAATCAGATAGAAACAAGAGAGGGTGAGATCGAGAGGAGGAAGATGAACGAAGGGGGATTGGGGTTGATCTGGGGGTTTAGGGTTTCCGTTTTGTTTTTTTTTTGTTTGTTCTATTTTTTTATGCTAATCCTGTACACACACACCCACAGGCATTACAATGCACACTTCACACACACACATCCGATCCCCAACAGATCAGATCAAACGCTCCACGCTGCTTTCCACCGTATACCCTCATAACGCCACACGCACACGATCACACGCAATTAACCTTTTAACAGTTAATTAGTCATTAAATCACCCCATAATCATCATTTGAACTTTTAAATAACCCAAAAAACCTCTTAATTAATTTATTCAATTAAATAACCCTTTATTTAACTGTTTTGACTAATATTTTGTTTTGATAAATCAATCTCTAATAACCTAAAATCTATTTATTTTATTAATTAATTAAGTTGCTCAATCTTATTAATAGTTATTTACCTCACAAACTTTTTTTAAATTAAAACCCATTTCTCTTTTAATAATAATATCATTCCCAATTAATCTTAATAATAGCACTTTTTTTATTAAGAAATACTCCATTAATTGGCCCCCTTTTTTATGATTATATTAAAAATTTAAACAACTTGTTCCTATTTAATAATAACTAAAAACCCTTTTCTTAAAATTAATACTTTATAATGACAACTTTTTTAAGTAGACCATTTCACTTTTTTATTTATTTAATAAGATAAAAAATAAAACCTCCTAGATGTTTAGTAGCCCTTTTTTTAAATCACTCTTTAGGACTTAATTAGTCGTCTAAATCTTTTATTAAGTTAATTAATCTAACTCTTTTCACCAGTGACTTCCCTTAAAAAGTCAATCTCACCAAAACAATTCAACCTTTTTTTTCTTACAAATCAATTCACATAAAAATTAATCCAACACTTTTTTTCAAAGCCAAATATCATCAAATAATATTTTTCTCAATATGCCTTAAAATCAATTCAACCTTCAACTAAATTAATCAATCCTACATCGTAAAATTTAATCGTGCACGCACTTATCCTTTACGCCTCTCCCCATTCACAATTTCACATTCACATCACTTGCACTCACCTAGCGCTTTCATGCGTGTGTATGGCTTTATCTTCTGCAATTTATATTCCGCAATTACATTATCGTAATTTACTTTCCACATCGCATCCGTCCAAAGGAAGAACCTGTGCATGATCTCAACAATCGTGCGTATGCATTCACACTTGCAACATTCCCCCCCACACGATCCTTGATCCCATTCAAGTTGATCACTTAAGATAGATCTTACCCCATAGGAAGGACCTTGTCTTTTATCTTACAACTTAGACAAAACACAAACAACACAATACAATTTACTCCAACACATTAGAGAAAGATATTAATCATCTTAAGTGAGATAAAATCTCCATCCCACAACAATACAATCAACATGTAGGGACTTTGCCTTAAGAGAGATAGAGGCATACTCGTCAAACAATCCGAGTACTTGAGCCCTTTTCTTAAGACGATGCAAAGACTATTTTTCTACAACCTGTGGCGGTTATATCTCCCCTAAAATGATAAAGCATCTCTTCTCCTAAAATCAATCAACCAACTACCCTAAACCCGTAGGAACTTTGACCACAGTCAAAGAACTCCTCAAACCCTTTAGGGGAACTACAAATACTCTGATTCCACTCCCGTAAGGATATGTAGGCATAAGATGCGACATCTGATCGAGTATACTTAGAAATAAACCACTAGGGTCTTTCAAACTCTTAAGTAGATCAACACTTAGCAATAAACAAATATAAAACAAGAGGTTCCTGTAGAGTACTACAGAAACTTAGGATGCTAGTATCTTCCCTAAGTTTAACCAACCCCCGAACCTATAACTCTCTAGCTTGCATTTGCATTGCATTGTGGGAATTTCGATCTTTATCCTTCCTTTGGACAAATCAAAGTTCGGTTGCAAAATGAATTAAAGATTCAAACTAATCAATAGTTTGGTATCTGATTTTCACCGCGACAGAAATGGCGACTTCACTGGGGACCTTCAGTAGGTTTCCCTATCTTACTTTATTTATTTGCTTATCGCTTTATATATCTTCTTACTTGCTTAATTGTTTATTTGTATATTTTTTCTTGTGTTTGTTCCTTTTGGGTTATAATCCTTGAGTGGTGAGACAAAGTTCTACATCCGAATTTGAGAGAAATTAAGATAGGATGGTGATATATTCGATGAGGCTTATAGGGAGTGAGTCCCGACTAAGTTGACTCGAGAATCCCGCTTAGTTGAGACCCTTTGAAAATAGTTCAGTTGAACGAGTTTAGTCGTGAAAACTTTTACTATTCTCAATTGGAGTCCATGATACTAAGGACCGTAGTTACCTTTAACCCCACTTTAGCCTTTATTAGGACGTAGTGTGAGGCTATGAGGGAGTAAGTCCCGAAATAATGCTACGCGATGCTACACTCAAAAGTAGTTCTCTTGAGAATATTATTAATCCCGGAGTTAGTTGGAAAATTGATAATATTCGATAGATGGACTAATGACTTTGGGGACTCTTTAGAACCCTGTTCTGCAGGTACCATCCACCTTTAGTCCTTGTCCTTTGGGAATGGGTATACCCTTGGCTCCATACTCGTTGCAAATCTAGGACCTTTGTTTGTTTATCTCTGTGTGCCCTTATGTGCTTACTTGTGTTTGTTGCATTCATGTAGCATCATACTACATTGAACTCCATGGGATTTACCCCTTTATTTATGAACATTGTAGGACATTATGGATAGAATAAATACTCTAAAATATACTTTTAAGAGTCTCAAATTGGATGATCTAAGGGAGTTGGGAGCTTTGATTGAAGACCAAGAGAATTTCAAGGGTAAATATGGGAAGTTACTATCTTTGTTGAGACGTAAGGCAAATGAAGACCTACTTTCCGCTCTATTACAGTTCTATGATCTGATATATCACTGCTTTACTTTTCCAGATTATTAGTTGTTGCCAACTTTGGAAGAATACTCCTTTTTGTTAGGTCTGCCTATTCTAGAAGAATCTCCTTTTCCTTTCTTAGAAAAGGACCCCGAAGAAAGAGACATCGCTAAGGCCCTTTATCTCAGGGTATCCGATGTTAAGGACAACATGGTTGTTAAAAATGAGACTTTCGGTTTGACTGCAGATTTCTTATTCGAAAAGGCTTCATTTTATACTGATTTTACGAACAAGGCTCCATTCGAGGCAATCTTCGCCTTACTTGTCTATGGGGTATTTCTATTTCCAAGTTTTGAGGGGTTTGTGGACCTTAACGCAATTAAGATCTTCATGAAGAACAATCCAGTGCCGACTCTATTGGGTAATACCTACCACTCTATACATCTCCGAAACCTTCGTGGTGGAGGAATGATTACATGTTGTGTGCCCTTATTATATAAATGGTTCCTTACCCACTTGCCCAAATATGTTTCCTTTTGGCACCTTAATGATAAGCGTTGGTCAGAAAAGATTATGGCTTTGACTCATTCCGACATCGATTGGTATAGCCGTGAGTATGACGGAATTCTAATCGTTGATGGATGTAGAGATTTTTCTAATATACTGTTACTCAGCTTTGGTGGAGGGATCACTTACAATCCGATTTTAACCCGCCGACAGTTAGGATATCCGTTGAAGGAACCACCTAAGAGCATACAAGTTGAGAGTGTCTTCTTCGAGGATAATCGAGAACTCCGAGAAAAGATTGTGGAAGCTTGGAAACATTTGCATAAGAAAGATAGGAATAGTTTGGGAAGGCTCAACTGTGTGTCTCTGGAACCGTATCTCCAGTGGGTAAGGAATAGGGCGATCAAGCTGAGGATGCCTTACTCTCGTCAAGATCCTATACCTCCGAGAAGACAGCCCACTTATGTTTTTATGTTCGAAACCGAGAAGTTAGAAGTTGCTTTGAAGAAGTCGCAACATGATTTAGAGTCATGGAAGAACAAGTATCTAGTGTCCGTTGCAGAGATTGACAAACTCCAGAAGCGATTACGGTTGAAGGATGAAGAGTTACTCCCCTGCAAGAAGAGGAAAGTTATGGAGGATTTATTTTTCTCCGACCCACAATGCACTATTTGGAAGCTGATTATGGATAACCTTATTCGTGAGAAGACGCAGTTAGAAGAGCAACTCAAGCAGCAGGATTTGAAACTTCCTTAGTGTCTTTACTAGCTTTTATTTAGCTCTTATTTGGGACTTTTAAAAGCAATTATTTGTATTCCGTTTCAAAATTAAATAAAAACATTTTCTTTTGCCACAATGTTTATAAATAGTTGGGATCCCATGAAGTCCTACTCATCTTGCATTGCATTCTTTCTTTACTCAAGAAACTCAATTTTTATTTCTCAGGTATTGTAACCATGGATTTCAAAAGAGAAGTATTGGAGTACACTTTCCAGAGTCCTAACATTGGAAGCTTGAGAGAACTAGCAGATCTCATCGAGAACCGTTACGCCTTCGCAGCAGAATATGGAGAAGTCTTCCGCTTTCTCGAACTCAAGATGAAAGAAGGGTTGTTGGAGACCTTGGTTCAGTTTTATGATCCATTGTACCATTGTTTCACTTTTCCGGATTACCAGTTGATGCCGACTCTGGAAGAGTATTCTGATTTCCTGAGGATGCCCGTAATGGCCCGTCCCATATTCACCGGCCAGGAAGACGTGCCCAGTCACCAAGAGATTGCAAACTCTACTCATCTCAGCCTAACAGATGTTCAAGCGCACTTGACCACCAAGGAAGGAGTCCTTGGATTCCCAGCTAATTTCTTGATCGAAAAAGTCTGTTACCATGATGAAAGAAAGGAGGTCCTTATCATGGAAGCTACCTTTGCTTTGTTGGTTTATGGGATCTTCTGGTTCCCAAAAGTTGATGATTTTGTTGACATGGATGCAATTAAATTGTTCATACTCAAGAATCCTGTCCCCACCTTGCTAGCTGACACATACTATTTAATCCACTCAAAGAATGCTGAAGGAGGAGGACATATCGTTTGTTGTACCGCTCTGTTGTATTCATGGTTCATTACTCGCCTAACTCGGCACCCGTCTATTTGGGAAGAGGAAGAGTCGCCCCGTTGGTCTGAGATAGTTATGGCCCTTACTCACTCTGACATTGTGTGGTACGACCCTACCTATGGAGGTATATTTATGATCCATAGCATCGGAGGATTTACTAACATACCACTCATTAGGAGAGAAGGGTGCATAAGTTACAACCCTGCTTTAGCTCGTCTCCAATTTGGGCATCCCATGATCGAAGCACCTGACCAGACTCTGTTAGAAGGGATCTTTCTTAAGGAAGGAGAAGACCCAGACCTGAAGACCGTCATAATTTATGCATGGAGATACATCAATAAGGAAGGAAAAGTTGCTTTAGGATACCCCAATTGTGCTATCTCTGAAGAATATCTACATTGGGTGCGCGAAAGAGCTCTCGACCTCAAGATGTCGTTCCCTTTCCATGAACCTATGGTATTGGATTTTCACGATCCAGATTGGTTTGATGTGAGTGAAGTAGATTAGTTGAAGGCTACCTTGGATTAGGCTCAAAAATTGAAAGCCGCTTGGAAGAACAAGTTTTTCACCCTCAAGGTAGAGGGAGAGAAATCCCAGAGGATGCCAGAAGTAGAACTTGCAAGGAAGAGGAAGGCGCGAGAGGATTTATTTTCCTCTAACACCTCTTCAAGAGCTGTCACCAGTAATGATCTTTCCCCAGCAGCTATGGCTTGGAAGGAATGTGTCGATCGACTCATCAGCGAGAAGGCCGAGTTACAAGAACGTGTCAGTCAGTTAGAAGAAGATCTTCGCGCACAGAAGGAGCATAAGGAGTAGATCTCCGAGTTTCTCTTTTGCTTTTGGTTCAATGTAATAAACTCTTAAAAGAGTACTCTGTTTTGTATTGCTTCGACTATCAAATTAAAATAAGTTTTTTTTCAACGTTACAATACCGAAACAATTTGAGTTTCTTGAAAGTTTCATACTCATTTGCATTCTTGCATAAGCATAGCATCGTTTGCATTCCAGGGTCTCACTCTTGCTTCATCTCCACAAGCAAGCTGAATCACCGATACAACACTTGAGCTAGTCAACGCCAGAAGATGGATCAACTAGAACAAGAGAACAGAGTTCTCCGTGATGAAGTTGCCATTCTGAAAGAAAGTTTGGAGAGGTTGAATGGTCTAGTGGAAGCCTTGTCCAATCAAGCCTCGATCAACAACCAAGAAGTTCCAAGGACTGTTATATCTGAAGTAGTATCAGCACCGATCCCAGTGGTGTCTACTATTGCTGAAGTAGCCTACAGCATGCCGCCAGGTTTCCCGTGGGGGATGCCTCCTTATTTCACTCCGGCTGGTTATCGTCCACCTGTTCCCGAGGTTCCTACCGCAACCACTGTTCAAGCTGCTCCTGTAGTTTCTGCTGTGATGACTACCGCGTCTCCACATGTGAACGATGTTCCGTATATTCTGGATGAACCAATTTTACATGGGTCGCTGACCGAAACGGTGGGTTTGGAAGAGAGGATGGACGGATTTTAAGACCAATTTTCTGAAATACAAAAGGAGTTGAGAGCCCTTCGTGGAAAGGACTTGTTTGGTAAGAGTGCTTCTGAGCTGTACTTGGTTCCAAATGTTAAGGTCCCACCGAAACTCAAGGTCCCTGATTTTGAAAAGTACAAGGGGAATACTTGTCCTCAGAGTCATCTTATTATGTACGCCAGGAAGATGTCTGCCCAAACTGATAATGATCAATTACTTATTCACTACTTTCAAGACAGTTTGACAGGCGCCGCACTCAAGTGGTATATGAGGTTGGATAGTACGAAGATTCGAACTTTCAATGATCTAGGAGGAGCCTTTGTCAAGCAGTATAAGTACAATGTGGACATGGCGCCCGACCAAGATCAGTTGAGAGCAATGGCACAGAAAGATAAGGAGAATTTCAAAGAATACGCTCAGCGTTGGCGCGAGTTGGCCGCGCAAGTCACACCACCGTTAGAAGAGAAGGAAATGACCAAAAAATTTCTGAAGACCCTTGGTCCTTTCTTTTACAAGAAGATGGTAGCCAGTGCACCCAGTGACTTTACTGAAATGGTCAATATGGGAATGCGCTTAGAAGAAGGTGTTCGCGAAGGAAGATTAGCCAAAGAACAGAGTGCTCCTAAAAAATATGGGAGTAATTTTGTGAAGAAAAAAGAGCAAGGTGTAAATGCCATTCAAAAGGGACAATTCAGAAAGAGGTACATGCCACCACACCAAGTTGCAGCAGTATCACCAGTGTTTAATGCTCCGGCTTATCAACTACAATCTCCGCAACCCCATCAGCAACCTCAGTCCCCTGTTACTCAACAACCACAACCTCAACAAAGTCCACAGTACTCTCAGCAGAATCGACCATCCAACAATCAAGGTCGTGTGTATAGAAAAATAAATTTTGATCTGATCCCAATGACATATGCTGACTTATTCCCCGCTTTGATTAAAAAGGGTCATATTCAGACAAGAGCTCCACCTTTGGCTCCCGCGAATCCTCCTCCTTCTTATAGGGATGACAAGTTTTGTCCTTACCATCAGGGTGCTCCAGGACATGATACTGAGAGTTGTTTAGGTTTGAAGATGGATGTTCAGAGGCTCATTAAAAATGGAATCTTGTCTTTTAGGGATTCTGACCCTAATGTACAGAAGAATCCATTACCACCACATGGTTCGCCCTCTGTCAATATGATTGAAGATTGTTTGGAAAGTGATGATCAGGAAGTTTCAGATGAAGAGGCTGAAGAAATTTGTGTCATAGTACCCCACTTTAAGGAAGTGGAACGTATAGAGATTGTTTACAATAGCAGGAAGCCAACTGTTACTCCTTTGGTAATCAACATGCATGGACCTGTCCCTTACACTTCTAGTAAGGCTATCCCATACAGGTACAATGCTACTATGCTGGACAATGGAAAAGAAGTGGCTTTTCCCATCATACCTTCAGTAGTTAATATTGCAGATGTCAGCAGAGTAACAAGGAGTGGTCAAGTATAACCTAACTATGCCACCGAAAGAAAAAGAAGTTTTGCTCGAACCATCAGGCCCAAAAGACCCAGTTGTGGGGCAATCTGGTGGATCCAATTTGTCCAATTCAGATGAATGTTTGAAAGTAATTAAGAGGAACGAGTATAAGGTTGCCGATCAGCTCCTGCAAACCCCGTCAAAGATTTTTGTGTTGCAATTGCTGATGAGTTCTGAGGCTCATAGAGAAGCGCTTTAGAAGATTTTGGAACAAGCCTATGTCGAGCAGGATGTGACTATGGAACAATTTGATAACATCATTGGTAGTATTACTTCGAGTGATAATATGGGTTTCAATGAAGACGACCTCCCAGAGGAGGGGAGGAAGCATAACATGGCTTTACATATTTCTATGAATTGCGGGAATGACTCTCTGTCCAGTGTATTGGTCGATACTGGATCCTCTCTAAATGTAATGCCTATGACTACTTTGTCCAAGTTATCCTATCAAGGACCACCTATGAGGCCAGGCCATGTTATTGTCAAAGCTTTCGATGGGTTAAGGAAAACGGTAATTGGTGAGGTAGATTTGCCAATGACTATTGGATTACAGACTTTTATGATCACCTTCCAGGTCATGGATATTCGTGCCGCCTATAGCTATTTGCTAGGGAGGCCATGGATACATGAAGCTGGAGCAGTTACTTCTACCCTGCATCAGAAGTTGAAATATACTTTTGAGGTAAAAACAGTTACAGTTTGTGGAGAAAGAGCTTTGGTGGTAAGTCACTTGTCATCATTCTCATATGTCGAAGCAGAGGAAGAGGTTGGCACGCAATTTCAAGCTTTGCCTATCGTGGACGAGGGTATCCGAGAATCTCAGGCATCCATGTCATCATTTAAAGACGCGCATCGGGTAGTGAACAGTGGTCATCAGACAATGTGGGGAAAGGTGTTGTCTTTGCCAGAGAACAAAAATAAGGAAGGTCTCGGTTTCACCAGCAATTCTGCTCAACAAACCACCAAAATTCAAGGGTTTCCGCTTATCAATGAAGTGTTCTGTAGTGGAGGAGTCGTCTGTCATCCTCAGATTAATGTTGTGTCAGAGGACGAACTTGAAGGTTACATATTAGATGGTTCTGCAAGGTCCTCCATTCCTTACGAAGACTATGAGCCCTATATGGAAGATCCAGGCTATGTTTCAAATGAATTTGACTACACCTTTGGAGTTTATGCCGTCACCGAGGAAGATTCGGATGAGGACATTCCAGACTTTGTGACCCCAGGCGTTGTGGTCAAGAACTGGAGTGCGGTTGAAGCCCCTGATGTCGTTCATATATCTAAGTAAAACATTTGTTTTAGAATTTTCGCTCTACCCAAGGCGAAACTGCATTTATTAGGGCTTACTTTTAATAATTCTCTTTGCTCTGCCCAAGGCAAAGGTGACTTTGTTGGGCGTGTCTTTTTGGTTTTGTTATCATCAATAAATCATTTTCATTTTCATTTGAGTTTTATATTTATTTACGACGTTGGAAAATAATAAGTAGCATCTCGCATACACACACTTTCCACTTTACAAAACTCATTAAAAATCACATCACTTGCGCAGATTGCTACATAAAATACATCCTGGGAATAATGATCCACTGCCTTCTCCAAATTTCGAGTTTCCTGTGTACGAAGCCGAGGACGAAGAAGATGATATTCCAGAAGAAATTTTCAGACTGCTTGAGAAAGAAGAGAAAGCTATCCAACCTCATCAAGAGCCAGTGGAAGTAATCAATTTGGGAACAGAAGAAATCCGCAAAGAAGTGAAAATTGGAGCTCTGCTCAAACCCGATGTAAAGAAATAGCTGATTGATTTGCTTGGAGAGTTTGTTGATGTGTTTGCTTGGTCATATCAAGATATGCCTGGATTGGACACGGCTATAGTTGAACACCGTCTGCCTTTGAAGCCAGAGTGCCCACCAGTAAAGCAGAAGCTCAGAAGGACTCGACCCGACATGGCTCTAAAGATTAAGGAAGAGGTACAAAAACAGATTGATGCAGGTTTCCTTGTCACTGCCGAGTATCTGCTATGGTTGGCTAATATTGTGCCCGTTCCAAAGAAGGATGGTAAGGTTCGCATGTGTGTAGACTACAGAGATTTGAATAAAGCCGGTCCAAAAGATTATTTCCTATTACCCCACATCGACATCTTGGTTGACAGTACTGCGAGATATGAGGTTTTCTCCTTCATGGATGGGTTTTCAGGGTACAACCAGATTATAATGGCTCCCGAGGACAGAGAGAAGACATCATTCATCACACCTTAGGGCACCTTTTGTTACAAAGTTATGCCGTTCGGATTAAAGAATGCAGGGGTAACGTATCAGAGAGCTATGACTACTTTGTTCCATGATATAATGCACAAAAAGATCGAGGTTTATGTGGATGATATGATAGCTAAGTCGAAGACTGAAGATGATCATGTTAAACACCTAGCTAAGCTGTTTGGTCGTTTGAAGGAATACAAGTTCCGTCTGAACCCAAATAAATGCACATTCAGAGTACGATCAGGGAAACTATTGGGTTTTATTGTCAGTTAAAGAGGGATTGAAGTGGACCCTGACAAAGTGAAAGCTATCCGGGAAATGCCAGCTCCCGCCACCGAGAAACAAGTCAGAGGGTTCTTGGGACGTTTGAACTATATCTCCAGGTTTATATCCAACATGACTGCCACGTGTAAACCTATTTTCAAGCTTCTGAAGAAAGAACAAGGGTATGTTTGGACTGAAGATTGTCAAAAGGCCTTTGATAGTATCAAAGAGTATTTTCTTGAACCACCTATCCTGATACCGCCAGTTGAAGGACGACCTTTGATTATGTATTTGACTGTTTTAGAAGATTCAATGGGTTGTGTACTCGGTCAACGAGATGAAACAGGAAAGCAAGATTATGTCACCTATTACTTAAGCAAGAAGTTTACTGATTGTGAAACAAGGTACACCATGTTGGAGAAGACTTGTTGCGCCTTGGTGTGGACCGCCAAGCGTTTGCGCCAGTATATGTTGAATCACACTACTTGGTTGGTTTCAAAGATGGATCCTATCAAGTATATTTTTGAGAAGCCCGCTTTGACTGGGAGAATTTCTAGATGGCAGATGTTGTTGTCTGAATATGATATCGAGTACCATACTCAGAAAGCTGTTAGAGGGAGTGTTTTGGCTGATCATCTAGCTCACCAGCCCATTTTGGATCATCAATCCTCAAACGATGATTTTATAGACGAGGATGTTATGTTCTTAAAGATGAAAGATTGTGAAGAACCCGTACATGGTGAAGGGCCAGAGCCAGGTTCTCAATGGGGTTTAGTTTTTGATGGAGCTGTCAACGCTCATGGAAAAGGGATAGGTGCTATTATTGTGACTCCTCAAGGGACCCACTTCCCATTTTCCTCTAGATTAACATTCCAGTGTACTAATAATGAGGCTGAGTATGAAGCATGCATTATGGGCCTTGAGGAAGCAATCGACTTGAGAATTAAGAATTTGGATGTGTTTGGTGATTCTGCAGTGGTAATCAACCAAATCACTGGATAATGGATAACCCGACATGATAACTTGGTCTCGTACAGAGATTATGCTAGAAGACTATTACCGTTCTTCGATAGGGTTGAGTTTCACCATATCCCTCGTGATGAGAACAGAATGGCAGATGCGTTGGCAACTTTGGCCTCGATGATTGTGGTAAACTTTTGGAACGAGTGTCCTCGGATTGAAGTAAAACGTCTCGACAGACCTACCTACATCTTTGCCCTCGAAGAAGTCGAAGACGGCAAACCCTGGTACCATGACATCGAAGTTTTTCTTAGAACTCAAGAATATCCTTTGGGAGCTTCCAACAAAGACAAGAAAACTTTGAGAAGGTTGGCTGGAAATTTTCTTTTGAGTAACAACGTGTTGTATAAACGGAATTTTGACATGGTCCTGTTGAGATGTGTTCACAAACAAGAAGCGGATATGTTGATGACGGAAATTCACGAAGGATCTTTTGGCACTCATGCCAACGGACATGCTATGGCTAAGAAGCTTTTGAGGGCTGGTTATTATTGGATCACAATGGAATCAGATTGTTACAAGTTTGCTAGAAAGTGTCACAAGTGTCAGATTTACGCAGATAAGATTCACGTACCTCCAACTTTGTTGAATATTATCTCATCACCGTGCTATGTGGGGAATTGATATGATTGGAATGATAGAGCCGAAAGCGTCTAATGGACACTGATTCATCTTAGTACCATTGATTATTTTACCAAGTGGGTCGAGGCGGCTTCCTATGCTAATGTAACTCGACATGTGGTTGTCAAATTTATCAAGAATCAGCTTATTTGCCGATATGGTGTGCCAAGCAGAATTATTACAGACAACGGTTCCAATTTGAACAATAAAATGATGAAAGAGTTGTGTGAAGAATTCAAGATTGAGCATCATAATTCTTCCCCTTACAGACCAAAGATGAATGGGGTTGTTGAAGCCGCCAACAAAAACATTAAGAAGATCATTCAGAAAATGGTTGTTACTTACAAAGATTGGCACAAAATGCTCTCATTCGCCTTGCATGGATATCGTACGATGGTACGCACATCGACTGGGGAAACTCCATTTTCACTTGTCTACGGTATGGAAGCAGTACTCCCGATAGAAGTTGAGATTCCTTCTATGAGGATTTTGGTGGAGGCAAAGTTATCAGAAGCTGAATGGTGCCAGAACAGATATGATCAATTGAACTTAATCGAAGAAAAGAGGATGGCTATGTTATGCCATGGGCAATTGTATCAGCAGAAGATGAAGAAGGCATTTGACAAGAAAGTTCGACCCCGTGCACTCAAAGAAGGTGACCTCGTGCTCAAGAAGATTCAGTCTTTCCTCACCGACGTCAGAGGAAAATGGGACCCGAACTATGATGGACCGTACGTGGTAAGAAAGGTCTTGTCAGGAGGTGCTCTGATGTTAGCAACAATGGACGGAGAAGAAATCACTCGCCCTGTGAATACGGATGCTGTCAAGAAGTATTTCGCTTAAGGAAGTTCTCATTCACTTAAGGAGAGCAAGTTGTTATTCCCCTTATGTAATCTCTATTATTTTCTAACACTGTAAAATTGGGGTCGCGCCTTTCCGCTGACCACCATTCAATAAAGTTTCTCATTTATCAAAATCTTTTTTTTTCGATAGCAAAATCCAAATTGATTTAAACCTTTTTCACTACTTCGTGTTTTACTCGGTATATGAATAACAAAGGGATGACCATGGACGTTTATTTCATCCATGGAGAACGTCAATCGCATGTGTTTCCGCAAGATATTCATTTTATCCAGGGACGAGGTATGTGGAGATTTGGCTCGAGTGCCTGTCCGTCTGAGACGTTTGTTTCACTTCTCCCAGTCCGTCAGCATCCACATAGCATATAAGTAGACAACATGGCATAAGCATTCTTTTGCATTCTTTATGTTTGTTTTATTCTATCGCTTTGGCTGTAGCCATCCCTAGGTGTTTGGGTGCGTCTTATCCCTCCAATTAGATTTGTCGACCCTAGGCAGAAAAAACGCGATGCTTCTTTTCCCCATGGAGTTCAATCCTCATGGAAGATGGTTATTTTAGTACAATCCCATTTGAGTTCATACCTCAATGGTCGAGTCTTGCTTGACAGTTTCTTTTCGGCTACTTCCTGAATCGAACTTCGGTTTTTGGCAATTACATCATGGATATCTCCGACCTTTGAATATGGACTAAGTGTGCATTTATTTTGCACTCTACCCCCCCCCCCCCCCCCCCCCCCCCCCGGGGAGGGTATTCATGAAGACAGACATTTCTTCAACAATAGCATCACAGGATTTTCTCGAACATCTACATTCGGACTAAATAATATCTTTATTTGAGCAACTCGCTTTGATCAGGATCTCATTCAAAATAACAAACGACATTTTTTACAAGACGGTTTATTTGCCCTCAATGGGTCCTTCAACATTATTGATTCGTCAAATGGCATCGCTTCATAAACCCACCAAAGAGATTTACCGAAGACATTACAAGACATTTCTCTTTGTTTGAGAGTTTACAGAATATTTTCCAATTACAATAGAGACATTCCTCAGGATTGATTTCCCCAGTGAGTTCATCACGCAAGTTTACTTCCGTCAAGTGACATCTCCCCGAAGAAGCTGAAGAAGTTTATCATATCGGTCTACCTTCATTCGAGAAGACATACATTACAATTCAACCGGCCCACATCTCTTCCGAAAATCCCCGGTGAAGTTCTACAATGAACTACATCTACATTTACAACTACATTTACAAATTTACAACTACAGCTACAGATTACATCAACAACAATTACATCTACAAGTTCTACAACAAACTACATCTACATTTACAAATTTACAACTACAGCTACAGATTACATCAACAACAATTACATCTACAAGTTCTACAACGAACTGCATCTACATCGACAATAACAATTTACATTTACAGTCTACAATGACATCTATAATCTACAAAATTTACAACCCCCCTGTGAAGATGCTCTCACGAGTTTTCATCATTACGGGAAGAGACTGAGACCAGCTCATAGCATCCAGACTATGACGCTCGGGGAGGTTCTACATCAGAGACTGAGACCAGCTCATAGCATCCAGACTATGACGCTCGGGGAGGTTCTACATCAGAGACTGAGACCAGCTCGTGGTTCCCATACCATGATGCTCGGGGAGGTTCTACATCAGAGACTGAGACCAGCTCGTGGTTCCCATACCATGATGCTCGGGGAGGTTCTACATCATAGACTGAGACCAGCTCGTGGTTCCCATACCATGATGCTCGGGGAAGTTCTACATCAGAGACTGAGACCAGCTCGTGGTTCCCATACCATGATGCTCGGGGAAGTTCTACATCAGAGACTGAGACCAGCTCGTGGTTCCCATACCATGATGCTCGGGGAAGTTCTACAACTACAACAACATTTACAACGACATTTACATCTA
The DNA here is from genome assembly GCA_963859935.3 of Lathyrus sativus. Taxonomy (NCBI): domain Eukaryota; kingdom Viridiplantae; phylum Streptophyta; class Magnoliopsida; order Fabales; family Fabaceae; genus Lathyrus; species Lathyrus sativus. The sequence continues at coordinate 2,731,858 of OZ012735.1, forward strand.
CATCTGCAAACTACAATGATTCTACCATCTACAAAATTTTGACATTTCAGGCAGAGACTGAGACCAGTTCACGGCACCCTTATCGTGACGCTCGGGGAAGTTATACATTTTACCATTTCAAGTTGAGTTCCAAAAGAAAAAGATATGCAAAAACAAAAAAAGAAAAAGATAAATGAATAAAAAGAAAAAGAAATGCGAAATAAAACTGAGTTATTAACCTGATCAAGAAAATTCATTTGGAACATTGCCGACCCCACATTATGGTAAAAAGCATATCTTTCGACTACAAGCTTCTTTCCCATCATCATATCCCTGGTGTAGGAGGTATTAATATACTTCTGGAGATTCTCCAGTGATGTTTGTTTCCTGCCCCGCAGGGATTACCTGTTATCAATTATGTTCTCCCCTTTATATCATGCCTAGTTTGTTCCCTGTGACATCTTTCCCCCACAGGACCGTCCGTCTTGCATTTTCATATCATTGCATATCATTTGCATTCGGTGGCCTCTTAGGGCCAAAAATCCGTGCAATGTTTGTATTTAAGCCCCTCCTATCTCGTCGAGATGGAGATTTCAATCTCCATATCTCCGAATAGGAGTAACTTAAATAGGGGCATCTGTTGCACCCTAATTTTGACCGTAAGATGCCACCTATTTTTGCGCATTTTTTTTGTTATGTGACTTTATATTTAGTATTTATGCATTAACTAGTTGTGCAGACGTAGTAATGTCAAGATTCAATTTGAAGATCCAGAGAGTACCAAGCATTTTTCAAACTCAATTTGCAATGGATTTGACTATAACCATAAAAACGGGTTCAACTGTATCAGTAACTCTAATTTCCCTTATTCTTTGGTCTGCTCGCGTTTGACTTTCACATATTCTGGACATCGTTGGGTATTCTCATTAAAGTGTGTTGACGGCTTATTCAAACGTTGTCGAGAGATTGCAAAATAAGGATGTTACTATTAATTACTAGTTCTAAGTCTGACTTGCACAATTTGATTTCCTTACTTCGAAGTTCAAGTTCAATTAAAGGGTTTAAGGAAGCAAGACTCAAGTCCTTGAAATTCATTAGATTCAAGAGCTTTATGACCGAATTGCAAAGTTCACGAGTTTCGTTTCATTACAATATTCAAATATTGGTTTGCAAGTTCAAAAGCTAAGTGAGAACTCATTCTTGTTTCAACTAGTCCATGACCTTACATAAATGAGAGTTTTTTTTCATCTCGACCAAGCCTTGGTATGTGAATCTAAGAAGAATTTGTGTGACAATCAAAAGAGGCATGAACATACTCTTTTTAGTTTCATAATCTCATCAGCCTGTTCATTTGGAAGCAAAATACATAAGGATCTGACGTTATGCCAACAACCAGTTTACATTGTTAAAGTTATTTATATAAGTTTGTACAAGTTCTGGAAAATAATATTGACATAACCATTGCATTCATGGTCCGGCTATGCTACTGAAACACTAAAAGAATGGGAAATGAGACTATTCGCATCAGCAACGCACCTAAGGTTCGGTTAATCGTCGTAAGCATACGTTTTACCAGTAAGGAAGCACTGCTGTCACACCAGACTGCGTGCAGGCCCCCCTTCATACAGAATCAAAGTTGAGATCATTGTAGCCTTTCCTTCCACGCCGTAAATGCAAGATTGATTTTGTGTAACTCCACGGAAGATTGGTCGTACCATGTTGTTTCCTAAACAAATGGAAGAACCACCTTCAGCCTGCAAAACACAACTAATACACGGATACCGTGAAAGAGAAGTGAAAGACAAAGTTAAAAGAGAAGAGATAATTGGTCGTTTCAGCCCTCAGTCTCTTGAGTCCATCATCGGGCTAAACTTCGAGTGGCCAAAAGGGCGGCAAACCAAAGCTGCCACCAGCTTCCTACCGAACATCGAAGATTTGGGAACTCGAGAGCGAAAGGCAACTAAGCAGACGGTTCAGAAATGAGCAACAACATTCTTTTCTTCACGGTTCAGACCAACAAGCCATCATCACCGTTATACCCTTCTCGCCGATGGCACAAGACCGGCAGCCTCCAGACTTAAGTTTGCCTCTGAAAGAAGAAGAGGAAAGTAAGTATGTTTCTAACAGTTCAAGATTTTGCCCCAGAGAAATCGAAAACAATAACAGAACCAGGCATCTCAACACAAGTTCGCAACAGGCCACGAGAAGCAACTTCAGACTGCAACCAACATCAGCAACCATACAAGCTACAAACAACAACAGTACAACCATACCAGGTGCAAGCAACAAGTATATCAAGCATAAGCGCCAACTAGTATTTGCAAGAAGGTAATGCCACTGCAGTACAGAACAACATTAATGCCAATGGCGAGCAACACTAGCTGCAGCTGCGCAACATCAAATTCAAACAATATCCATAAAGTCAAACCAGAAGCTCCTTCTTTGAATCAAATGCTGAAAATTGAAACACCAACCTGAAAATGACAGAGAAAATCATGTGATAAATCCCAGAGTCGAAGCCCAAATAAATGTGGTGATTCCTAACTTAAAAGCTTCAAGTCATGATAACGACAACATCAACGTCATCAGTAAGCTCAATCACCTAGCCCGAAAATCTCAGTAAACAAACCAAGGTGTCCACCCAAGACATTTCAAGCACAAATCCTGCAATAACAAAAGGCGACAGGCTGCCCATGACTATCGAGGAAGCCACACCGCGAGTAAAGAATAGTGGCCTCTTTGAGATTCAAAAATAGTTGAAACGGTAATCATGAAACACGCCGAATAGCCCTGTGTTGATACTGAAGGGGTGCTCACATCACAACAGTAGAGAGACATTCTTCATCATTGTCTTAACTTGAATCTTGTGTGGACTGGTGAGTACAAGCTTGATCCAATAAAACCTGTATCAAAACACAGTCAGAACACAGCCAAAACACTTCACAAGCGCTCAACCGCGAATCATTCAAAAAAACCGATCCCAAGATATTTCCAAAAGAAGGAACAAGCACATGCATAATTAAGACATTCTTCAAATTTCCCAGACAAAAATTAAACACATTGAAGCAAAAGGGGGAAATAACTTACAATCCCATCGGCTAGAACTACTCCAAAAGATTGTTGCAACTGAACTGGATGCTTCAAAGGAGAGCAATGATTCTCATAACAGCACCAACATTACTTTGGAAAGGCTGGAACTTCCGTAACTGCAACCAGAAACAATCCACTCATCATTAGTTGAAGACGAAGATGAAGTTATATTACACAAAATAATGATGGTTGTTTGATGGATCATACGACTACTACTATTGCTTACCAGAAGATGAAAACTCTGAAACAAGAACTTACTTTGGATCACACGTTTCTTCCCTGGCCCAAAACGAATTGTTTTCTGCACCTGCCGAATCACAAGTCACGAGTTAGCAAAGTGATTGAAGAATATACCGTTAGAATATCCCATCAAATTCTCAAACATTGAACCTAGACGGATAAGATTGCAAACGAAATTGATAAGGTATTAAGAGATTGGATTTTCATTTAAGAGATTAAAGCGAGAAAAGGAAAAATTTCAAATTGATTGGTACCGAAATAGAAATCCAATCAAGCCTTCAGAGTGCTTTAAATCAGTTTCAAGGCAATGGATTCCAGGACGCCTATATAAGACGAAGAGGAGAAGGAGTTCGGGGAATGAAAAAAAACCCTAAGCTACTAAATCCAAAAAACCTAGAGATTGAAGAAAGAGACTTATCTCTTCTGCCGTCAAAGTCCTTGGAGCTTCCGCTTTGCCATCCAAAATCCCCCGCCGTCTTCGACTTTCGGTAACCCTTTGATTCATGTTAAAACCGTCAAACTTTTGATGTTTTGTTTTGTGTTTCAGGTGCAAAACGAAGGAAATAATGAAAGGAGAAGTGGGAACAAAGCGGTAGAGAGAAAGAAAGACGAATCAGATAGAAACAAGAGAGGGTGAGATCGAGAGGAGGAAGATGAACAAAGGGGGATTGGGGTTGATCTGGGGGTTTAGGGTTTCCGTTTTGTTTTTTTTTGTTCTATTTTTTTATGTTAATCCTGTACACACACACCCACAGGCATTACAATGCACACTTCACACACACACATCCGATCCCCAACAGATTAGATCAAACGCTCCACGCTGCTTTCCACCGTATACCCTCATAACGCCACACGCACACGATCACACGCAATTAACCTTTTAACAGTTAATTAGTCGTTAAATCACCCCATAATCATCATTTGAACTTTTAAATAACCTAAAAAACCTCTTAATTAATTTATTCAATTAAATAACCCTTTATTTAACTGTTTTGACTAATATTTTGTTTTGATAAATCAATCTCTAATAACCTAAAATCTATTTATTTTATTAATTAATTAAGTTGCTCAATCTTATTAATAGTTATTTACCTCACAAACTTTTTTAAAATTAAAATCCATTTCTCTTTTAATAATAATATCATTCCCATTTAACCTTAATATTAGCACTTTTTTTATTAAGAAATACTCCATTAATTGGCCCCCTTTTTTATGATTATATTAAAATTTTAAACAACTTGGTCCTATTTATTAATAACCAAAAATCCTTTTTCTTAAAATTAATACTTTATAATGACAACTTTTTTAAGTAGACCATTTCACTTTTTTATTTATTTAATAAGATAAAAAATAAAACCTCCTAGATGTTTAGTAGCCCTTTTTTTTAAATCACTCTTTAGGACTTAATTAGTCGTCTAAATCTTTTATTAAGTTAATTAATCTAACTCTTTTCACCAGTGACTTCCCTTAAAAAATCAATCTCACCAAAACAATTCAACCTTTTTTTTCTTACAAATCAATTCACATAAAAATTAATCCAACACTTCTTTTCAAAGCCAAATATCATCAAATAATATTTTTCTCAATATGCCTTAAAATCAATTCAACCTTCAACTAAATTAATCAATCCTACATCGTAAAATTTAATCGTGCACGCTCCTATCCTTTACGCCTCTCCCCATTCACAATTTCACATTCACATCATTTGCACTCACCTAGCGCTTTTATGCGTGTGTATGACTTTATCTTCTGCAATTTATCTTCCGCAATTACATTATCGTAATTTACTTTCCGCATCGCATCCGTCCAAAGGAAGAACCTGCGCATGATCTCAACAGTCGTGCATATGCATTCACACTTGCATCATTCCCTCCCACACGATCCTTGATCCCATTCAAGTTGATCGCTTAAGATAGATCCTAACCCATAGGAAGGACCTTGTCTTTTATCTTACAACTTAGACAAAACACAAACAACACAATACAATTTACTCCAACACATTAGAGAAAGATGTTAATCATCTTAAGTGAGATAAAATCTCCACCCCACAACAATACAATCAACATGTAGGGACTTTGCCTTAAGAGAGATAGAGGCATACTCGTCAAACAATCCGAGTACTTGAGCCCTTTTCTTAAGACGATGCAAAGACTATTTTCCTACAACCTGTGGCGGTTATATCTCCCCTAAAATGATAAAGCATCTCTTCTCCTAAAATCAATCAACCAACTACCATAAACTCGTAGGAACTTTGACCACAGTCAAAGAACTCCTCAAACCCTTTAGGGGAACTACAAATACTCTGATTCCACTCCCGTAAGGATATGTAGGCATAAGATGCGACATCTTATCGAGTATACTTAGAAATAAACCACTAGGGTCTTTCAAACTCTTAAGCAGATCAACACTTAGCAATAAACAAATATAAAACAAGAGGTTCCTGTAGAGTACTACAGAAACTTAGGATGCTAGTACCTTCCCTAAGTTTAACCAACCCCCGAACCTATAACTCTCTAGCTTGCATTTGCATTGCATTGTGGGAATTTCGATATTTATCCTTCCTTTGGACAAATCAAAGTTCGGTTGCAAAATGAATTAAAGATTCAAACTAATCAATAGTTTGGTATCCGATTTTCACCGCGACAGTAGTTGCAAGACACTTATGCTCCATCATATTAAGCTCAATCTTGAAGGTTCTATTTTTAGACATAAGAGCCTTCAGGATTAACCTTCCTCCTCAGTAGAGAACTCTCATCATCTTGTCTTTGATCGACACCTTATAGTTCTTTTCAACAAACTGCCTTATGCTGAGTAAATTGCTCTTCATGCCTGGTATGTACAATACATTGGAAATTACTGGCATCTTGCCATCTTTCCTCATAATCAGAACATCACTAATACCTTCAGCTACTAGAGTATTGTCATTTGCAAATTTCACCATATTCCTCATTGAGGACTTTATGTTGACAAACCAATATTTCCTACCAGTTATGTGTGATGAGAATCTTGAGTCCAGGTACCATTGGTCCTGAAATCTTTCTCCATCTCTTGTTGCGACCATCAATAACATCTCTTCTTCTTGATGTTTCGCCAGCTTTGCATCAGTTTCTTGATTCTTCTTCTTTTTTAGACAATCACTAAAATAGTTATCATACTTCTGACAATTGTAACACTAAATGTGACTTTTGTCAGGTTTTCGACCACCAACTCTTCCTCTACTTGCAGCACCACCTCTTTGGTTACCTTGGTTCCAGGGTTTTCTTTGATTCGACCAGTTTCCTTCTTGCTGATTTCGACCATTTGAATTTTTGTAGCCTCTTCTGCCTTTGTTTCCATTCTAACTTCCTTTTCCTTTCTTTTCCTTTGCTGACTACGCCTGCAAAGCCATATCACTCTTCGACTTTCCTGCAGCTCTTTCGGCCATCCTTTGTTCATAAGACTCAAGCGTCCCTTGAAGCACTTCCTTTGTCAATACTGACAAGTCTTTTGACTATTCTATGGCTACTACCACATGGTCAAACTTTGGAGCCAATGACCTTAAGATATTTGCAACAACTGATCTTGATGTCAACACTTCTCCACATACCTTGATTTGATTCACTAGTCTAGTAACCCTAGTGAAGAAATCAGTTATGCTTTCACTTTCTTCCATCTGAAGCAATTCATACGTCCTTTTGTAAGTTTGTAACCTCGCCTCTTTAACCTTCTCTGCGCCTCCAAACGATTTCTCCAAAATTTTCCATGCTTCTTTCGTTGATTCTACATCACTAACATTTTAAAATTTATCTAGATCAACACATTGATGGATTATAAATAGAGTTTTATAATCTTTCTTCTTCAATTTTTTATATGCAGCATTTTCTAGATCCGTTGTATTTTCTGCAAGCGGTGCTACACATCCCTTCACAAGATCCCAAAGATCTTGATAACATAAAACCACCTTTATCTACTTGCACCAATTCTCATGATTATTATTCTTAAGAATTAGAAGGTTTGCCGAAAAATGCTCGTTTGAGTGATTCAGCGTCATCGTGATTTTCTTCCCTCGAATCACAACCGGAGTTCTAGGTACCAGATGTTGGAATTAATTTAAAACCTTTTGAGAATTCCTAATCAATCTTGATGAACAATATTCAATCAACCTGATCAAAACCCTTGATTTCAAGAAAGATTATGCGCAACAACGGTTAATGAAAAGGAAGAAAAGAATGATTTCAACTGCAGAATCTCCGCCCACAAACTGTGGAAAACTTCTTTTATTCACTTGGCAACTGTAAAAATTCTGTGAATACAAGTTATTACAAAATAGGGGTTACTCCCTCTATTTATAATAGAAGAAAGCTCAAAATTACAAAAAGTCCAAAATTATTATTTTGGTTTAAGTCAAAATTTTGTGTCAAACAACCTATTTCGACACTTCGACATCCAAATAACTCGACACGCACACACACATTAGGTTAATTCGACTAATCCTTGTTTATGCCGAGCTACACTGTTTCGACACAAGAAATTACAATTTCAACACACAATGCTTATGAAAATATTAGAATGCTGAAAGAATATACGCGTTCATTATGTAAATGCATAATTGAATCTAAAAGGTGTTTCTCTTCACCAAGTGACATAAACTTCTCTATAAATAGAGACACTTGAAAATAAGAAAACACATGAAAATAGAAATATACACATCCATTTTTCACAATTTCAATTATTCTAAAATTATTTTGTACTTCATTAATGCATGAGTGAAGTGTAGAAAATATTTTTCTCTAATCTATTATTAAAAGATAAATTTATTGTGTTTGTGCAATTTACATTAAAGTATTCAAAGTATTTTGAAGGAAATTCATTGTTAATCTTTATTGTACAATTAAACCTAAAAATTAGTATGAAATTCACACGATTTAAATTTTCAAACGCAATTTTTATCAACATTTCTTTATTTTAATACTACTAGGGTCATCAAAATTTGCAGTTAGATGGAAGGAATCATCATCAACCATCATTGTTGTCTTGATTTTGTCATAAAAATAGTATATCTTTCTTTGATAGTCTTTTGAATTATATCCTTGAAACTATGCATGAAATAGTATGATGATTGGAAGTATTATATAGTATCTTATAATAGTTTCTTCCCCTTTTACATTAATGGAGATTTTATAACATTCACTTAATAATATTTATTAACCTTTCAACAAAATGTCAAATATTTGGTCGATTTTATTAATATCGAAAGCATTTTTTTCTATTAAAAATTAAATTTGTTTTCAAATATGTGAATTATAAAATTGTTCAAATTTTAATTAGGTAACTTAATATTTAATTTATCATAATTGTCATTTAAACAATCTTTGTTTCATTAAAGTTACTTAAAGACCTAGAAAACATTAACATTTATATTTTCTATCATACCAAACTACAAATTTTTTTATTATTCTATTTTTTTCTTTATTTTTATATGTTCTTCATCAATTAAAGAAAATGTAAAATAAAGTAGGGATTAAATTGTTCTTATTTTTTTCTCAAAATTTAAAAGCTGTTTTTTATATTTTTGAGAGGTTAAGCTGAAGGTTGGTCTACTGTAGTTCACTCATGCATAAGATGATTTTAATTAGCTTAAACATAAAAATAAAAAAATAAAAAAAATAAATAATGTTTTACTTGAACACATCATAACTTAGTCTCCATATAAATTCTTCTAATTTTTTTAAAAGAAAATCTTTAAAAGATTTCTACAGATGGATTTATAATAAAAAGTTTTCTACAAGAATTTAATTTTTAAATATAAAATTAATTAAATATTACAACAAAATGTAAAAATAACTAAATTTTACATTTAGAAATCTAGTTTTATTTTTATATTTTATTGAAAGACTTTTTATAATTTTTTAATCAAATTTACAAAAAGATATTATTTAAAAATATAAGATAATTCAACACTAAAGACTAAAAGTGTAAATTCGTAGAGACTAAAAACTAAAAAGTGTATTTTTGTAAAAACAAAAAATATATTTAATAATTTTGTTTTACGATAACATTATAAAACCTAATAAATAAAAAAATTAAAAAGTAACTTAGATAGACAACGATTCTAATGAAACGAATCGTTTGAAGCTTAGATCGAAGGCGCTGTTCCCTGTCCCGACGGCGTCGTATTGTTCCTCCGCCGCCGTGAATTGAAGGTTTCTCAGTCACCGGCGCACGTGCCTTTTCAACTTCCCCTCCTCAATTCAACTGTGTAAGTCGTTAATCTTTCTCATCTTCAATAACATTAATCTTTCTTCCATACCATGTTTTTGTGGATAACATGGTTTTATTTACCTAAAATTCATATCTTTTTGAAACACATAAAAAGCACATCTTTTTATGTTTTTAATAATCTTGTAATGCAATTTTTGTATACTATGTTGTTTGGTCATTTAACTTTGGTCTCAATTTGTAACAGTGGTTGGTATTTGGTTGGATAGAATTTAGAAGATGAAGCGTAAACGTGGACATAAGAAAGGAAAATCAAAGAGTAGTACAAACCCTATAGCCCTTAGAAACGAAGAAGATCAAAATAATTCAGAAGCTTCTGGTTTTGATGTTGGTAATGATAATAAAGAAGATAACTCTGGAATGGAAGCTGATACGCCGTCTTCCACTGGTACCGATCAACGTAGCAATGTTGCTAGCGTGAATCCTGATGGTTTTGGCGGTGTTAAGGATGCTGCGAAATCGATTGGACGTGTTAAGGTTAAGCTTAGGACACCGAAAATGTTGGACTCTCAACCGAACTCGTCTGATGCTCCTTCGCAGAGTGATACTGATAGGAGTAGTCAGCAACATGGGCTGGAGAGGCATGGTGTGAATGCCGATAGAATTGAAGATAGTGTGAGTTCGTTGCCTCATATTAAGTTTGGTGCTTCGTCAAAGAAAGCCGGTAGCATAAAGATTAAATCTTCAAAGGTTTTGGGATTGAATTCTGACCAGACAAACAAGCCTTTGCCAGCTTCGTCTGAGATTGCTGTCTACGTAAAAGAAAGGAAAGCACCGCCGCTTAATCCCAGATATCATAAGCAGGAATTGGATACCTCCTTAATGGTGTGTTGGAATTTTAGTATTGGTTTCCTTTAGTTTTTTATACGATTTTATACGAATCCAGCATTAAATTCTCCATTATTAATGGAATTCGTATCGAGTAATTTTCTTTTGGGTGTGTTTTTTGTTTTATTGTACAGATTATAAGGAAGGTAATGAAAATGGATGCTGCTGAACCCTTCAATGTTCCTGTTAATCCGGTAGCTCTTGGAATTCCTGTAAGTAATAAATATTTTCAAGTATCATGGAGACTAATGTGATTCTTTGCTAAACTTGGAACAAAAACGAAAAGAGCCTTTTTAAAAAAAAAAACTATTTTGTTTACTTGTGTCTAATATCATAATTCATTCACTATCTGGAACCAGGACTATTTCGATATCATTGATACACCAATGGATTTTGGAACTATATGCAGCAACCTTGAAAAGAATGGCAAGTATATGAATTCGGAAGATGTCTACAACGACGTAAAATACATTTGGGAGAATTGCTATAAGTATAACAATAAGGGTGACTATATCGTGGATCTTATGAGGCGAGTAAAGAAGAACTTTATGAAGTACTGGACTGCTGCTGGATTATACACGGAACAGGCAAAAGGGACCAAAGGTGAGACTTCCATGTACTGTCAATGTATCATGTAAGAGGGGCTAATCTTCTGAAAAACAGATTATTTCTATTTTATTTCTGATATCATTGTGGGAATTCGTTTTTCTCTTTGCATGTGGCACTATTACAGCAGAAGATGTTGCACTTTCTGGTGATGGAAAAGTAGGGAAGAGTGGCCAGTTGAAGCATAAGAAAAAAAAGCGTCATGGGTGTGTGTTCCGAAATTTCAACTTAACCTTATTTATTGCATGATGTTGTCATTCCTAAAGTAAACTCGATATATGCCTGATATTTAATTTTCTTATAACTTAATTATAAATCTTAAGATAAAGGCAAAGAGAAGCCTTTGACTTTAGGGAATTGCATTTCCTTCCACATAAGTTCTCTAAAATGCATCTTTTAGTTCTTTTGTAAACTTGGTTGGTTCTTCCTTACACAAATATTAATGTCATAAATGATGAGTTGTATGACAAAGGATGCTTTTCCTTATTTGAAATGTTTATATGGTTGTTTTTTCTTATTTACAGAAGACACCATAAACATGACTGTTTATGTGCAATTTGCGTGCTAAAGCGCCGTAGGAAGGAACGAGAGGAGAATGACCGAATTGCAAAAGGAAATTTCGGACCTGGTGGTGATAAGCATGCTAGAGAGTTCAAGCAAGAGGTATTTTAATTGTTTATGCATATGTTTTATCCCTTAAAATATATCCCTTTAAACATTGGTGGAAATTTTAGGGCATGCATTATGTTTCTATGCGGTGAAGTTCTTGACTGAAATCATGGCTCAAATAGTTATGTACTTTCTCTTGTTTCAAAGGAATCAATGCTTGGAGATAGTCCTGGCGGGGAGGATTCATCTTCAAACACAGATGAATCGGCAGGTACTGACGGAGATGCTGACGAAGACAAAGGAGACGTGACAAAGATGGAGACTAGTGAGAAGCAACGCAGCCCTTTTGAGGGAAGGCATGAGGTCAATGAAGTTAAAGATGAAGATGACGACGATGATGGGATGGAGGAAGATGACCGTGGCCCAGAGAATGCGGAAGAGGAGGAAGATGAAGAGGGAGAAGATGAGGAAGAGATTGAAATGGACAATGAGAAGAGACAGATAGATGGAACCTTGGCAGAGAAATCGGAACTTGGAGACACAACCGGTTTTCATGATGAATATAAAGCGCAACGAGGACAAACTTCAGAGTTCCAACAACTCAAGAGGCACAAGGTATAGATACCAAACACAATTTGATCTAGCCTCAAGGAAATTATAGTTTTCAGAATCTAGTTGCATTAAGTTTCTGTTATGACTATTTGCGTATTTTCTGTTGCAATGTGTACTTAATGGTTGAATGTGTTTGTAGGAACCTCAAAATAGCCATCAAAAAGCTAAGTTACTTGAGAGCTTTTATCCTGAAAATCCCATGCTTTCGAGTTTGTGTGGAACTCTCTTCCCCGAGAACAGCCAATCTGTGTGGAGTGGTCCGCACTCGCTAATACGTCAAAGAAATTCGGCTCGCAGTAGTTCAATCCACGCGGCTATTAGGTCGTTCATGAAGTAGTTGTCCTATTTTAATGGATTCACTACTTTCAATTAAGTCTAGATTATTATGTTGTAGATTTTTCTTTGACAGATTTTAGTGTTGTAGTTGATGGCCTTCATTCTTAAAGCCTTCATTGTTAAAATGTACAATAGTCATAATAATATTTAGAGCAATGGTAGATTTGGGTTGTTTTTTATACGTTACCTTCAGACTACAAGTAAATGTCATGAGAAGTGGAGGTTTGAGGTGTGAATTTTTTTTTTTTATTTTCATTTGTACTAAAACTAAATCACTATCCTTGAATAAAGATTATTGGAATAGTAACTTCTTCGAAATAATTAAATTATAAAAAATATGTGCTGTTGGGGTGAGAATAGGACAGGTCAACTGACTGAGACGTGAGACGTACGGCCTAGCCAGCACAAGTCTAGGTTAAGTCATATTTTTTTTAAATAGAAAATGTGTTTTTTTATAAATCTATTTAATTAAAAAAATTAGACTACAGTTTTTAAGTCTGTCATACTAGTCTATTTAAATAAAAATAAATAAATTTATTACTATTATGTTATATTTTATACGTTGAATTAAAATATGATATTAAAATTAATTGTCTTAAAGAACTTATGAAAACAAGCAGAAAAAATATTATGAACAATATCGTCGTTATAAGTTATTTTCATAAATTCTCTCAAATAAACAGTATTATAAAATTTATATTAATAGATAACCTCAAATGAGTAAATGAAAACAAAAATTTAGTCTTATTGATTTTTTAATTAGATAGTCTATTTAACATTAATTGAATTTATTATTTATAAATGTTCAAATAAAGTAGGTTATTAGATCAATCAGACAATCGAAAAGGTTAAATTCAAGTCTAAAAATAAGTTTATGATAGATTACAGATCAGGTTTAGACTTTGACGTTGTTAACAAGCTCATGTTTGACAAAGTCTAATTTGGCATTCTATTCACATCCCTAGTGCTATGTATTGAAATTATGTTTAATTTATTTATTTTTTAAAATTATTATCAATGTGGATGTGTCAAAGTTCGTGCTTTATAAATATTCACGTAATTTATTATTTATTTTTTTAAATTATTATCAATGTTAACGTGTCAAAGCTCGTGCTTTATAGAAATTCACACAATCTATTAGGTCAATGTGACTCCTTTTAATCTTTATAGTTTGTGAGATTTTTTTATATGCTTTGAAATTCTTCCTTCTCCACTTATACAGTTACATATGTTTTTTTTAAGCTTCTTCAAGATTGATTAGTTAAAGTAAGGTTATGCTAGCCTCTACTTTTTGGGAGGAGGGAAAGGTAGGGTGATTTTAGACAAAAATTGAAATAAAACACGAAAAAAATAATATTTATTTAAATAGGAAAAGATGCGAGAGAAAATAAGTTATGAGAGAGAGAGAAAGTTAGAAGAAAATAGAGAGTTAAAAGTTAGAGAATTCAAAATCCTTATTTTGAATGTATACGGGAGTATAAGAAATCTCTAAGTGAGTATTAGATTACAATTTTATAATATATTAGTTATGAGAAATTCTTTATATACCTTGAATCTAAATAAGTTTGTAAGAGCATATTTGAGATTGTTATGCACATTTTGTATGCCTTGAATGATTAGATAATAAATATATGGCTTAAATGCACTTTTAGTCTCCTGACTTACGTTTTTCTAAATTTTCAAGCCCTTTTAAAAAAAAAAACTTTTAAGTTCCTCACTTTGAATTATCCTAGAATTTTCTTAATCCCCTCTTCAGTTTGGACTATGTGGCATGGCCAGCGTTGATGTGGCACAATAGACGTTGACCCATACTGGAAATAACATTGTCATGTCATTAAAAACTTAATATATTCAGTATTTTGTCTTCTTTTGTCTTAGGTTTGCAGTATTTTGTCCCCCGTGATAGAAACATGTCGTTTTTGTTTTAGGGTTTGTGTTTTTTTGCACATGGTGGTTCTAGTCGTTTTAGGGTTTGTATTCCTATGTCGTTTAGGGCTTGTGGTCCCATGTGGGTTATGTTGATTTGTGTGTCTTCTTTTGTCTGACTTGTATTTAACATGTATTCCAGGTCATCACAAACTCAAAAAATTAGGTTTAGAGTTCATCATAGAGGTTATTTTGTGGACACCCCTGTGAAAATGTATGTTGCTGGGTTAATTTCAGAAATGAATTGGAAATGGGATATTGACTACCTTTCCTATTTTGAGTTGTTGGAATTGATTAAAAAAGAGGGGTATAAAGACATTTGTGTATTTGGTATTGGAACCCTAGGTATAGTTTTACTCGTGGCCTTAGAAAGATTAACGACGATGGTGATGTGTTGCAACTAATTAGGGACGCTGATGGGTGTGAGGTAGTAGATTTGTGTGCTGAGCATAGTATAAGTGTACCTGACATTGTAGATGATGCAGAAGTAGGACATGACATAACTTCTGATGATGATGAGGTTCAATGTACTGGTGAGAAATTTGTTGATGATGAGGTGGAAGTAGACAATAATGTTGAAGTAGTTGATAATGCTGAAGTGGGTGATGATGTTGAAGTAGGTGATGGTGTTGAAGTGGATAATGATGCTGAAGTGGGTGATGGTTTTGAAGTGGATATTGATGTTGAAGTAGATGATAGTGTTGAAGTGGATATTGATGCTGAAGTAGGTGATGGTGTTGATGTAGATAATAATGCTGAAGTAGGTGATGGTGTTGATGTGGATAATGTTGAGGGTTTATGGAGTGTTGCAAGAGCTATAACTATTCAAGGATGGGAGAGGGAAATGTTGAGGATGAAGGCTTTGAATGAATCATCTTCGAAGGATATGAAGGAGGTGTCAGCATAATATTGGAGCAGGTCACACTTTAAGACATATTCTAAGTGTGGCCTTCAGGTAAATAATATGTGTGAAGCCTTTAATAGGACCATCCTAGAATATATGGACAAACCTATTTTCACCATTTTAGAAGGGATAAGGCATTACTTGACTAAGAGAATCACTAACCAGAAGGAACTCATGATAAAGTATGCTAGTAATGTGTGTCCAAGAGTTTAGTTAGCTTTAGAGAAGAATAAGAAGTTTGTTGAAAGTTGGTCTCCAGCTTGGCATGGTGATGATGACAAGGTTATTTTTGGTGTAACAAATGGTATAGAAACTTACTATGTCAACATCAAAGAAGGTACATGTGCTTGTAGGAAATGAGACTTAATTAGGATCCCTTGTAGCCATGCCATAACACGTATATGGCATAACAAGAAACATCCTGAAGAATTTGTTCCTGAGTATTATAGGTATGTCATTATATGTATACTGATTTTTTTCATCTGTCATAAAATGTATATTTCTGAGTCTTTTTGATTTGTGCAGGAAATCAATTTTCCAGAACACATACTCTCACATCACATATCCTACAAATGGCCCTCAACTATGGCTTGTAGGTGGTGCATTAATTGTCAATCTATCAGTGATGAGAATGGCAATTGGACGTCCAAAAAATCTTAGGAACAAGAGCAATGATGAACCAAAGAATCCACATGTTCTACCAAGAAAGATAACAACTGTCACTTGTACAAAATGTAGAGCCATGGGGCATAATAAAAGAGCATGTAAAGGGAAGAGAGCAGCAGAGAGGCTTATGCCAAAGGGAGGGAATAAGAAATAAAAGATCACAAAGGGAAAGAGCAAGGGAAATGGAAATGGCAAGGGCAAGGACAAGAATACAAAGACTGCATCACAACCTACAATACTTATGTATTTTGGAATATGTAATGGTTAAGACTTATGTATTTTGAGTTATGTATTGGTTAAGACATAAGAATTATGTATTATGAGTTGAACAAGTTGTACTGATATTTTGAACAAGTTATAATGAATTTAGTATGTTATCTAAAGACTTTGGAATATACTGATATTTTGAACAAGTTAAACAAGTCATTACAGGCCTGTTATAATATTGTTAGGTCTGTTATAACATTGGTCTGTTTTGGAATGTAATTTGAGTTGAACAACTTGTATTGTTATCACATTATAACATTATAAGTCTGTTATTTTGAACAATTTCATAACAGTATAACATAATAACATTATATGTCTGTTATTTTTTACCAACTTTACAGGTCTGTTATAAGCCAACTTTATAGGTATGTCATTTTGAACTACTTTACAGGTCTGATATCACATTATAAGCCAACTTTATATGTTTGTTATTTTGAACAATGTTACATGTCTGTTATAAAATTATAACATTATAAGCCAACTTTATAGGTCTATTATTTTGAACTATGTTACAGGTCCGTTAACATTATAACATAACACATACAACAACAACATTACAATGTAAATTCAACTTAACAATGTCATAACAGTGTCAATTAACATTACTTCCTTGTCATAGCAGTACATTACAGCCAAACACTTCACCAAACCTAACACTTAACAATCTAACACATTACAACACTTAACAACTAAACACTTAACAAACTTAACACATTACAACCAAACACTTAACAAACCTAACATATTACAACCAAACACAAACAATACAAACTAATCGATTACATTTGATACAACCAACCTAATTAACAACACTAATATCATTCCCATGGTAAACTTGTTCATCATCTTCAAATACTTGATCTTCAACTTCAGTTGATCTTCTCTAACAATGGCTTCATTCAACTTAATTTTTTCTTGGTTTAATTTTTGATGCATTGAACATATCACTTCCTTGCCTCGTTGAGACATTTCTTCATCATACCAGACAAAGTGACTACATTTCTTGTATCCCTGATTCTAGACATATACATGAAGAAATTAGAAATTTTCTGGAGAAGACAACAAATTGGGGATTTTCAAGAAATATACATGAAACTAATCTTGTATATCCCACATCCAAAAAAACGACGACCTGAGTTTTGATCAGTTCACGCTTTCATCAATGGAGAAGGAATACCACACTTGCATTCGACGTGATTGAAGCGGGACACATTGCGATTGCTAGATGCTGAATATTCGGACATGGTCGCTAAGGCTTTAGATGAAGCTTGAAACGAATTCTTGAGAAGCAATTGGGGAAGAACACAAACGAATTCTGAAGAATGATTTCTAAAGTTCACAGATTTCAAATGGGGAAGAAGACATTCGTGTTTTATAAACTTTTTTAATCAATTTGTTTAATTAAAAATGTCTTTTATTTTAAATGTTTAAAAAAATTAAATATGATATGTTATAAATGATGTGGCAAATTATTTCTTGTCTGGGTCAACATTTTACTGTGCCACATCAGCGCTGATCATGTCACATAGCCCAGACTGAAGAGGGGACCAAGAAAATTCTAAGATAATTCAAAGTGATGGACTTAAAAGCTGATTTTTTAAAAAAGGAATTCTTAGATCTTCATCCTCGGTCTTAAAAATTATCTTTTAACAAAGGAATTGTCTAATTTATGATTCTTTTTTTAATAAGCTTGATATTAAACTTGAGTATGATCCTCTCATCTTATTTTGTATAGTCTTCATGCTTGTCATAATGATTTTCATACTTTTCCTAACGACTTTCATTCAGGAGCACACATAAAATATCATATAAAACCATAATTTTAATTATAATGTTTTCAATCATAGGATTTTTTTTTTAATGTGATGAAAAATATGAAATATAAGAATGATTTTAGTTTAACAAATAGAACTACACTCGTTTTCTACAGTATAAATGACTTAGATTATTTGTCGTGCAAGTTTTACCATTGCATGCAGTCCTGTAACTGCTGAATCAAAGTTGATTGTTGAAGTTTTTAATGTTTCAATAAAATCAATCAAGTATCTAGCTTGAAGATTTATGTTGAATCCTTAACTAGAAAATGAAACACAACAAATTACAATACTTTATTTGGAATTTAACTTCAGTAAAGTGAATAATTAGTAAAGAGAAAAACAAATCAAAGACTTATATCTCAATCATTCATAATATGTTACCATAAAGATATAATATTAACTACAAATTTATTCATATTGCTCACTTTGACTCTATAGCTAAAGTTGTTCATTTGATAGCAGCCGAATCCCATTTCTCAGAGATCTGATAATGCAATCTCTTCTAATTTAGATTGTGGAAAAAATATTTTGGAACAAAGTGTTAGAAAGATAAACTTACAAGAGGACAAATAAATAAATAAATAAAAATCCACTTTAGTCCACTACCATTTCATAAAGATTCAAAATGTTAAGAGCAAAGGCTAAAAGAACCTATCTCAAAATTAATCTATTAGATTGAAGAATCTCCTAGAATTACAAGTCCCTTTCAATGAACACTCATTCCTACAATTTGGCATTTTTTGTTATAAACTATATTCTAATATCAGCTATAAATACTCTCATGCCTAAAATACATGCTGCCTAGATATTTTTTTCTCATCTCTTCTTGGAGCTACTAGGCCTCAAATCAAGATCATAACACACAATGTCTACTAACTAGGTAGATCGTACTTCACCTCTGCCAAGTAGAGACCACATGCCGGGGCCATTGGACTTGCGGCCTTAACACTCTTTGCATTCAAGATTCTTTCAACTGAAATGGAGTGAAATCATTTTTAGCCGAAAACATAGTATAGATATTGTCAAGTATATCCACGGATATATATTATCACATATGAAAAGAGAAAACCGGGACGAGTACCTACCATCTAGAACTGTTAAGTTTCCAGTGCCGACTGCTTTGAGAACGCCGACAAGTAGTCTAACCTGAAATTAATTAACATGATTATTCAGACCAAAATAGTTTGTCCGTGTAGGATTAAATCCAAAGCATAACATACAACCTAGAAGTCTCATTCAAAAGGAATATACCAACCTGATGGTAAAGAAAAGCTCGTGCTCGTGCAGTTACCACCAAACAACGATGATACCTTCGTTTACCAAATCCCACGTCTTCATTTGATGTCCTTACTTCATCAATTCTTGCACTAGAGCTAAGGGGAATGGCGGATTCAGATTTGCTGTGAAAGCCATGAAGATCATCAGCAACTTTAATTTGTCGTTCTCTATCCATTAAAGATGGAAAATATGGACTTGGCATAACTTCAACGATACTGAGTTCATCTATTGTTCTAATTGGTGATTTTGCCTGTAAAGGGGCAATTTTGCATCATATTTTCTGGATTGTTCAAAATAAACTTTGCATGATATGATATAGAACTTCAAAACAAGACCTCTAATTTTGAAAAGAAAAGAGAAAATAGATACAGTAATAAACACTTTCAAAAAGAATACAAAAGGATTATTAAACTGAAATTAATCCTTTTAAGTGATAGCATAATAACAACTTATATGTGATAATTATGAAACTCAACAAACAAATCAACGTATAGACAGGCCTGATTCCTTCAGAAGAATACAAAAGAGGGTCGATGGGTAAAACTGCTTATTACTAGGAATTTTATCATCATAAATTATTATTTGTTACAAGTTAAAACGTCGGAGAAAATAAACCTCACCTGACAACCAGCTGCCCTAAAAGAACTAAAATCATGATGTCCAACTAGAACTTTGCATGCTTCCTGCATGGATATCATTAATCACTCGCATCTCATATGATAATTCTGAAAGCATAATAAACTACTGAATATAGGTAACTACTAACTAACTTGCATTGCCGGAAGATTAAGCTCCTCCTGTACATGCCATGCTCGATCTTTCTCCAAGGTTGACAAAGGCTCTGGCCCAGACAAAAGGCGATAGAAGTATCTGAATGGAAGTTCCAAAGAATTAAAAATTACAACATGATCACAAGATAATAAAAAATAAATAAATAAAGAAGAAGAAAAAAGAATTATCGGCTGGTGCATGATAAAATATACATGTACATCATTAGACAGTCTAGGATCAATCTTATTGTGATATTCTTAATTATCCCTATCATATAAAATAAAGAAACTTTTTATAGATCAAACAACTCCTCCATCCATAATACAACAAATGTAAATTGCAAATAATAATAGTCTCATAACATAGAACTTCACAAAAGCTAATGATGCTAGATAATACAGTAAGTGCATTTGTAACAGAGATAATCAATGCACATGTAACTTACGTGCGCTCTTGTGCACTATATCTGGCATGAAAATCTGATGGAACAGATCTAACATCAATGACCATTAAGTCACCGTTTTGCTTCTGAAATAAATCAAATTGCCAAAAAATTGTCAGGAGCTTCTGAGAACAAACAATTTTTTCAAATGGTATTAGCTGATAAATGAAATTGCAGGAACAATTTAGGTTTTCAAAACTGTAGCTCCAAGTTTATATTCGAGCCAAACATGTAGTCTAGGTTGTCAATAGCGCGCCATAGCGGAATTGCGTAGCAGTACAAGACTTCAGCACCACGCTATTGGCCTGCTAACCGTTATCCGCGATAGCGGAAATAGCGGCCGCTATTTGTGAAGTCGTGGCGGCGCAATAGCTGTTCTGTAGCGGTTTACATGCCGCTGTTGTGAAGTTGAGGGCAATATTGTAAGTATATTCTTTTTAAGGGCAAATTGATATTTTCCCTTTTATTTGACTAAAATTATAATATAGATTCATTTAAGAGAAGCAAGCTAGAGCATCAAAACATCAAAAGTTACAAGATTTAGTTTTTGTGAAGTACAGCCAAGCTCTTATAGAACGCTTCAATAGCAATGATTTAACTGATCCTATTCTCCTCAACAATATTGATGAATGTTATGAATGGTTGCAACAAAATGAGGATGAAAATGGAATATTTAATGACGATTTTGTTTCAGGAGAAGAGGGTTTGACTTGGGAAGTTGTTGGTAATGTCATTGGGGCTAATGGTTGACCAGCAAGAGTTACTAGACATAACTCTAGACGCAGTGTCTAATGGAGATGACGAGTTGGAGGTAGAAGAGTTTGAAATTGAATCAAGTGATGAGCAAGATGATATTAATGTGGTAGAACTTAGAAGTGAAGATGAGGCAGATGTGATTTAGTCTTTTTGTTTACGTTTAGTATTTACCTTGGATTTTAAAGCTCACAATAGCAGTCATCCCGCTATGCCGCTATAGCATTTTGGGGGTCCGGCGCTACCCGCCGCTATCCGAGATTAACAACCTAGCATGTAGTTGATAACAAGCATTGGAACACAGACTTGAAAAAGAAAATACTCAATATTTCATTTATTCGTAATATACATATTTAAAATGAAGTTTGTTATAGTACAAAAGTTAAGACTCCAGACTAAGGGGAGGCTATCACAAACAACACATCTACTCTTCAAAAAATATTTATGCACCAATGGTAAATTAATTGTCAAAATCCACACCAAAAGGATGAAAAGCAGTAGCTCAGAAATTAGTTGTGATGCATGTTTTTGCCACTACATAATGCACTTAGCAGACAGGTACATGTGATTGAGACACTAACAATCATAGGATGACAAAAAGTAAATTTCAAGCACACATCGTCTGCAGCTAGCTGGCATTCAAAAACATGCTAGATTTCCCATTCAGTTTTTATTTGGCATTTACATTGCCTCATATGAAAAATAAACATGATTTTGATAATGACAAATCACAAAAAAATGGATATCGCCAGAGATGAGAAAAGAAATGTGGAACCCTGTTTTTGCAGTTTCTTCTTCTCCATAAACAAGATCAAGAATTTTACCAAAGATAGAAGAAGCACCAAATTAAAATGATATAGAATTTACCAATCATAGAAGAACACACCTGTAAGAAATGGTTCACAGCCCTTCTAACCACAGCAGGTTCATGAGGTTGTAACTGTATTTTTACAAGATAGTTACTGAAAAATAATAGAAAACGCATACATACCCTCTTTCAATCTAATAAACAGTAAATGGAAAAAACAGTGATGTCAATCAACAATTAGAAAAGGGACGGGGACCTACACACATCATCCTCCATAGTACACATCTGAGGAAAATGTAAAACTAACAGTTTAGCAAGAAGCAGGGAAAAGTAAACAGTAAGCATCAATACGAAAGAGACATCAACATCAAGGATGCTTATATTATATCAAACCAAGACAGGATAAGCTGTTTCCCTTGTGCATGCAGAGTACTATTTCGATTCATGAAGATGGCCGTAAGAAGCTAAAATATATTTATCTACAACTTTAAACTGAAATCATTTGACAGAGGATAGCTTCCAGATGATCACAATCACATATTAACCACTACTGTATTAAACTCAAACAACATATATTGAGCCACAATTGATCAAAGAAAGTTTCATTTTCACGCAAGTCAAATTCATAAAAAATTGTTGACCACAAGAGAAACACATACAATCTATTAATCTGAAATTTATCACATGGAACAAGACAAACATTAGTGAAAGAGAAAGTTGAATTATATGCGAGATACCAACCACTTCACCAGGCTTCCTTTTGCTAATTCGTTCGATATCTACATGACAAACATTCGACAAAGCATGCACTCCAGCATCCTGGAATAATGGATAATTTCTCAAATAGCGTGTTACGTTAGACACTAATTCTAATACATTAGCAGCATTATACTCACAGTTCGACTCGAACAAATAACAGAAACTCGTTGTCCAACAAATTTACAAAAAGCTTCCTACAAATGCAAAAACATTCAATTACAAAAACAATCAATCATCACACGCAAAAAAAAAGTACAAAATCACAATACATGTAATATTGGAAATGGAAATGTGATGGTACCTCAAGAACACCAACAACAGTACGGTCAGTGAGCTGCTTCTGAGAACCACAGAAGCGAGTTCCGATGTACTCAATCGCCACCAAGTAGCGTTGAATCTTACGGTGTTGGTTCATCTCTTGCTTTTGGTCTTCTTCGTCGCCGTCGTCGATAGGATTGGGATAGTCGATTTTTGAAATCTTTGACGGCCTATTATCACTGCATTCTTCAAATTCAACTGTGTGCTTCGGACTTTGTGTCATTGAATCGGTTCCAACTACAATTCAACCTCAATGGTGAACTATCACTCACAAACCCAGGTCAGGGTTTAGGGTTTCAGATTTTCCATGGCTAAATGTAATCGAGTGGTAAAAAATAAAAAGTATGTTTTTTTATGAAAACTTTTAATAAGAAAACTAATTTTTTTAAAAGAAATTTTAAATAATTGAACTTGTTTGAATAAAAAAGTTAGAGAATTATTAAAATGATAGGAATGTATGGTTTATTTTATTCCACTTAAATTTATGGTTGCATCCATAAGTCATGGATTTTTTTTTAAATAACCATTATTTTTAAATAATATACTGAATAAACTATTATTTTAAAATAATTACTAAAATAATTAAGTTTGGGTTGAAGATGAAGAGAAAACACCGATTCAAATGACACGTGCACGCTCCATATATATATATATATATATATATATATATATATATATATATATATATATATATATATATATATATATATATATATATATATATATATATATATATATATATATATATAGAGAGAGAGAGAGAGATAGATAGATAGACGTCCTTTCAAATGACTTATGCATATACCATGCGTCATATGCATTGGCGCATGTATTCATTCCCCTAGAGCATGCGTCGTTCGCTATGGTTACTCCTTTATACCATCTTTTTATGAATACATCATCATTTCCTCTTCATTTTTTGCACTTCTTACTATTTTCTTCCATTTTTATAATCTCCTTCCTTTTTTTTCAAAATGTCTTCATATATATGTCCCTATATCCACAAGAGAAATATCGATTTAATTTATTCGACAGTAACACCTCCGATGCAGATCCGACTTTGGAATACAAAGACGTTCGAACATCTTAACAGGAGTTCTTAGGAAAGGATTAGAAGAATTCAAAGGCCTGTTACCACGTTCAACCAAAATGGAGAAGTTCGTTTATAGGAGATTGTTAAAACTGACAGAGTTGCTCACATGATGATGTATAGTTCTTAGGAAATTGTCCTAATGGTTGTAATCGCATAGTTATGTTGTTTAGTCATTGTATTTGTTTGTTTTGTTGTTTAATTGTTTAAATTGTTGTTAGTTGTTGTTTTTAAATTATTGTAAATAATTGTTATGATATTTATGAAATGAAAGTTGTTTTTGATATAAAGTGAAACGACTATATTTAAAATAATGTTGTTGTGCTTGGTTCAACATTGGGACAGTTTGTATGATTGTATCCGGATTGACGACATGAACTACATAATCTCACCATTTTGTTTGCCATATCCATCTCGGTTCGAATACGTGTGTTGTTAGGGTGACCCTTTTTATAATTACGTTGTGTCAGACTATATCCCTTTTATATGCAGGCCAATAGTCCTCTTTTGCTACCACCAGGAAGCTAGTGTTATAGAAATTGCATAGGTTTATGACTTGGTAAACGGCGGACAGTAAGTTGGAAGGGTCATGGCGAGCCTTTGAACATGCAGTTATGACATGGGAGTAAGGCATACTAAAGACTTGAAACTTTCCGCAATCACACTAACTTCTATCTAGTTCCACTTGATAGTATCCCTTCGGCCTCCCTTCATTATGACCCATTGAATCAACAATATTAGACCCACTTTTATTACGGTCAAACATTGTGACCACATGCGTGTTAGCTTTGGAAACTTCTTCCTTAATAAATTTCATTGAACTATCACTGAACAACTTCCCAGATGGTAACACAAAACTCCATTTTGAACGTCTGATCTCAAAAAGTGACTTGAGCCTAAAATAGGTTGCCCTCACCAAAGCGGTTATCGGTAGGTTTTTGTTGCCTTTAAAGTCATAATTCAATGATTCAACGAGATTTGTTGTCATGTGGCTCCATCGTTGTCCATTGTCGTATGCCCTTATATTCCTATTATTTTACAAGCATACAATTATTTATATTGAAAATTTACCATGGAGATAATCTCTAAAAGAGAAGTTATTTCATTTAACCAAGGTGCTATTTAATTTAAGTCATTTTGAGATTTTATAATCGTTGTAAATTTATAATATGCTACTTTAAATTTTATCTCTTATGTTATCTCGATAGACTCATTTGGAGAAGTATTTTGAGTGCGACAGTAGAATAACATGGTTGTAAAATGTATGTGTTATGACCAGTTGCATGAGTTCTATAAGACAATAGCACAATTATTTTGGATTTTGCATGTTTTGGAAGCAGATGGTTAAGTGAAAATGAAAAATAAGTTTGTTTGTTTCTAAGTAAAATAAAATGTCAATTTTGTGTGAAGAAGAGAGAGTCCAAAGCTATAAATTGAATTCAAGTTCTTCATTCTAAGACGTATCAGTCAAAAGCACTTTAAATTTGTATTAGACTTTCATTATTCTCTTACAATCTTGTATGAGAGTGTTGAGAGATCTAGTTAAATATTTGCTTTGGAGGGTATAGTGTTATTCTCTGGTTGTCAATTGACAACGATTATAGTTTTTCTCCGATTTTGGAGTTTTCACGTTATGTTCTTGTGTTGTGAGTGTGTCCCTTTTTTCTCTATGTTTTGTTGTTTTTTCCAACAACTGTTATCAGAGCTTTTGCTTTGATCTAGGAATAAGTGTTCTTAGTATGTTCTATGATTGTTGATCTTCCACTTCAAAAAAAAGGGTAGTGTTGTGAAAAAGTTGTTGATCTGTAGTCACAAATGGTGATGTGCAGTTTGTAACAGCCCAAATTTCATTAAATAATTAATTGTGTTAATTAATTGATTTATTTGGATTATTCTAATTATTTGAATAATTAGATGTTTGTTTAATGGATTGATAAATGTTTTGAGAAAGTAAATATATTGGAAAGAAATAAAGAGAAAGGTATTATGGAGGAAATAGAATGGAAAGAAAATGATAGAGAGAAAAGAAAAGAAAAGAAATAAAAGGATATAAAAAGGGAATTGGAGAGAAAGAGAAAGATAAAAGAGAAAAAGAAGAGAAAGGAAGAAGAAGAGGAGAAATGAAGAGGAAAAGGGGAAAAGCTTGGAGAACCTTCAAGAACCAATTTCGAAGCTCCGATTAATCGAGGTAAGGGTGAGGAACATTGCTATTTAATCATTGTATGCTATTATGTATGTTGGGTTTGGGTTTTGGATGTTTTTCATCACTTTCTATTTAGGGCAAAAGTTGGATTAATCGGTAGATCGAGGATTTAATCGGTTGAAACTGAGCAATAATGCCGTAGAATAGTCGGGTAACATGTATTGATGTTATTTGTACTGATTTGGATGTTTGAGGTTTGGTTGATGGTGGATTGAGAAGGAGAAGACAGAGTGAAATTCTGTTCTGCGCAGGTTCGCTGGCTCTCGCCAGGCGAGCGAAGGCGAAGCTTCGCCAGGCGAAGCCTAGCGAATGCTGGCGAGTAATTATGATTAAGTCCCAGTGGACTTCGCTGGCGAGTTCGCCAAGCGAAGGTGGATAGCGAAGGTTCGCCCAGCGAAGGTGCTGGCGAATGGTGGCGAATGAAGTCAGTAGCTACTGACTTGGGCTCGCTGGGAAGTCTCGCCAGGCGAAGCCTAGCGAAGGTTCGCTGCGAGGGTTCGCCAGGCGAATGAAGGCGAATGTGACAGCATTTTTCTTTTGCTGTGTTGCTCATATGGTGATTGTTTGATTGATTCACATAGGTTAATACTTCTATGTTATGAATGAGGATGTGAACTATTATGATAACATGTGCTGTGGGTAGCCTTCGGGCGTGAATCCTAGAGTTGTGATATGAATGATTAATTGTTATCGGTTAAAATACATGAGAACATAATGATGATTATGTGTGTATTAATGATGAGTTTGTGAACGTTTGATTGTTGTGTACAATTATGTGACGAGTATGCATGACTTATAATTGTGAATATATGTGGATAATGCATGAGAACATATTGTGGATATGTGTGCATTGTTGATAATGCGGTGATGATATTGAATTGTGAATGTATATTGTTGGTATATGGTGGTATGAATAGAATGCATGAGAACATGTCATTGATATGTGTGCATTGCTTGATAGATGTTGTAAATGCATATTGTATGTATGTGATTAAATGTGAAGAATGCATGAGAACATATCGTGGATATGTGTGCATTGTGAGTGATAATGTGGTGATAGTGTTGAATTATGAATACATCGATGAATGTTATGTGAATATGTTGTGTGTGCAATCATAATGTAATTCTTGAAGTGATGAATTATGTAAATGCATGAGATTAAGATGTCGGTCTTAAGTGCATTTGTTGCGATTGATTGTACATGCATCATTTAGTCAAGAGGCAATGTCTGTTAGTTTCGTGGAAACTAGTGGCTTGTCCCAAACCTAGAAGTGTGGGTTTGAAGGCTTAGAGGACGGGCCTTTGTGGTTATCGGTCTAGAAGTGTGGACCCGGTTTAATGTAAAAACCGAAAAAAAGATAACGGGTTATCGGTCTAGAAGTGTGGACCCGGTTTAATGTAAAAACCGAAAAAAGATAACGAAAGTCGGTACCGCATTGCATGAGTTGCATTGAGTTGTTGAGTCACATTGATATATGACATATGCATGAAGTGATGCTTATGTGTGAATGATGAGATGTTTGTTGAATACTTATGAAGCGTGCATGAAAAGATGCTTACGTGTGAATGTTAAGATTGTGGAATTGTGGATGTATGCATGACGCAAAATGCTTGGTGAATATTCATGTTGTATATAAATATAAGTGACGATGTAAATGACTATGAGTTGAATTGTGGTGAGAAATAGGAAGTTAATCATATGATACCTATATATACATGATTTTATGCTTTGATTATTATGGTAATATTTCTCACCCTTCTGCTGTTTTATAATGCTCTATGAGGCATTGCAGATTAGGTTGCTGGAGGCCTTTGTGAAGTTCTGCTTGTAGTTCGAGGTTGCTACATGTGTAGCGGTTTAGTAATTATTTATGGGTCGAGTCATGCTCTGGTAGTGTAACACGGGGATCGATTGCTTATGTTTTAGGATTACATTATGTAACCTAAGTTATGTTTTTATATTGGGAATGATTGAGATGTTGGCCTTAGTGCCTAGAGATGTTGATTTTATATGATGAAAGTAAATGTTTCTTTTAAAGGATTTTCATTAATGAATCCGCTGCTAAATGGAAAAGTGTTTATGAGCATGACAGATTGATTTAATGTGGTATAAGTTTTGTGTGATGCCCTTTTATGGATGCATGTTAACTTTTACTCTGATTATGCATATATTATTTGTGGGGTTTAGAAGGGTGTTACATTAGTGGTATCAGAGCAGGTCGGTCCGTCCGGTCAAGTTGTCTAATGTTATTTGTTCCCTTGTATGCGACATGTGTGTGAAAACACTGTCGATACATGTTGTTGCTTAACCCTGTCTGGAGAATTGGGAATGATCTAAGTGGGGGAGAAGTTGTGCTTCTCCAAGATGCTGCAGGTGTAGAAGTTGTAGCTCAGTGGGTGGTTAACACTCTTGTGGTTTGGTAAAGATAGTCTATACTCCATCATGATTTTCAGCTACCTATTGACAAATTGAGGAACTGATCACCCTTAATCTCTTGTTGATAGTAGTTGGAGTTCTGTTGGATGGGATGGACGTGTCTTGCAAGCTTAGGTGGCGTGAGCAGAGAATTGTTTGGAGCTAAGCCAGGTGCTTAAGAAGTGTGTTGATGAGTCGGCATGAGACAGTGAGGAGATGGTTAATTTTGATGGGAATTCGGGGTGCTAATGAAAGTGGGAAGATGGCGGTTTTGCCGACTAATTATATCTGTTTGGACAGTCGAAGAATTAAATTGATTGAGTAGTGTTGAGAATTATGTCTGGTGTGTGTGCTACGGCAACAGATTGTGGAGTTGAGTATAAGGGTGGATAATGACTTCTAGTGATTACTAAAGGAAATGAGATGTGGAATACATGGTTGGTATAATTGGACCCTTAAGCATTTCAAGAGTTGGAGAGGTATTGGATGACCTTTGAGTGTGGAAGGGTTGTTTCCGTGATTTTGTCATAACGGAAAACCGTAATTCGCAATGACGCAAGATTAGAAATGTTGGAAGATATTACAGTGCTCTATGTGATGGGAAAGTAGTGACATGGAATTAAGTATTTATTGGCGAAAAATGTTTGGATGTTATGGTAAGCGCGGAGAGTGCGGTTTGTGTTATCACCATAAGTTCACAGCTGAGTGTCCGTTTGATATAATGATTTTCCACACTTGATTGACAGAGTCAATGGTTATGTAACCGATGGTGTTTGGATATGTTCGGAGAATATAGGGGTTCATGTTGAGCGTCGGGAACTTGAGTTATTAGTATTGGGGAAGAGGCAGTGATGTACTACTGTGAAGAGAGTTCAAAGAGTTTTGAGAAAGTTGTCAACAGTTCGTGTATTGGTTTTGCCATGTCCGACAGGATTGTCGTTGTGTTTGGAGATACTTTGTTGATATGATTAAGAGATGTGTTAAGTACAACATTAATGAGTTTTGGTTATGCTTGAAGGCAATATAAAGTACAGAGAGGGATTATCTGACAAGTAATTTGGAGTGGGTTGCTGTTGTGTGTTTGTACCGGAGTTTGGAAGCCTCAATTGTTTAGTTGAGATTTGAGATGGTTACTAACCTTAAGGTATTTGTTTTATTTGAGAGAGAGTCAAATATGAGACAGCGAAGTAATTGGAAATCCTGAAGGAGTATGGTTTTGGTTAAATTACCATTCGGATGAGACCAAGTGGTAGCTAAGATATCGAATCGGGAATTTTGGTATACAACTAATGAAGATGGTAAGGAAGTTAGGACTGATTAAGCAAATTCAGATATGAGTTCGGCCTGTGAAGAGACTTCTTATGGAGTTGAGCCTTGGATGTTGAGATTGACCTTTGGTATTCTGATAAGGTTCGAGGAAAATCGGAATTCTGAGTTGAGTTGATAGATTAATTGAATTTAATGGATAAAGTCAGAGGGCTTATTTTCGGATTAAGGAAAATGGTATTGTGAGATGTCGTGATGAAGTGTGTATTCTGAATAGTGTGAGTTGGATAAGAGTACTCAGGGAGAAGTACATCGAGAAAGATGGAGTATCCGTGCAGGTACTAGGAAGATGCGACCGAATTTGAGAAATAGTTTTGGATAGCCATAGATGGAGAAGGAATTGATTGAGTTTGTATATGTTGATTAGACTTGCTGGGAATTGAAGTATGGACATTAGAGATGGTTGGATCTGATACAACTGTTGAGTATTTCGAGTGGGATGGGATAGTATTCCCAAGGGCTTGTGCCGGGTTTTCTGATGAATTTGAGGAAGTATGATCCGATTTGGACAGTTAAGAATGGATTAACAAGAGTAACTCGTTGCCTACCAGTGAAGATGAATCATTCTGTTAGATGGGAACTCAAGTTTTTCGTTAAGATTATGGGAAAGATTGCGAAAGCGGTTGGGTGCCATGTTGAAGATGAACTCTGACTAGCGTCCGTGAATGGCATGGACAAACGAAGAAAACTATCCGGTATGAAGAGGACTCGTTGAGAGCTTGTGTGTTGGACCAAGATGGATCTAAGGGTAGTTAATTGTTGTTGAGGGAGTTGCCTACAATAACTGTTGCCATTTCGTATCGGAAACAACATCGTATGAAGTTCGTTGGGTACGAGGGTATGACTCCTTTGTGTTGTTGCATGTCCAACGGGAGTGTTGTACTCGGATCAAAGACCGTGCAAGGGACGATGGAAACGATCAAAGAATCCAAGTAAGGCCGTGTTTTGAGAGTTATGGTAGTAATTGGTGTTGGTCGAGCTTGAAGTCTCGTGAGCACCCTGTGTTTTGTTGATCTGTATCAGAGTAGCGCAGCGGAAGCGTGAGGCGGATAGCATGTTAGACTGTTTTACTGCTGTCGCTTGAGAGGATTGCATGAGGTGTTCATATGTCTAAGTTGAAGGGGTACATTGACTCAGGTGGATGGTGTACAAGTGAGAGAGAATTTGACTTCGGGGGCGTGGCTAGTTCTAGTTGTTGATAAGAAACAACTTCGAAGTATAGAGATTCCTTTGGTGGAAGTAGTTATGGGAGAATTGGATTTGGAAGAATTGGAATGCGAGAGTCGTATCCAGAGTTGTTTGGATCAGGTAACATTTTCGAGGACGAAAATTCCCAAAGTGGGGGAGAGTTGTAACAGCCCAAATTTCATTAAATAATTAATTGTGTTAATTAATTGATTTATTTGGATTATTCTAATTATTTGAATAATTAGATGTTTGTTTAATGGATTGATAAATGTTTTGAGAAAGTAAATATATTGGAAAGAAATAAAGAGAAAGGTATTATGGAGGAAATAGAATGGAAAGAAAATGATAGAGAGAAAAGAAAAGAAAAGAAATAAAAGGATATAAAAAGGGAATTGGAGAGAAAGAGAAAGATAGAAAAGAAAAAGAAGAGAAAGGAAGAAGAAGAGGAGAAATGAAGAGGAAAAGGGGAAAAGCTTGGAGAACCTTCAAGAACCAATTTCGAAGCTCCGATTAATCGAGGTAAGGGTGAGGAACATTGCTATTTAATCATTGTATGCTATTATGTATGTTGGGTTTGGGTTTTGGATGTTTTTCATCACTTTCTATTTAGGGCAAAAGTTGGATTAATCGGTAGATCGAGGATTTAATCGGTTGAAACTGAGCAATAATGCCGTAGAATAGTCGGGTAACATGTATTGATGTTATTTGTACTGATTTGGATGTTTGAGGTTTGGTTGATGGTGGATTGAGAAGGAGAAGACAGAGTGAAATTCTGTTCTGTGCAGGTTCGCTGGCTCTCGCCAGGCGAGCGAAGGCGAAGCTTCGCCAGACGAAGCCTAGCGAATGCTGGCGAGTAATTATGATTAAGTCCCAGTGGACTTCGCTGGCGAGTTCGCCAAGCGAAGGTGGATAGCGAAGGTTCGCCCAGCGAAGGTGCTGGCGAATGGTGGCGAATGAAGTCAGTAGCTACTGACTTGGGCTCGCTGGGAAGTCTCGCCAGGCGAAGCCTAGCGAAGGTTCGCTGCGAGGGTTCGCCAGGCGAATGAAGGCGAATGTGACAGCATTTTTCTTTTGCTGTGTTGCTCATATGGTGATTGTTTGATTGATTCACATAGGTTAATACTTCTATGTTATGAATGAGGATGTGAACTATTATGATAACATGTGCTGTGGGTAGCCTTCGGGCGTGAATCCTAGAGTTGTGATATGAATGATTAATTGTTATCGGTTAAAATACATGAGAACATAATGATGATTATGTGTGTATTAATGATGAGTTTGTGAACGTTTGATTGTTGTGTACAATTATGTGACGAGTATGCATGACTTATAATTGTGAATATATGTGGATAATGCATGAGAACATATTGTGGATATGTGTGCATTGTTGATAATGCGGTGATGATATTGAATTGTGAATGTATATTGTTGGTATATGGTGGTATGAATAGAATGCATGAGAACATGTCATTGATATGTGTGCATTGCTTGATAGATGTTGTAAATGCATATTGTATGTATGTGATTAAATGTGAATAATGCATGAGAACATATCGTGGATATGTGTGCATTGTTTGATAACTGTGAAGAATGCATGAGAACATATCGTGGATATGTGTGCATTGTGAGTGATAATGTGGTGATAGTGTTGAATTATGAATACATCGATGAATGTTATGTGAATATGTTGTGTGTGCAATCATAATGTAATTCTTGAAGTGATGAATTATGTAAATGCATGAGATTAAGATGTCGGTCTTAAGTGCATTTGTTGCGATTGATTGTACATGCATCATTTAGTCAAGAGGCAATGTCTGTTAGTTTCGTGGAAACTAGTGGCTTGTCCCAAACCTAGAAGTGTGGGTTTGAAGGCTTAGAGGACGGGCCTTTGTGGTTATCGGTCTAGAAGTGTGGACCCGGTTTAATGTAAAAACCGAAAAAAAGATAACGGGTTATCGGTCTAGAAGTGTGGACCCGGTTTAATGTAAAAACCGAAAAAAGATAACGAAAGTCGGTACCGCATTGCATGAGTTGCATTGAGTTGTTGAGTCACATTGATATATGACATATGCATGAAGTGATGCTTATGTGTGAATGATGAGATGTTTGTTGAATACTTATGAAGCGTGCATGAAAAGATGCTTACGTGTGAATGTTAAGATTGTGGAATTGTGGATGTATGCATGACGCAAAATGCTTGGTGAATATTCATGTTGTATATAAATATAAGTGACGATGTAAATGACTATGAGTTGAATTGTGGTGAGAAATAGGAAGTTAATCATATGATACCTATATATACATGATTTTATGCTTTGATTATTATGGTAATATTTCTCACTCTTCTGCTGTTTTATAATGCTCTATGAGGCATTGCAGATTAGGTTGCTGGAGGCCTTTGTGAAGTTCTGCTTGTAGTTCGAGGTTGCTACATGTGTAGCGGTTTAGTAATTATTTATGGGTCGAGTCATGCTCTGGTAGTGTAACACGGGGATCGATTGCTTATGTTTTAGGATTACATTATGTAACCTAAGTTATGTTTTTATATTGGGAATGATTGAGATGTTGGCCTTAGTGCCTAGAGATGTTGATTTTATATGATGAAAGTAAATGTTTCTTTTAAAGGATTTTCATTAATGAATCCGCTGCTAAATGGAAAAGTGTTTATGAGCATGACAGATTGATTTAATGTGGTATAAGTTTTGTGTGATGCCCTTTTATGGATGCATGTTAACTTTTACTCTGATTATGCATATATTATTTGTGGGGTTTAGAAGGGTGTTACACAGTTTGGGCTAGAGAAAATGGTTGGAAGAATTTTTTTTGCTTGTGAAAGTTTAAGTCAAATATGTGTTGATATAATCAAGATTACACGATGTGCAAGATTATGTCGGTGGTTGTAGAGCTTCATGTTAACATGAAAGTTGCACCATAAAGTTTCAACCTAGTTTTCGATATGTGAAAATTTTTTGAACGAGTTTACCTTCAAGTGAAGTATACTCTTCTTTAGGTGGAATATGATAGTTTATTTTAAAACTATGATTGTCGGCGAAAATAATGTGAAATTCTTGGAATGGTTTAGCTTCAAGTGAAATTTATTCTTCATGATAAAATATATGATTGTCGGTGATGACAATGTGAAATTCTATCTTCAAGTGAAATATATTATTCATGAGAGAGTATGATATTTTTTTAAACTATGATTGTCAGTGAAGACAACGTGAAAGTTCTTGGCATAATGTAACTTCAAGTGACTATACTCTTTATGATGGAGTTAGATTGTCGGTAAACACAGTGAAAGTTTATGCATTATTTTAAATCAGGGTGAAAATTTTCAGGGTTGGTTGAAAATATACATGTTGATTCAAGAAAAAGGGGATTTTGTCATAGGATGTGAGTGACTCACGCTTAATGGGGAGAATGTTGGGTGCAAGTGTGAGTGGTTAAAGTCCCACATCGCCTATGAATGACTAAAATGTTGGATTTATAAGAGAAATGACCAATTTACCTAACACCTTAAGGTTTTGGGTTGACATGTGGTGTCTCCCTCTCTTGTGGTTCTAGAGCATTAGTCTCATTGGTGTTCTCGATTTTGTAGGAGAGTTCATTGGTGCTCCCGTCTCTCTTGAACTCCCCATCAAAAAAAGTATGCATTTTGCGTCTATTGATTGAAGTTTGAAACCTTATATTCTACTTCACCATTTGTCTTCATATTCTGCTTTTAAGTTTGATACACCAAAATGTATTAATGTATTAAGACTCGAGTTTACTAATGTGTCATGAGGCCATATACGAGAAATGCATTAAGATAAAGTAAACAAGACAAATCCAAAGAATAAACCTGTTTTTTTTTATATTATTATTTAAATTTGATGTCCAGTACCTCATTTTCCGTTAAGTTATTTGATTATGATTTTGTTTCCTAAAAATATCAATAAATCATACCACTTATGTCGCAATATCATATTTTGAACGGGAACAAAATTCTATCAGAAAAAATTAAGCTAAGGATCAATATAGAGACATTGATTCACATCTCTTTTAAAAATAATAAAATTTTTTAGTTAAATAATTTTGACTTTTTTTTCATTCTATTTTTATTATATTTTGAAAACAAATGTGCGTCTCATACAGTATTACGTATGCACGAAAATTTTATTAGTTATGTAGAGAAGAGAGAGGACATGACAACAAGTTAGAGAGTATGAATAGCATGTGTTGTCTAAACATTTATTATTTAGAGTATAAATATAAACAAAAGTAGTATTAAAAAAAATAATAAATATTATATTGATATTTTAAAGAGATAATTATTTTTAGATATGAAAAAAAGTGAAATTGAAACACTTTTCATGAGACGAAAGGAAATATAATATAATGACAAATATCCACAAACTCTATTAGTTGTGAAAAACTTTGAAATATCATCTTAACTTTAACTAGACTAAAAAACTTTGCAATATCACCTTAACTTTAACTAAACGCATATCTTATTGAGGATAATAATGATTTGTATATATATTATAATAACAAAATTCTTTTTATTAGAGAGAATATAATAAATCAGCTTTTTAATATAAGACGCAATATAAGAAGAAAAAAAAAAAATATATATATATATATATATACCTTTGTCTAATAAATGACTAAGGATATACATAAAAACGTAGAGAGCTTTCGGCCAATAAATATGAATGGCTAAGGGTATACATAAAAAACATGGAGGACCTTCTGCCAATGACTTGCCGATTCTCTTCTTCAAAAAGGGCATTTTGAATATTTTTTTTCAAATTATGGTAGTTTGAGAATTTTGTTTCTAGAAGAGGAGAATGCAAGCAAAAAGTTTCCAATTGACATCATCTTGAAGATTAAAGTTGTGTGTAAAAAGTGTTTTGCCTAGTTACAAGGCCATTCAGACATGACATGGAGATTCATGATAAATGTCTTACTAAGTGGGAAAATTCATGATAAGTGGGAAAATTTTTTCAGCATGTCATTCTCTTAGAAGTTATTATCCATAATGCCATTCTTTTCCTATAAATTTCCATAATACCATAGTTTCAAACACGTTTTGGTTTTTGGGGAAGCACTTCCGCCCTTCCAATGGGCGGCATCGTGCAGTTTTTAGGACAGCCGCCCTTTCAATGAGCGGCACAGTGTTGGTCCTTTTTTTGTTTTTTTTGTTTTAATGAGTAATGTATTATTATTTATATTTATTATGTTTATGCTCATTGGAGCGTACTAGTAGTTTAATTGTAGTAGTAGTTTTTTTCTTATATTATAAATACTATCATTAAATAATGCTCATTTCAATAATTATATCATGCTGGCAGTGTTTTTCGTTTTAGATAATAATTATATTTATTATATTATTTTTATTTATTATGTTTATTATATTTAGTTAAAAATCATTAAATAAATAATTATAATAAATTAAAATAAAAATAATTATTTTAAAAATAGTATTATTTAAAATAAATTACTATATTTAAATATATAATAAATAAACTAAAATAAATTTTTATTTATTCTTGAAATACATTAAAATAAAATACAATAAATGAACTAAAATAAATGTCACCCTTAATTAATTTCGACCCGGTTGATGTAAGCGTTGGTGGGTTCCACAGGCAGGAGCTTGTACATTTCTGGTGGACCTTCTACGATCAACCTCAACGTTTTGGGGCTGTGTAGATGGTCCTGCATCATTGTTAGGGTTCATGAAGGAAGCGACCAAATCATCACTGAAATCGTCGTCATTTGGTATCGCTGTCGCACTTCCATAACTTATTCTTGTACCCTCGTTACTCCAACTTGGTGGGTTTAGATGTGGCGGTGCGTTAGTAATGTAGGGAGTGTATGGATGTTGGTCTTGAGAAAGGGTGAAGTTTTGTGAATGGTAAAAAGGAACTTGTGGTTGGGGTGTTTGGTAGTTGTGTTCTTGTTGCGTAGGTTGAGAGAATGAGAATTGGTTATATTGGGGGTATGATAAGGTTGAGTTTTGTTGTTGGATGTTGAAGGGGTTTGGGTTAAATGATGTGTAAGGTTGATTGTAGTGTTGGCTTGGGGTATAAGGTGGTTGTGTTGGGTTGGGGTTGAATGGG
This sequence comes from Lathyrus sativus, assembly GCA_963859935.3. Lineage (NCBI taxonomy): Eukaryota > Viridiplantae > Streptophyta > Magnoliopsida > Fabales > Fabaceae > Lathyrus > Lathyrus sativus. The sequence goes on from OZ012735.1 coordinate 2,769,452, forward strand.
GTGTTAAATAATTGTTGTGGAGTGTTAAATATTGGTTGTGGGGTGTTAAATATTGGTGGTTGGGTGTTACAAGTCATGGAAGGGATGTTATGGAAGTTTGATGGAGTTGGTTGGTTTTGGATGTTTAATGAAGTTGGTTGGTTCCGAGGGTCCCACAAGTATCTATTTTGTGATAGATACAAATTGGTCACAGATCTATACCAACGCATGTATTCCCTACTGGGTTTACATTCGGTATCCGTGACATTTCCTCGTAGAACAGTGCGACAGCGATTTATCCAATGCTGATGTTCTTGTATGTTGTGGTCTCTCCAATTATCGAATTTCCATTGGTCGTTGGCCGTACTCTTGTGGTACATCTCCATGCATGTAGGTGGACCAGGAATGTCTTGTTTAATTCCGAATTGGAGTTTTACCCTATCTGAATGATGCATTTCAACATAAGTGAAAGAAAAAATGAACGTTGTAGAACTCCACATATCGCTTTCAGTTGGGTCCTCATCTTCAAGTTCAAGATAGGGTCTCCATATAAACTATAACATAATTAAAAAAGGGTTAGAAAAAAAAATGGAAAGTGCTAGTAAAAAAATAAGGGATTAGAGACAATACATCGTCTTCCTCAAAATGATCGAAGAACGTCCGATACCCAGGAGCACAATGATGCGGAGTTTTTTCGTAATTCACCCCATACGCAGACCACCTACGAAAGAAATAGTTAGTAAAAATTAAAGATGAAAAGAATATTTACATAAACAATTTTGTATACTTACTTGGTTGCGTATGGAAAGTGATATGGATTGGGGTTGCTGGGGGACAGTCTGGGCATTCTGGACCATCCCCATGCTTGAATCAAAACACCACAACCAGCAAAATTATGCACATTTTTCATTGCGCATCTACACAAATTTCTGTATAGATGCGCTAAGGTAGCAGCGCCCCAACTATATCTACTTACTTCATTTAAATCTTCTAATAATGGTAAATATTGAAGATGAATAGTATTACCATTAGTATCAGGAAATAAACAACATGCAAAAAGCAGTAGTAAATACATTCTAGTCTTATAAAGTTTTTGTTCCTCGGGAGACTCATTGGTTAGGTTCAAAGCATTATAATTTCTTTTTAGCCATGTGATTTTAATGCTTTGCCCCTTCCTATCACCTCGTTCCAAAGGCACCCCTAATAGTTTTTCTACTAATGCATAGTTAACATTTGTGTCACCCACAACCGCTGACCCATCAACACGGAGACCCAACAACATATGGACATCCTCAAGTGTCACTGTGCATTCCCCCGTGGGGAGGTGAAAAGTGTGGGTTTCTGGTCGCCATCTTTCGCACAACGCGAGAAGGAATTTGTGATCAATTCCATATGATGTTATATTGATGACGTGACCAAAACCCGCTCGAATCAAATATGGTCTGATAACCTCATCAGGCTCTATGTACTTATGCGAGCGTGGTTTGAAATTTTTTTCATCCTACAAAAAAACATTTGAATGTTAACATCATAAACAAAATATTTGAATGTAACTAACATCATAAACAAAATATTTGAACTTTACTAAAGTGAATTGTGTAAATAAATATAAATTAACTTACATAGGATGCAATGTTTTCAAGTGTACCGCGATGGTCATCTCCTGAAGTGAGTAGAACCATTTTCAAGAGTGAGAGTTATAGTGTAAGATAGGAGATAAAGTTAAGGATTGGTAGAATTATAGGAGATAAAGTTTAAGGATTGGTAGTAGAAATTTATGGTAGTAAAAATTTTGAAATTGATAGTAAGGATTGGTAGTAGAAATTTATGGTAGTAAAAATTTTGAAATTGGTAGTAAGGATTGGTAGTAGAAATTTATGGGATTGGTAGTAAAAATTTTCAAATTGGTAGTAGAAATTTATGGGATTGGTAGTAGAAATTTATAGGAGATAAATATATGTAAAAAAATTAAATGATATGAGATAAGGATGGTAGAAAAATAAATGAAGTGAGGTTAAAAAAATTAGGGTTTCAATGCTTGTACGTGGCTGCATGCATGTTTGCAGAGCTGAGTGAATGCTGTAGACATCCGCCCTTTCAATGGGCGGAAATGTTGGTTTCGCATTAAAGTCGCACCATCAATGGGCGGTTATGTTGCTTTTGTGCTGACAACCGCATTCTCAATGGGCGGCAACCATTAAAGTTGTCTGCACTTTTCAGACACACGCGCTTTGAATGCGCAGCTGGTAGACTTTCAATGGGCGGCAGCATTTATTTTGGTCTGATAAGCCTCATTCTCAATGGGTGGCAGCCTTTAATTTCCTGACAACCGCATCATTAATGGGCGGAAGCATTTAACATACCTTTGACCAGCTTTTTCCGTTGCATGCATGGTGGACGTATTAAGTACTATCTTCTTTAAACATTTCACTCAATTTCTACTACTACTATCTTCTTTATTAATTCCACTCAATTTCTACTACTACTATCTTCTATATTTATTCCACTCAATTTCTACTACTACTATCTTCTATATTTATTCCACCCAATTTCTACTACTACTATCTTCTATATTTATTTTGAAACTATCTTGCTTCAAACATTCCACTCAATTATTTCTTCAAATAATCCACTCATTTCTAATACTATCTTACATAATGTCTTCTAGCCACCAATACATTATTAATGCTTATTTCAATGGGAGTGTTGTTGTATCAGATGAAGTCGGTTTGATCTTTGAAAACACTGACGTAAGTCGTTTCAGTGTTAATAAAAGATCGTCATTCCAACATTTTAAAGAAAGGTTACAGATGAAGGTGAACGCTGGATCAGTGTCACAGATTACGTACAAAAATATTGTCCATTTTGGGGACAATCGCTTTAAATTTGTTCCACTAAAGGTTCGTGACGACGACGATGTTGAAACGATGTTCTCGAATCATGAACGTTTTGGGTTTCAACATATTGAATTATATGTAACATTTGCACAATGTGAAGAAACTCAAAATTCTCAGGTCATCAATCTGTCCATAATTCCACACGAAGCAGTCGAAGAAGAAGACGACGAAGAAGAAAACGAGGCACAGGTTGATGATTTATTTTCTACTTTGTTTGAGGAAGGGAGCATTGTCAACGAAGTCAAGATGAACAATACATTCCAGTTGAGAATGTATTCACCCCACCGGCACATATGACAACCCTGCCATTAAATGTAGAAACAACATCGTTTGATTGGCCACGGACTCCTCATATTCCAATGGAGGGTGACATAGAAGTCGGTAACCAATTTAAAAATAAAGCTGACTGTGTTGCTGCTATTAAGCAATACCACATGAAACATTGTGTGGATTATAAAGTGACAAATTCTGACAAGAAGAGATACATAATTTGTTGCAAGAATGATTCCTGCAAGTTTCGTCTATTGGCGTCCTACCGTAAAAGAAGTGACTTGTGGGAGATAGGCATTATGAACCCACCTCATAGTTGCTCAACAACTTTGTTTAATCAGGATCATCAAAAACTAACCTCACAGTTAATGTCTCAGAAATTAATGCCTTTTGTAGACAATGATCCTTCTATTAAGGTTAGTGTTTGCATAAGTAAAATTGTTTCTGAATACAATTTTACTCCGTCTTACCGAAAGACATGGATAGCAAGAAATAAAGCAATTGAACAGGTTTACGGTAACTGGGAGAGCTCATACAATGAACTTCCACATTTTCTGTTAGCACTTAAAAAATTCGTTCCGGGCACTGTGCTGGAAATAGAAACCTTACCCATGTATACAGCTGGCGGAACTATTGTTGAAGGGAAACACATCTTCCACCGGCTATTCTGGGCATTCCAACCATGCATCAGGGGTTTTGCCTATTGCAAACCTATACTTCAAATTGACGGAACCTGGTTATACGGCAAGTACAAGGGTACACTGCTTATCGCAGTGGGACAAGATGGCAACAACAATATATTTCCGGTTGCTTTTGCCCTTGTGGAAGGTGAAACCGCTGAAGGTTGGAGATTTTTTCTAAGAAACTTAAGGAGGCATGTTGCGCCACAACCAGGTTTATGTTTAATTTCAGACCGACATGCATCAATTGAAAGTGCATACAACAATGTGGAAAATGGTTGGCATGATCCCCCATCAGTGCATGTTTATTGTATCCGACACATTGCACGAAATTTTATGAGAGAAATCAAGGACAGGAACCTACGGAAAAAAAATAATTAACATGTGTAACTATATTTTGCATAATATTTATTCAATATATTTCATAATATTTATTAAATTTTGTCAATAACATGTATTGATTGATATTTTAATTATTCAGGGTACGCTTTAAACCAACCAACATTTCATTACTATCGGTCAGAGATTGGCATGGCAAATGCAAATGCTTTAAGGTGGATTGACACTATTCCAGTCGAAAAATGGACAAGAGCATTTGACGGGGGTCGACGTTGGGGTCACATGACTACCAACCTTGTTGAGTCAATGAATGCTGTCTTTAAAGGCACACGTCATTTGCCCATTACAGCATTGGTAAGGGCAACATATTATAGGTTGGGATCTTTATTTTCTGAACGGGGTTCAAAGTGGAGTGCTGTGTTAAATTCTGGCGAAACATTTACAGACAACTGCCTCAAGGTGATGAAAGAAGAAACAACAAAATTCAGCACACATCAAGTCAGAATTTTTGACTACGCTAACAATGTTTTCAGTTTTCAGTGTGAAGGAGACAATGGACCATGGTGAGGGGAAGCCTATGGGACATCATAAGGTCGACCTCTTGAACGGATGGTGTGACTGCGGAAAGTTTCAAGCATTTCGTGTCCCTTGCTCACATGTTATCGTTGCATGTTCGAACGTGCGCCACGACGCTTACGCTATTTTGCCTGACGTTTATAGGATTACAAACCTGTTTGGGGTTTACAGCAATAGCTTTCCAGTGATGTCGTACGATGAATATTGGCCTGTTTATGAAGGAGATCAAATTTGCCATAACCCAAGAATGCGGAGGAACAAGAAAGGTCGTCCAGTAAGCACACGTATTACAACCGAAATGGATAACTTTGATAAGCTTGAGAGAAAATGTTCAATGTGTCGTCAAACGGGCCACAATCGAACCCGGTGTCCCAATGTGGAAACAAGTAATCGTTAGTGTTTTTATTAACCATCATGTATTAAATAATATTAGTTAATGATATAAATTATGCATTACAAAATATAAGTTAATATTATACATTAATTGATTATATTAATATTAACATTATTGAAAATATTAATATTTACATTATTGATAATATTAATATTATTAAATAATAATAATATTAATAATTTTATTATTAATATATATATATATATATATATATATATATATATATATATATATATATATATATATATATATATATATATATATATATATATATATATATATATATATATATATATATTAATAATATTAATATTTACATTATTGATAATATTAATATTATTAAATAATAATAATATTAATAATATTATTAATAATATATATATATATATATATATATATATATATATATATATATATATATAATATTAACTTTTACATTATTCATAATATTAATATTATTAAATAATAATAATATTAATAATAATAATATTATTATTAATATATATATTAATAATATTATATATATTAATAAATATTAATTTTAATATATATATATATATATATATATATATATATATTAATTATATTTAAAAAAATAAAACGAAAAAAAAAAGGGAAATGGTCATAGCCGCCCATTGGAAGGGCGAATGCTTTTAAAAATTGCTCATTGCCGCCCATTGATAGGACGGTCGTTTTCAAACAAAAATTCAATTTTTTTGAAAAGATGGTAATTTGGGATATATGTGAAAAACAGTGGTATTATGGAAATTTTGTCCCAATATTATGGTAGGACAGTGAAAAATTCACTAAGTGGAAGCTTCAGGTTATGAAAAAAGGCAGAGTGTAATTTATCAACTACTTCTGACCAATTCCTTGATTTGTGGACATTGGGAAGAGAATTTGCTCCACGTTTTGAGGGATTGCCCAATGGCAGCCAACATATGGAACCGGTTTATAAAAGTCGAAAACAAGCCCAACTTCATTTTTAGAACCACAGGCATATATTCTTAAAATGTGTGATATGTTTAGCATAATTTGCCTTGTATGTAATGAAACCATTCATAATGGTATTCTTCATTTCTTTTTGTGCTCACAAACCTTCTAAATATATTTGTGCTCATGTTAGCACTTTGTATTATGTGTCCTCATTTTGTGTTACTATACATTTACATTTTGATCAATCCCCAATGAAAATGATTCAAAAATATTAGATGTCGAGTCATATATAAAGGAAAATGTACTAAAGGACTAGACTCTTACAATATAATAATTAATGATTGACACCTCTCTAAGAAAATTTTCTCTATTTGAAAGAATCCATAAAGGATAATGAAAAGGGAAATAGAGAATGAAGAGAGACTAATTACAAATAGAAAAAAGAAAGTGATTATTTGATGTATAAAATGAAATAAGTTTATAAGAAAAAAGTAACGTACTAGTGTAAAATATTTTACATTTTCAATCAATCACAACTATATATCAGAATAAAAAATATATATATCAGAATAAAACATATTTTTATTTTAAAAATACTGATCTTATATAGCAATTATAGACATTTTGATTAGTTGCATGTGTAAAACTATTACAATGACATTGTACTACCTTTAAATTGTCAAAAATTAATAAAGAAATTATGTGAATATTAGAATAATTTTGTGTTTAATTTAAATTATATGACTAACTTTGATTTTATTTTAATTAAATGGTGTAAGTCTTTTTATGGGACCTATATTAATGTCTTAAAGATTTTTTAAGTATACAACAGTTTCTTTCCTATAAATACTACTCTAGTAAGGATTTCATTTTTACAATTTTAAAATGAATTAATGAAGTTTTAAGCATGCAATTATTTGAATTTCTATCAATAATGTTGGCAAGAAATACATTCAAATACAGAGACAAACAAATCTCTTGTAAAAGTGATGTGAACTTTATTGAAATGCAATTGTCTCCAGTTGATCTTATGTATAATAATTATCATAATTAGATAAGAGCCATACTTATCATAATTCTCTAAAATATAAGATAAACTTTTAAAAAAATCTGTCTATCCTTTTTTTTTTTGGTATTTTCTTGGTAATTGGTCAATCTGAGTTATCTAAAGCCTTGTCTTACAGAGGGATTGAGAGAGAGATTCTTTGTTAGTTTGACCAGACTTTCTTGATTGCTACCACTTGAATGCATCTCTATTCTCTCCTCTCTTGCCTTCATAGTGTTCTGCACAATATAAATCAAAATTACAGCATGCAAGGAAATAGAATTGTGTGTACTTGCAGTAAATCACATATTCTATGCGGCAATTGCGTGTATATTTAACAGGTGTTCTAGACAATGGAAATACAACTTACATAGTAACTGTCATTGTTGTACACTTCCTGTTTTTGGCCTGTATGCTCAGTAATCTTATCAGAACGTATTAACTTCTCTCGATTTTCATAGAAGTCAAAATCATCCAATAGACAAGTCTTAGCTTGATAACTTTTAAATATTTTCAGCATTTCCAGACCCTCTTTCAGTCCAATCTGCAAACACAATTACGGGTTTAATGATAAAATCATATCCAACAGAAAGGCGCAACTTCTACACAAACTTTCTCTTGGGTTATGCAACATCGATTTCTCTCAGACTCTATGACAGAAGAATTATGTTAACACCATTGAAAGCAAGAATTACCTCTTGTGTGTCCCTACTGAAAGTTACACACTTGTTCTCGTTGTTTTGAAGGATGATGTGCACAAACTGGCGATTTGGAACATCTTTTATTATATGCCACTTAATCGGGAAGAACCCGTTGTATTTGTCAAGTTTCCAAAACTTCATATCTTTTTTGAAGTCCACTGGCCCAAGCATCTCAGCTACTCCGACAAACTGCCCACTTGCATTAACCTGATTAGGCAACAAAATACATTCAGGACAACTGAATAATTAGGAAAATATTGGAAGACATGAACCCCTAGTTCTTAAATGTAAAACAAGAGAAACTTTGGGACGAGATTTTAACTCACCGAAAAGAAGAGGAAGACTGGGCAATGCGTGCCTGTTTCACTTAATTTAGCTTCCGCATTTTGGAATGCAGCGTTCAACTTCTTATTCCCGTGTGGAGTGCTAGTCCAAACATCATGTTTAATACCCTTATGAATGTCATCTTCATTGAAAGATTTAATCATATAAAACTTAGCATTTTCATATTTAGTTTGGAAATCTGGAAGATTATATCGATCTCTGCATATTGTGATTGCAAACTCATCCTTAACAACAGATGAACGTGGGTGAGAACTTTTTTGATGAAACCGAGGACCCCGAGTCATTTCCTTTGACATTTCAGATACTCCACTTCTGAATTCCTCACTCAACAAAAATCTATCATTTACATTAGACACTCCACCAGTTGGTCTGTAGTTGGTAGAAGAATTCGGTCTGTAGTTGGTAGAAGAATTCGGTCTGTAGTTGGTAGAGGAATTCGGTCTGTAGTTGGTAGAGGAATTTGGTCTGTAGTTGGTAGAAGAATTCGGTCTGTAGTTGGTAGAGGAATTTGGTCTGTAATTACTAGAGACACTTGGTCTGTAGTTAGTATGCGGGAAGACATGGCTTCTTGGGTTGGCACATGATGAAACATTTCTTGTTTGGTTGTAGGTCCTTGGAGGTGCGGCGGCTGTAAAATTAGAATGCAAATGAGGAGCCTGCAAAATAAAACATTCACTCGATCAAAACACCATAACTCTACAGAAGTTACAATGAAAATATAAAATACATAACACAAAGTTCGTGTACATTATTATCCATTAAAAGAAAAACAAGTGATTCTAGAGGTGGCAATTGGCAAACAAGATCCAAGAGAGATTTTTCCTCAAGAATTATCCACATGAGTGAAGCTGGTATTGACAAAACAAAGAGAATAACACCTTTTCTAGGTCCATCATAAATACAACAATTCTACCACTCCACAAAATGAATATATATATAAACAACAAGCAGTGATACCCACTAAGATCTTAAAATATCTGACCCATCATAATCTACAGCTGATTACCTTTTTTTGAATTTCCATTTCTTTTATGGTCTTAGTCAAAATCTTGGGTAACCTGCTGGTTAAACTGCCAGTTCTATGTGCATACTGTGAGCTGTTTTGATTCTCTAAGGTAGAAGATTTTGGATAATTTTTTGCAAATACAGAACCACTGACAGGTTTATATTGCATGCCAACAGAAGGTGACACCGAAGAACGATAAGGCATGGCTTCTGATTTATGAAGGCCTGGTTGTTGAAAATAACTGGTGTAGGATACGTCAGGTTGTTGATCAGCATAATCCCCATCGGCACCGACAGTAGTCCCTGATATTATAAAGGGCATAGTCAGTAAAGTAAGAATAACCGGGATAACTTTAATCACACAACACCAAACTCAAAGGTTAAAAAAAACATTCCAAGTAAACTGATATTATATTGTCCATGAACTTGAAACATGGAGAAAATTGAATATTATATTCTGATTATCAAATGTAGTATAAACTAAGCCCGTAAAATCTATTAATGGCTACCCTAAAATTAAGCAAAGACGAAATAAAATCTGCACGCACTAGAGAAAATAAAATCTATAAAACATATTTTCCTAAAATACAATAATCTCCCTCGAATTGGTGAATGAATATTGATAGTTATCATTCTCAACCTGCAATGTCTTGAAAGTGTTCTATAGGAATTCCCTCGGTGACAAATGAAGCCCTGAAGGGATGTATGTTGTACATCTGTACCTATAAAATATTTTTTCTAGATTCCCCTTGGTGAAGGGTCGTTTTATCGGTATGTTTCATCGGCACGCGCTCAACCAGGTTGTGTTTAATGTTAATGGTTGATTATTGGTCACAAATTTGCTTTATATTTAATTGAGGTCATGAGGTATGACTTCTATCCATAACAACTCACAAATCCCTTGAGACCACTAAGTTCAGAGATGCTCCCTTTACCTCACATGGAAGGAACTAGGTTCAGATATGCTCATAATAACCTTTGAAACTGAACAATGGGTGGCTAGAAACCTAGTCTATGGCGGCTAATACACAGAAGGCTCCTAATACGGTGAGGTGTAGCTTACACGCGTCAGAGATTGAAACAATAAGTGGCAGCGAACCAAAGCACCAATAATGAAGCATAAGGACTCTGAATCGAAGGTGGTTAAGGTTATTCCACCAATGAAAGCACTGAGGCTTTCCACCTCCAAGCTTCTGATTCATCATTCCAAGCTCAGTGTGACTGCTCCAGTTTCTTACATGACAGCTGTCCACTGTGAATACAAGATAAACCTACTGGTGTATGTTAAGAGGCAGGTATATAAAGTTGTCCATCCTCATTTGTGCTGTATATATAGAGAGCAAAAACAGTAACAAATTCAACAGCAACGAAGCCACAAAGCAAAATAGAGAAAGTAACCGCGCTTAGTCGTAAATTATATCACTGTCTTTGAGAGTTTTATTCAGATATTATCCTAAACACTCTCTAGGATTAAACAACACCTTCTGATTGCATTAACCAGGAATTCAAGAACTAACGAGAATCTCAAATATATATTGCTCAGAAACAAAGGAAGGAGAAGAAGATAATTTTCTGGTGTGTTTTGTGTATATCTTCATGAGAAATAAGCTAATTATTTATAGGACAAAATTAATGAATCAATAGGTAGAGGAAGAAAATAAATGATGGGCGGCAAAGTTTAATAACTTGGGCAACAGCACAGCAAACCATACTGATGTAGTCAAAGTGGACGGTGCAACAATTTGACACATGTAAAATTTTGGGTCACGTTTTGCACTAAACTTCCATTGGTGGAAGTTGCTCTTAAAATAGCTACCATTGTGTTTTGGTCTAATTTCGCACTAAACTTTCACTGGTGGAAGTTGGACTTTGAAATACACTAATTTTTCAACAATCCCCCACATATTTAAAAAGTCCAAAGAAAGGATTTAAGAAGGGAAGAAATTTTCTGGACACTTTCCGAGAATGTAACTTTTTGAGTCTGGTGCCTTTTGGGCTACGGACCAGAGCCTAGATTATCAAGACTTAACACACAAGTGAATTGGTGGAGCATGCTCTATGAACCAGTAGACTTTAGTGTGTGCTAGGGGCCTTACCAATCATTACACCCCCACAACTTCTCGCTGCCATTGTTGTTGTGTGCCAATTTAGCCATGCACGTGCCTGGTGTTCATGAGTGCTCTAGAGATTTGCCAAATCTCATGCAAGCAGTTCCACTTAACACTCATATAGGTGATTTCATCAAGTATATGTTGCACTTCATATACAACCCATAAGGGCTATGGAAATCATTAAAAGCTCTTAAACTTATCCTCTATTAATGCAGCTCAGCAATCCATAGTAGGAAGGGACAGTAGTGCTGTCAGTTCAGTAAATAACTTGTTATTACCCATATGAACCTTCTTCATGGGATCTCCAATCACAAAGGTTGGGTTACCATTATTTACTGTATTCAAATTGGCTAAGTCACATTCCTTTCAATGATTCATAAATCATTTTTCTACCCAATTGTTTCTCGGCATTAGAGACAAATGGTACTGAGGCACAAAGGGATGCTCATCGTGAATTGAGCAAGAAAGATGGGAAAGGTTTGGTTTTGATCCATCAATGTGTGGAATCAAATATCTTTGAGAAGAATATCGAGCAAGAAACGGCCAAGCAGGCTTGGGATACTCTCAAGAATCTATATGGTGGAGATGAGAAGTTAAAGAAAGTAAAGCTACAATCTTTAAGGAAGCAATATGAAAACTTGAAGATGAAGGATGATGAAACCATTGCTGAGTTCTTCTTAAAGATGGTGACTTTGACAAATCAGATGAAGTCATGTGGAGAAAAAGCCTCTGAATTATAGAAGGAGGAGAAGGTGTTGAGGGCTCTTCTAGTCAAGTTTGATCACATTGTGGTGGCAATTGAAGAATCTAAAGAATTGTCAAAAACAAAACTCGAAGAATTGCAAGCATCTCTTGTGGTGCATGAGATAAGGCTAAAGCAAAGAGATTCATAAAAGGTATCTGAACAGGCATTACAATCAAAACTCTTCAAGAAGATTAAAGAAAATTCCTCAAGCAATAACAAAGTGAAAGAAAAATGGAAGAAAAAGTTGAATGACAATGGTGATGCTGGTAAAGCTTCAAGAAGCCAAGGTGAAACTAGCAAGAATGATGCAAATCAAAATCAGAAAGTCAGGTTGACATGAAGGAGGTTCAATGCTATTCTTGTCAGAAGTTTGGTCATTATGCTCGAGACTGCTACTACAACGAGAACAATGATGAAGGCAAGGGTGTGGCTCAATTTGCTCATGATGATAGCAATGAATTTGAAGATGTTATCCTTATGGCTGCAACACATTTGGCTTCAAAGAAAGCAAATATGTGATACCTTGATATAGGTTGCAACAATCATATGATTGACAACAAGAAAGGGATGAATCAATTCGTATGGCCACGTATGGCCACATCGGAGGGAATGAGCAACATAAGGGTGAAAAAGAAGGATGAACATGAAACTTAACAAGAAATACACAATGAAACTGAAAGGAAAGGAACTCAAAGTGTTTGATGAAATGCCTAGACCTAATGTTACACACTGAGCTCCCAACAAAGCCATGCGTCTACATATCTTTTCAAACCAAAACCTAGAATTTCTAATGCTAGGGACAGTGCTCCCAACGTAGTTGCACGACTCCTTCATTCTGTTATCCCTTTGATTCACCAAAGCTACACGTTTCAGGCAACCTGATTCCATTTCCACGGTATTGAAGCAACATTCTTCAGCAATACGTAATGCCTCGATCGTGACTATCGATTCAGCAAGCAGGCATGATCAAATTCGCAAAGCTTAAGAGTCGCCGCGAGAGTATTGTTAAAGTTATATACACAGATATGCATTCAAATTATGATAGATGAAAAAAATAACGCCTAAATCACAAAATTCGACTAAGTTGATAACCAAAACTCAGAAGTTGATAAATAATGAAAAATCGAAAAAGCTAAATGGATAATTAATCGTAAATATGAAGGAATTTCAACGCATTGACATTACCTTGTGGAGAAGTATGTGAAATTTGTGGAGGGGAACCATTGGTTGAAGCCATTAAGAGAAGAACAGAGGATGAAGTGATTGAAGTGAAACAGAGGAATGTAAGAATAGTATAGAACACACTCTTCAGTGGCGAAGAAGTGGAAATCGCAATCGCAGAAACAGAGATCGTGGTGAGGGAGAGGATGAAGGAATATTTGTTTGTTTAGTTTTTATATTTATTTAGTGTTTAAAACGGGTATTTTGGTGAACCCTTGACCCGAACAGATTTTAGGGTTTCTAAAAAGAATGAAGAAAAAAAATCTAATTGGACGGACGATGTAATGATCTCCTAGTTTTTTGGGATATCACTCTGACTCTCATTCCAAGGCTAACATTCACTGCCCAACATTAATACAGGAGGTTCTTGGATCAACCATTATTATTTTCTAATTTCAAAATTTATTTAGGAAAGTTTGACTAAGGTTTTGAAAGGTTATTAATCTTAGATTTAAAAATAAATAAGAAAACACTGGGATTTATTCATTCAATAAATTTCTATTGAGTTTTTGTCTTATTTCTATATCGCAAGATGAATTTCTATTGAGTTTTTGTCCTATTTCTATATCGCGAGATTTTAGGATGTTTATTGATTCAAGTAAATCTGAACTAAACCGGAATCTAAATTAAACTAAGGTGTTTGGGTTGGATTTTTTTAATTCGGAACCAATTCAATAAAATTTGAGGTTAATTATTCAGACAACGAATTTTCAAAATTCTACCTGCAAGCCCACCCGAACCAACCATATTAATTCTTATAATTTATATCATCATTATCACGTAGTATAAGATATTAAACTTCAAGAAGTAAAAAAATGAAATGTCATTTTTGACATTCACAACTTATATGAAGAAAAAAATTAAAAAATTAATATTAATATGAAAAATTAGTTGATGTAAATTAGATATATTTTAAAAGTATTTTTACATATTTATTTCTAATGTATCCCATCAATCCAATCCAAACCAACCCGTTATTTTTTGGTTTGGTTTGGATTTAATTTTATGAAGAAAAAAAAAGTGAAAATCCAATCCAGACCAATTCATATATTTTTTATCAGTTCGGATATTAAATTTTCTTAAATTCAATTCAAACCGGCCCGCAAACACCCCTAATTTTGTGCTATTTCTCAAAAAAAAATTGACTTGACAACCCTATTAGTTGTGTTTATGCTAAAAAAAAAGGTTAATTTTATCTATGATATATAAAAAATTAGATGTTAGTTGAAAATACATTTTTGTCTTTTTATCTTTTTATGCCATGTCATCGTTTTAGTTTTAGGAGCACTTTGTGTCCAAAATTTGTTTTTCTCAACCAAATTACTCTTTCTAATCATATGGCTCCATTGGGACTCAAAATAGCTCGTGTACTATTACACTACATATATTAGTTTGGGGCACAAAACTAAAATGTAGAAGCTAGATATTTATAACAGTAACAATAAATTTTAATAACTAATTGTTGTGTCTTTGATTTGACTTTCAAATTTAGTGTATAAGTCTAGAGTCGATTCATAAATCTTTATGGGGCTTTAGGACTGATTATGAAGAATTTGAAACTCATTTCTTTATTTAGACATTCTTGGCAATGAGTGATGAAATAGAAAAGAAAAAAAGCTAGGAGAAAAAAAATGTATGGCTTGTTCTGCATTCCTAATGATCTTATTTTAAATTATATATATATATATATATATATATATATATATATATATATATATATATATATATATATATATATATATATATATATATATATATATATATATATATATATCATATTATTAACCAATTATCTAATAAAATAATAATAAAAGCAATACTATCTCTATATTATTATTGTTATTTTAAATAAATATTATCTTATTTATTACTAATAAATTATTTAATTAAATCTAATAGTAATACTATTAATCCCATTGTATATAACACTCTCTACTTTTCATTAATTACTATCGTGCCCTTCACTTAAAATTCTAATATTCTAGGGATACTACCCCATACCTAAGGCTTCCATATTACCTCAACCATTCAAAACACATACAATACAATAAAATTATTTTATATAATTAAATAATTCAAATGGGATGTTACACCAACTATGACATATGGAATGGCTAGCTTCTAGAGAGGGGTGAACTTTTATTGTATGTGGGGACTTGACTGTTGTAGGTGGACATACAAAGCATCTCTGGCAGCACCTCTAACTTAAGATGGGGAATTGAATGTTATAGACAAATGTACAAATCGTCTCTAGTAGAACCCCTGACTTTATGAAGGGAATTGATTATTGTAACAAGATGTACAAAACGTCTTCGGTAGCACCCCTGACTTTAGACAGAGAATTGATTGATGTAGTCGGACGTACAAAGCATCTCCGACAACACCCCTGGATTTTAGTGTACTGAGCCTCAAGCTTGTTGTTCGTACCCTAGACTCGTTGCCAATATGCACAAATAGAAACAAATATTTTAGAAAATTCCATGTTTCATTTAAAATCATAAAACATCTTTGTACATAAGATGATGGTTATACAATCACAATAGTTAATATAAGTAAGGCAAAGAAAACATAACCATGTGGTATAGCTGCCACTTATTCCTTATGATAGCCTTTATGGGTTTAGCCACTTTTTGGAGGACGAATACCCATGTTGTTGAGTTATACTGTGAGAGAAACTGCATTGATCTTCATAGCCACACCTTCTCCTTTATCTTTTTGGAGAGTTTGGTCCCCCTCTAGGTCGATAGTGATGGTGGCCAATTCTCCATGGAGATTATGATACTTCATCTTTAGATGCACCAGCGAGGCTACAACGTCTAACGTGATTCTAGAAGGTCTTTAATCAGTGGGTTTTAGTTGTGTTTTTCAAACTGTGTTTATCGTTGTTTTGCATTGTTTTTATCTGTTTTCGAACCTTTTGTTTATGTTGTCATAGTTATTTTCAGTCATCTTTGTGTGAGTCTTATTTTGAGGTTTGCATCACTTTGTGTGTTTTCATAGAATACAATTGTAGACGCTCTTGCAGAGGACAACAAGGAATTTTGATTTTACTGGCCATATGTCATTCCCCTCGCCTATGGAGATCATTAACTCCACATATCTCTATGGATAGGTGATCGTCCCATTGAACGACTAGAAGTTAGAACCTTCATATGAATATAAGTTGCCCTTGTCGAGGCCCATCTTCTCAGACAACTTCGAGTACATATTGTCGCAGAAGCTGTAACCATCGACAAGGATCTGAGAGACATTGAACTGCCTTAGTGTGGTAGTGATTACTAGTGGATTTTTTTTGTTGGGGACACCTTTAACTTTCTTCGAGTCTCATAACCCCAACATGGGTCGATATATAACTTTTGCCAACATGTTTGTATCCTCTTCATGGTCCATTTGGATGGGATATTTTCCCAATGCGTGCCTCCAGTGATGGAGGAAATGTATGGGCATTTTCCTTTACTTGCATCCCTGCTTTCGCCGCTAATCTTGACATTTTCCGTATTTAAGGAGGATTTACCTTTAGGTAATTTCTCCTTATCTCTTTTACCCCATTGACATACTCGATCAACCAACCCTTCTTAATCAACCCTTAAATGATATTTTTCAGCTGGATACAATCGTTAGTGTTGTGGCCGTGAATCATATGGAAGCGAAAATGTTTCAATTTATCGGTGTGAGATATTTTCCTTACAGGATAAAGAAGCCAGACTTCCGCCTTCTGAAATTTGATGTCGGTGTTAGCTTGGTAAATATTTTCTCGAGAGACTATTAGAGGGTGTATTTATCATATCATCCATGCATACCTCAGTTGGGTTTATCTCGGCGCCGATGTGACTTCTTCTATGCCAGGTGACTTGAGTGGTTTCGGTTGACGCGAGATCATCGAAATGCATGCTCAGTTTTTCCTTTAAGAGAATGTACGACTCAACCATGATGAACATCTCTTGGATGATATTCACTTTCTTCCTCCCTATCTTCGACCTAAATGGATGATCCCTCAAGAGGCATTCTCGAAGATCCACACTAAATGATGTTTCTTGGATTGCTCTCATTTCTGGGTATGGTCAGTTTGGCTTACTCAGAGAGTGGATTGCATGTATGCTTAGTGCTTGTGAGGAGTGTGATGTCAAATATGGCTTGCAAATGCTCTTATTACAATGCATAGAAGAAACTACCAGGAGCACCTCTTACTGCTATAACATCACTATTAAACCAAAAAAAAACTTTATTAACTTGAAAGTGAAGCTGCTCTATTTAAGAACATACAAAGCTTGGAAGAAGCTAGATAAAAATCCTTCCATCAGTTTAAATACAAATAGAAATATAGTTCCAAACACTTCAATTATAAATAATCATTAAAAATCAAGACAAACCCTACACCTAAATAAAATGAGCTAAAGGAAATTAGACTAAACCTGATTAAATACAGACACAATACCGTCAAATTTTCCACAGACCAAGCTATTACATTAAGGTAATTAATATAACTCAACCAGTAACAAACAAATGATATGTCAGCTGACATATTAGTTACATAGATAATTATAAATACAATGACATTCTCTAATTTTTACAGTTTCTATTTTTAAAGCACAAACTTTGAACATGACAAACTAACAAGAATGAGTTATAAGAGCCATTTACTGATAAACAACACGAGGTCCAATTAAACAATATAATTATGGGACTAACTTACTTGGATTCTACGAGACATTTTCATCAACAATACAATCTCTTCAATGTTGGTCAAACACCTGTTGGAATTAGGTAATCCTAGACTATCCCTACAAAATTGTTGATGGAAAATTTAATGTCCATTTGATGATAATGCTGGAAGTGAAAGATCTTTCATTGGCAGAAGCATTCTTCCTGTTTATGGCGGGAGCAAACTCTGCCACTCGATGACCACCGATATTCTTTAGCTCCATGAATATGCAAAAGCTTTCTTTTTCGCACACATTTAGTCTTTTCTCTTATCATGATTGAAACAAGGTTTAAAAAACAAAATGATATTAATAGGTATGAATATAAATTTTGGTTTTTTTTTTTAGACTTTTATTTTCTAGATTTAGAGTTTGGTTAGATATTCATTGTTTCTTTTCTTGAGGAAGATACCATATGAATGCCTACGGTGAAATTGAAGTTTTCATGTTGTTGTTAGCCTCATAAAGATTTAAATTTAAATTGTTTGTAAGTGATTATGAGTATTGGTTTTCATCGTATTCGAAAAAATTTGAAGAGGTTTATAACCCCCACAATTTAATAGTTTTTTTATTTAAGTATTATGACGTGACATGTAAAGTGACATTTCACATCAGCTTTCATTAGTCTAAATAGACGATGGGTTAAAAATGTGAACGAAAACTTTTAAGAGGATCATTATTCGAAGAAATTTTTTGTAAAAATTAAAATTGAATGATGAGTTATTTATAGAATATATATATATATATATATATATATATATATATATATATATATATATATATATATATATATATATATATATATATATATATATATATATATATATATATATAATCTTACCGAACGATCAGAACTTGAGATTGGCCAAGGATAAACGTCTGTGATGCTGGGTGTGAAAGAGAAGGAAGGGATGTACCTGCAAGACACTTCTATGCTAAAGTGAGAAAACAAGCAAGAGAGCGAACAAGTAGAAAATATGTGTGTTTCAAGGTGAGAAATTGGATCTCTGGCCCTCTCAAATGAGAGGTTTTTTATAATGCCCCCAACGCTTGGCTATTGGTCCCTATTTTCGGGGCGAGATAACTGCTTCTCGAAGAATATGTAACTGCCAAAAATAGCCGCTGGAATGAGCAGACGTGCCCATAACTAGTCGTTGGCACGAGCAGGGGCGTAGTTACAGGCACATGCGTCTTGGTTGTTTCTGGATGGTGGAACCGTGCGTGACGTGCAGAGACTAACGGGGAGAAGTGTTGTGACTAAGGGTGAATAGGTCAACCTCCCCTGTTGGAGGGGTAGAAAGGTAAACTTCCCCCCAAAGAGGTTGGACTTAGGAAATTGGGTCGTTCTAGGAGCATAAGTGGGTTGGGCCATGCCTAGCCATTGGGACAGTCTGGAACAGTAGCCCCCCAAGTCGTTGCTACCAGGCATGGTAGTGATGACTGAAGGATGGTCTGTGTAATACCCCAAATTTTGCCCTAAGATTCGTCGTTTCATCTGGCATTTCATGGCATTTGGCAGTGCATTTAAAGCCTTCCCCAATTAAAGTCTTTTCCTAATCGAAACCATTCTTTAAAAGTGAAAATCCTTTCTTTCTTTTACCAATTAAAACATTTTTAAAAGAATTTTTGTTATTTATAAATGAAAATTCAAATCAATCCATTTTTTGAAAATTAAAACTAGAGCCTTTTTTTTACTCAAAACTTAGAACCCACTTTGTTAAAACAAAAATTAGGACCTTTTACTAAAATTATACTCTTTTTTTTTTAAAACTCATCTTTAAAATTTAAAATTTAAAAGCATTTCTATAACTAAAACCATTGTTATTTAAAATTAACCAAAACCTTTTTTTTATAATTTAAAAACCATTTTTTATAACTTGTAATTAGTTTTAATAACTTGTAATTATAGTTTTCTGATAACTAATAGGTAAAAAAAACATTTTTATAACTTATAGTTAGTAAAAAAATTTATAGCTTATAGTTAGTATTTTTTTTAATTCAAAAGTTAAAATTATAATCTTCTAGTAAAAATTCGAAAAATAAAAGTTCTTGACTTAGCCGTTTTAGTTTCATCTAACCCCCATTAGTTTGTTTGTTTCAGCTTATTGTCGTTTCATTTATTCGTACTATTTTTTGGCATGGATGTAATTTATGCGAGGCCATGATCGCGGTTATTTTTTTTATTTTCGCATTTGTTTTGGGATTTGTAGTTTTCGCATTTCTTTACCGTTTCTTTACTTTCCGCACCTTAATTATGTCGTTGTGATATATTTTGTCTGTTTGCATGATTTTTACCGTTTAAGCGACTTCCGAAGGATTATGTCTAAACTGTTTGATCGCCGAGTCAATAGTCCTAACCTTTGACCGTTTCGAAACCCTAATAGCCTAGGTGTCCCGCCGTGGACGAAAATGTTGTTTACCCTAGCTTTAGATCAAAGAGTCATCGTACTCTGTTTTAGGGTTTCCCGTCGTGGAATACCTCTTAACCCTAATTTCAATTAACAATTTCAACATAGAGATAGGAGTTTCAAGACTCCACGTATGCGTGTCCTTAAGATATGTTTACTCCCCATTGAAACCTTGACCACAATTAAGAAGTTTCTAACCTCCCTTTTGAGGGGAACTACAATTACTCTGATTCCGTTCCCGTCAGGATATGTAGGCATAAGATGCGACATCTTGCCGAGTAAACTTAGGACTAACCTTTAGGTATTTTTATTTAACTTTTATTCCCTTTATATATACCTCCAGTAAATAATTAAAGCAAATAGTAAACAATAAACAAAAGGTTCCTGTAGAGTACTACAGAAGTTTAGGGTGCTAGTACCTTCCCTAAGTTTAACCAACCCCTTATCTAGGTCTCTCCCCGCATTGTGTTTACGATGTAAAAATTAGTTTTCCTTCTTTTGACATTTTCCTTCGGATAAATCAAAGAGCGGTTGTGAATTAAAAATTGTGATTCAAACTAATTAATAGTTTGGTATCCTATTTCCACCGCAACAGTCTGCTTCTCGAGCATAGTCGTCGTGAGCTCCCTTGTGTTCGGATGAACACTTGCTCGGGCACCATGAATGTTGGTGTCAGGGATCTTAGGATCTGGGGAGTCCAACGATTGATGGGATTTGAAGATTGAGGCTGCCACGTGTGCCTCGAGCCGTGTGCTGCATTAAATGCGTGATGATGGCTAGGCTAGGGTCATAATGATGCCCTACCTGCGCGTGCTCGTGCACGTGCCTGTCATTTTCCTATAAAAAGCGAGAGGGTTCGTTTATTCAGAACTTTTGCTTCTCTTTCTTCTTGCCTGTTTCTTCAACCGCTACTTGTTGCCTTCAAGTCTGCTCCGGCCACCGTACAACGTCTGACCAGAGTCGCTTTAGGTCCAGAACTTCTTCCTCGACCATATAAGTACATTGATTCTCTGTTTATTCATTGTTTATCGGATTTGATGCCTTAGATTGCATGTGGTTAGGACTGAAATGACTTAATTATAGGGTGTATTTAGTGGTGGTTATTGGTGGCAGATGGTGGCGCGACCATCTGTCTGCTGCCTGCGGTGTAGTTGCTGTTTTTAGGAAAGGCAAGTTAGTAACCCATAGGTTCAGTTGATCCTGAGGTAGGGAGGACACGACGATGCCACTGCCAGAGGTGACATGGATTCTGGTGGTTTCCCCGTGGAATTTTTGGGTTTTGTAACTGGGGACTATCCCTGGATGCGTTAGGGAGAACTACCGGGCATCTTCCCCATTTGTTTAGCTGCGCCATTTGAGTAAGGTTTAGGTCAAGGATCCTGTCCTCGTTCCTTTACGCGCCCTTTCACTTGACTAGTAGTGAAAGGGTGGATTTGATTTTGTCATCGAATTCACTATTTTCCTTTGCTTTTCAGGTAAAAGAGATGTCGCGCAAGGCCGACGAAGAAGAACATCTTAGAGATTTGTCTGAGGATAACTCCTCAGAGGATACCGAGACAGACGATGATTCCTCGTCTTCTGAGCTCGTGAGGACGTCCGCTGCAAGGTCATCGGTGAATGAGTGGACGGTGGCCAAGCCAACGGAGCATGCATCTCTTTTTGCTTCGTACACCGGGGATGCATTCACCACGGTAGGACCGGAGGGAGAGTGGATGGTCCATTTTCCTTCAGAAGATGAACGGATTTGCTCGGTATACGGGGAGCGATCTCCCATGTACGAGTATGTTTTTAAAGAGATAGGGTTAAGATTGCCCTTCACAGACTTTCAACGCGCCGTCTTCGTGCACCTTGACCTGGCGCCCTCTCAACTGTACTCAAACTCTATTGTCTTCATGCGAGCATACGAGCTGGTGTGAGAGTATCTGCAAATCGGGGCTACCCTCCCCCTTTTCTTCACCATCTTTCATCTTCAACGGCAGATGTCAGGGAGAAAGTTTGGTTGGGTTTCTTTGAAGCAAGGGAATAAGTTGTTCAAACCCTTATCCGAATTTATTCGGATGTTTAAGGAGATATTTTACATGATCGAACCGATGTCGAAGAGGGCTACCGATCCAACTTTCATATGGGAGGTCTCCACAGACGAGAATGAGGAGGACCTGATAGATGAAGAGGGAAAAATAGTTACCCGGAGGCTGTTTACTTTCCCTTTCTACTGGAGTGAGGATCACTTTACCCGTTCAACTAATGAGTACATAGTTGCTCCTCATCAGTTGGTGGAGGATGATCGGGCCAGCTATACCAAGCTAGTGGCCTTTGTAGACGGCTTCCTTCCTGCCCAATGCGTGACTCGCGTCAGGTAGGTTCTATACGAGGAGGATGGTGGGTTGTAGGTGGAAGCCCGATATATTAACACCAAAGAGCTCCTCGAGTGCAGCACTCGCGAGGAGGCTCTTGAACTTTTAGGTATTTCTCGCTTTCTCTTATTCCGCCCGAGATGTTTTCTTTCCTCGTGCTTACGTGTTTGTTATTTTTGTAGGTAAAATGCCTTCAGCGCAGGAAAGAATGATGAAACATGCCCAAGGGAAAATGAAGGGCAACACTGCTCTAGGGAAGAGTCGCCTTGGTCAGCGAACAATTCCCCTTCAGACAGGGTCGGGGACTTCATCCTCAACTCCTTCGGCTACTCAGTGTCGCCTCTGCCCGTGAGCTCGAGGCCCAAGCGTGCCCGCCCAAATGAGTTCGTGGACTTCAGTCGGGAGTCTACAAAAAGCAAGATCCAGCTGCCCCCTACTTTCATAATAAAAAAATTCTTCGAGGGGTCTTCTCTGTCCATTCCTCAGGCAGAATCTCTAAAGCTCGAGGAAATGGACCATGCCAGCAAATGGGCCCTGCTTGCTCAGGATACCTCTGCTTTAATGAGGGTCCTGGAGATGGTCGTGATATACACCGAGGACGACTCTCCGCTAGAACTTGAGCTGAAGAGGTCTCAAGCTGCGGTGGCGGCCTTAGAGAAGAAGGTCAAGAAACTTCAGGAGGAGAGGGGGAAGCAGCTCGAAGATATTGCCAGCAAAGGTCGCAAGAAGGTAGCTTTGTAGAGGGACGTTGTGGCTGCTAAGTTGAAGGTTGCCGAGGATCTGGTGGAGAAGTTGCAGACCGTGGCTGCCCCTGTTGAGGATGAGCCCGAAGAGACGAAGAAGTTGATGACTCGGTCAGAGTTGGTCGCTCAGTTTGTTCAAGCTGCCGACAACCTAGTGACCATTGGTGAGGAGACTTTCCAGAATGAAGTGGACCAAATAGAGTTGGTGAACCCTGGGGTCGAGCTGACTATGGAGGGCACATGGTTCCTTTATACGGTAAAAGACGACCAGATAGTCGTTCCAGATTTTCTCCGGTTTGCCGAGGACGGGGATGACCAGGGGCAGGTGTCGCAGGAGGAAGCTCAACAAGAGGAGTAGTTTTATGTTTTGACATGTGTGCATTTGATTATCTGTATTTTATTGTAATTTCATTATGTGGGGCTTGATCCCCTTTTTATTGTACCATGCAAATTTTCGGTTCTTTGTGGTCGTGTTATATTATATATATACAAGTATGTTGTATGTTTGTATGTTTGTTGAATATTTTCTAAGTGTCTGGAACCGTCCAACGCGGTCATAAGATGCACTTAGTAATTTGTATTGTTCCAGGTATGCTAGAAGTACGGTGTTCGACAGTGCGAGGAACTAATCGAAATGCCTGGGTTGTTTCCGGACAGGGGCGGAGCTCAGGTGACAATTGTGGTCTGAGTTCGCAGCGTGAACTTCCCATCATGAGTTGGAGGTTTTTCCATTCATGGTACTGTGACAACGGCGGGCTCGGTCGAGGAACCGCCGTCGAGCATGGGTAGGTATCTTCACTAGACCCTTACTTAGATCCTTTTGGTGGTGCATCACTTGTATCTGAGCGTGCACCCACAGTCGGTCACGTGCCCGCCGCTTGGGCAAGACATGTCGACGGTGGGGGCATTAACTGTAATATTGTTTCAGCTTTTCGGCGTTCCATGGTCGAGCTAATTCTTCCCCGGTTAGGTATTCTAGGTAGTAGGCCCAGTTCCCCGTTTTTGCTCTAACGCAGTGGGGTCCCTCCCAATTTGCGGCGAGCTTGCCCTCTCGGGAATCTTTGTGATTCCTTCTTAGGATGAGGCTGCCTACTTGAAATTATCGTCGGATTACCTTGGTGTTGTGCCTAATTGTTATTTTCTTGAAATTATTGTTACTTTGATCCACTTGAAAAGCATGTGTTTTTACCTTGGTATTTGTAAACGTTTTCAACTTGGAACTTGATTTTTCTTGTGAGATTGATCTTGTATGATTCATATATGTTTGTTAATATGTTTTAATGCTCAAAGATGTTTGATTAATTGCCTTATCATGTTCATACTTGCTTTTGTGAATGCATATATGGAACCGTGCGTGACAGATAGAGACTAACGGGGATAAGTGCTGTGACCAAGGGTAAATAGGTCAACCTCTCTTGTTAGAGGGGCAAAAAGGTAAACTTTCCCCCAAAGAGGTTGAACTTAAACAATTGGACCGTTTCTAAAAACAGAAGTGGGTTGGATCATGTCTAACTATTGGGTCAGTCCGAAACAATATATATATATATATATATATATATATATATATATATATATATATATATATATATATATATATATATATATATATATATATATATATATATATATATATATTTGTGAAGTAGATTTTTAAAATTAGTTAAATGGAAGCTAAAGAAAAATACCAAGGAACAACTAAAAAAAGAACAAAAATAATAATAAAATATTAATTTAAAAGACAATTTGTAGAATAGATGATGCAAATCCACATCATAGAATACACATAATAGTAATTATTACATCATAACAACTAAGATGAAAGTAGAAAGAACCGTAAAGTAAACCACTATTGAAAAAAAGTTGATTTATTCACAAAAAGGTACTCCAGCATAGAAAAAGCTCAGCATATGAAAGAGATCCATGTCAACATGAAAAAAGTTAATAAAATATTCACAAAAGTTCCCAGTCCCACAAAACAATTCCATTTCCATTTCATCAAGATCTCTCTCCATCGGTATCAACAAAAAAGAATCAATCTTCGAACTGTGTGTGAACTCGCTCACTCGTTCGGTATCACTCACTAACTAACTCACTAACTCGTGAATGGCGAAGAGCAACGAAGAACCTAATTCGAATCTGAATACTAACAAACCACCGTTGAAGAGAACAAAAACACTCGCACAGCAACCTTCTCTCAATCTCAGAGTCTCTATCGCCGCCGATAATGGAATCGGAAATTCATCTTCATCTTCAACCAAAACCGATTTCGAACAACAACAATGGAACTACCCTTCTTTTCTTGGCATTGGCTCCACCTCCAGAAAAAGAAGACCGCCACCTCCTCCCAAACCTTCCAACCTTACGCCCAACCTAAAACCTCCCGCCTCCGACTTCCATACCAAACCTCACTCCGAACCTAAAACCTCTTCCTCTTCCTCTTCGCCACCTTCTCTCCCCATCGCCATCACCAAACAACAACAACGACAACAACAACAACAACAACAACAACACTCTATCTCCTCTCCAATTTTCTATCTCGTTAGTTACTTTCCCTCTTTTACCTTCTATTCATGTATTCATACAATTACATGATTCATTTTTATTTTTAATTTCTTACTTTTTTTTTTGCAGTTCATTCTCACATGTGTTATTTTTGTGCCCTATTCAGCTTATCTACAATACAAGCTTGCCAAACTCAAGGTATTGCGTGCTCTCTTTGGGAATGCTAATTTTTGAGCTTATACTAGCTTATCAATTCACAAGTATAAAATTACATGTTTGGTTACAACCTTATAGCTTAATTTGATAAGCTAAGGGACTGTTTAGATTGACTTATTTGAGCTTATCTTATGCCATAAGTTTTGTGACCCTCTTTGGAAGAGTTTATTAAAACAATTTATAGCATCATTCATAAACCTTTTTGAGAGCTTATAGCATTATTCATAAACTTTTTTGAGAGTTTATTTTTATAAGTTCTCACAGATAACTTATGAAAACAACTTAGCACATATAAAAATAATTTACATTTTGATAAGCACTTATGGTATAAGCTCCGAATAAGCAGTTTATCCAAACAGTAATTCAAGTAGCTTATAGCTGATTAAATTTTCTCTCAATTTCATCCTTGTAATCTCAATTAAAAAAATAAATAAACATATTCTATTTATGTCATTTCAAATTTATACGTTAGTTCATTATTTAATTTTGACAAATACTACAAATTCAATCAGCTAGCTTATCTGCCATCAACTATCTTTTACTAAAGAGACTGTTTGGTTAGTGTCACATTCTTATGAGCTTATAGCTTATTTTGATATGCTAATTGAAGTAAGTTGTAGCTTAGAGCTTATAACAATTAATTTTTCTCTCAAATTTACCCTTGTAATCATAATTTAAAAAATAAAAAATAAAATAAAGATATTTTACTTATGTCATTTCAAATTTATAAGCTAGTTCAACTTTTAATTTTATCAAACACTACAAATTCAATTAGCTAGGTTATCCACTATCAACTTATAAGCTCATCTGCTACAAGATAGCTTATCAGCCATCATCCACTTTTTATCAAATGGAGTTTTAATTGATTTCTTATTTGTGTTGGATTGGATCCCGTTATTTATTTACTTATTTATGAAGTCAATTTATCTGGTTTCAGGATATGAAACTTCAACTTTGTTGTCAAATTGATTTTTGTTCTGGGAATGGAAAAACATCTTTACAAAAAGATGTTGTTGATGATGGTTCCTTTTCTTATTACATTCTAAATGCAGATAGTAGAACAATTTCTTTGTATATTGTGCTTTTCACACTTGTTTTGCCTTTTGTATTGTACAAATATATTGATTATCTTCCTCAAATGATTAATTTCTTGAGGAGAACAAATAGTAATGAAGAGGATGTACCATTAAAGAAGAGAGTTGCTTATATGGTGGATGTGTTTTTCTCCATATATCCTTATGCAAAGCTGCTTGCACTTCTTTTTGCAACTCTCTTTCTTATAGCATTTGGTGGTTTAGCGTTGTATGCGGTTACTGGCGGTAGCATGGCTGAAGCACTTTGGCATTCATGGACTTATGTAGCTGACGCAGGAAATCATGCTGAAACGGAAGGAATGGGCCAGAGAATCGTCTCTGTCTCAATTAGCGCAGGTGGCATGCTTATATTTGCCATGATGCTTGGGCTTGTTTCGGATGCTATATCGGAGAAGGTTGATTCACTTAGAAAAGGGAAGAGTGAAGTGATCGAAAGAAACCATGTACTCATCCTTGGGTGGAGTGACAAATTGGTAATCATTTAATTGGTTTTCCTAGAAAAAACTTGAGTTTTTGTATTAGAATTAGGATTTGACGTTTAGGAATTCATTTCATCCGCTGGTTATGGATCCCCTAGGAAAATTGGGCTTCCTTGCATAAACATACATTATGAAGTTTTTCCCTCTGTATGAGTGTTATACATCTGAGTGCATTAGTTACTTTTCTTGATAAATATGACAAATGAAGGTTGATAAATTATATTTTACCGCAGGGCTCACTTTTGAAACAGCTAGCAATAGCAAATAAGAGTGTTGGTGGTGGTGTTATTGTGGTGCTTGCTGAAAAGGAAAAGGAAGAAATGGAAATGGATATAGCCAAGCTAGAATTCGATTTTATGGGGACGTCTGTAATATGTAGAAGTGGCAGTCCACTTATACTGGCTGACTTAAAGAAGGTATTGCCATTGGATTTTGTTCTTCATTCAGGGAAAATAGGGTAACTTGAGTCTTAGCATAGTCTCTGATCATTCTTTATTCTTTATTATGTATTTGTAGGTTTCAGTCTCAAAGGCACGAGCAATCATTGTTTTAGCTTCAGACGAAAATGCAGATCAGGTCATTTACCTTATTTGTTAGTTGTTATTGTTGTTTTGTTGGCAATTAAATCTTGCATTGGAACTTCTTCTTAGTCAATATTTTCCGTGAATTTATGTCTCCAGAGTGATGCACGTGCTTTAAGAGTTGTTCTTAGCTTAACTGGTGTAAAGGAGGGCTTAAGGGGGCATGTTGTTGTGGAGATGAGTGACCTTGACAATGAACCCCTAGTGAAACTTGTTGGTGGGGAACTCATTGAAACAGTTGTTGCACATGATGTAATTGGACGTTTGATGATTCAATGTGCTCTGCAGCCTGGCCTTGCACAGGTCATTATTCAAATTACTCATTCACTCTATTAAGCATTGCTGGAATTTGTAATGGCTAAAGTGTTATGGACTTGATGAAATCACTGGTGCATTTGGTTTCCAGTTACTTAAACTTGGTGTCATTCTGTGTTTGTTGATTTGTTTTCTTCCCTTGGCCAGATATGGGAGGACATTCTGGGATTTGAGAATGCTGAATTTTACATAAAAAGATGGCCTGAATTGGATGGTCTTCTTTTCAAAGACATATTAATTTCATTTCCTGATGCAATACCCTGTGGCGTTAAGGTTTCTGCAGATGGAGGGAAGATTGTCATGAATCCAGATGATAATTATGTTCTGAGAGATGGTGATGAAGTCCTTGTCATAGCTGAGGATGACGACACCTATGCTCCAGGCCCTCTGCCAGAGGTAATCTTTATGTTCTAGCTGGCCTTCCAGCATTGGATCCATTTAGTATGTCTGCCTTATTGGAAAATATGCCAATTAGATTAGGTATTAAAATGTTGTATACCTTGCACATTTTCTTGGATTCATTAAATTAATGGCCTTCCAGCATTGGATCCATTTAGTATGTCTGCCTTATTGGAAAATATGCCAATTAGATTAGGTATTAAAATGTTGTATACCTTGCACATTTTCTTGGATTCATTAAATTAATGATCATAGGTGACTTAGGTAATACATTTTTGTAGTCAGAAACCAACATTACATATTACATTTTGTTTTAATACTGTATAATTTGTATAGGTACGCAAGGGCTATTTCCCCAGGATACGTGACCCTCCTAAATATCCAGAGAAAATATTATTTTGTGGATGGCGCCGTGACATTGATGATATGATCATGGTAATCACCTAAATTTTGTTAATTCCATATTACTGCAAATATCCTTATATTTTAAGACAAGCTATATTGCTGTTATGCACTATCATATTGATGTGTAAGAAGGACGCATTTACCGTTTGAGAAAACATAAAATTGGTCAAATCAAACTACATTTAAAAGATCTTGATTATTGTGTAATGACTAAACAAGATTGAGTTTTGACACGTCAAAGGTTGTATTTGAAATTACGGAATTAGCTGCAACATATGCCAAGCATATAAAATATGTGATGGAATGTGTTTTATATAAGTGATCTACTATGCTCGCATGGAATGGATTTGTCATTATCACTATCAAGATAGGCAAACAAGATGACACCAAATAACAGCACAGGAATAATCTTTCTGTAGATATTATGGGATTGGTTTCACCGGCTAAATGTTAAGTTATTGAAAGACATCACATTTTATTTTTATCTAATCTACTAAATGAGTGGGAAATATTAGATTTAGAAGGAAATCTTAAAACCTGTTGAAAAGTTAGAGCGTAAGACTTTGGAGGTGAGAGATAGAGAGGATATAGAATGGATATGGGTGGAAGTGAAATCTGCATTAATTAATTGGCCTTAACCTAAACCTCAATTCAATACCAGATGCTAGAGGAGTATTATGAGCAGATACATTCCTCAATCATGCCTCCAGTTAGGTTTTGTTTATTTAGATTTTTCTTAGGAGAAGTTATTTTTAATTAATAAATTGTGACAATTCAATACATTTTTCACAAAGGAAAAAAACTGTCAGTTTTAGTGTATTGTTTTTTCCAAATTTTCTCCGAAGGTGCCTTATCATCAATTCATCCTTGATGTTCGGTTCAACAATTCCTTAATAGCTTACTACACTCTTAACAAAAATAATCAGAACTGGTATTTTTCTTATCAGGAGTCTCCATGGTACACAGCACACGCCCTTTGGGCGTGGTACTCTTTTCTGGTAAGCATGTCTTTGCCTGGGCCCACAGTAAATCCAGTCAGTGTCGAGCTCCTGCATTTGGTGATTTAATCCTTAGCCAAATAACCATCCTACAGACCAGAAAAATAATATTTGTCCAAGTTGCCGCGCCTTAAGCATTTTGTATTTGATATCTTTTGGTATGAAATCTGCAAAAAGGTTTAACACCCTAGTCTAATTAATTAAGGTTCAATGTCTTGACTAGTAATAGTTTATGTAAGCATCATAGCGATACTTGTATTACAATCCTACGGAAATTAAGATATTATTCAGTAAGAAACTGCACTGTGTATACAGGATATTGTGGTAATGGTAAGTAGTCACATGATTGTAATTACTAATAGATCCATCAACAATATGAAACAAAATCTGAGCTTAGCTTCATAATCTTCTAACTTATCTTTCATCATTTTTCTTTTGCAGGTTTTAGAAGCATTCTTGGCCCCTGGTTCAGAACTCTGGATGTTCAATGAGGTTCCTGAAAAGGCAAGAGAGAGGAAACTCGCTGCTGGCGAACTTGACGTTTTTGGGCTAGAGAACATAAAGCTTGTCCACAGGGAGGGAAATGCTGTCATTAGGCGGCATCTGGAGAGTCTTCCATTGGAGACTTTTGATTCTGTAAGTTGCAAATCTTTTTCTCTTCATATTTATATCTTGAAATGCGTAAGTGACAAGTGTGCACTGAGAAAGGAATCAATTTGCATTTATGCACCATATCCATGTGAATGTTTAGAGTTTGATGTCACGGTGAATAGCCAAGATGTATAGCTGGACACAAATAGATGATCATATTTTATGCTAATAGTAATTGATTCTGGAAAATTGATTGAGAATCCTGCTATCTCATTTACTATTATTATTTTCAATTATTAGAAATATCCTACTTTCTCTTGAAAAATGACCTGATTAGAATGACTGCCTCCACGTAACTGGTGGATGCGATAAAACAAAAATCATGTGAACACATAATTAGGAGAAAAAGTGCATGTTGAAGTAGGAATTCAAGTGTCATAGAATATCCTCAGTTTCAGGACAGTCTAACTAAGAATATCTTCAACTGTATACTAACTCTAAGAAGACAGATCCTTATTCTTGCAGATGAGTCAGTGGAGGACTCTGTTGCTCATTCCGACTCAAGATCCCTAGCTACCCTTCTGCTCATTCGTGATATACAGGTATCCACTATTAGGGTTATGATGGTGTTCATATAGTACTACTGCTGCTTTCGAAAATACAATACTACTGTCGCACTGTTTCGTGAACTTATTGGAAATGAAAATCATCCCCATCCCCCACTTTTTTTTTGTAGTCGAGACGTCTACCATACAGTGACACAAAGTCAACTTCTTTGAGGTTATCCGGGTTCTCTCACAACTCATGGATACGCGAAATGCAGCAAGCTTCAGATAAATCAATTATAATTAGTGAAATTTTGGATTCTAGAACTAGAAATCTAGTTTCTGTGTCCAGAATCAGTGATTATGTATTATCTAATGAGCTGGTTAGCATGGCACTAGCTATGGTGGCTGAAGACAAGCAAATCAACCGTGTTCTTGAGGAATTATTTGCAGAGGAGGTAACTTTCAATTGAACTGATTTGTGCTTTTTCACGCCTACTTGATGGATTTTAGCTGAATTTCAATGTGTTTGGTAGTAATCCATTTGAATCATTTAATTTCTTCGGAACTTTCAATTCTCTAAATGTGAAATTGAAACTTCCAGTTTAGGATTTTTGTTTATTTTATATGGTTTGGGATTCCAATTTCAAATTGGCATATAATGTTGGAATTGTGGTGTACTTATGACAGGGGAACGAGATGTGTATTAAACCTGCAGAGTTCTATTTATTTGATCAAGAAGAGCTGTGTTTTTATGATATAATGATTAGGGGTCGTACAAGAAAGGAAATTGTTATAGGATATCGCCTGTCCAGCCAAGAACGTGCTATTATCAACCCTTCAGAAAAATCAGTGACAAGAAAATGGTCACTTGATGATGTTTTTGTTGTTATTGCCTCAGGAGAATGACAGAATGAAAGGAATAGTATAGTATCATTCTTGTTCGTTATCTTATGTCTTCATCAGATTCATCATGCATGCATATGATGACCCTTCCTTTCCTTCCCTATTTAACTTGCCGAAATGACCGACAGTGGCAGCTAGTTAACTGATGATAGCAGTTGGGAATTTGAAGACTCCTTAAATTTAGAAGGAATAATGGTTTTATTGTGTAATTTAATGTGAATTATTGTATCTGTAACTTGTAAAATAATCTTTCAGAAATAGATGTAGGTGACTAGGGTCTAGTGACAAGTTCAAGTTGCGGAGGATAACAGATCTTTAGAAACTTTGGACTCAATAAGAGTGAGAAAGATGTAGTACTGATTCAAAGAGGTCTATATATAATAAAAATCACTTTTGTTTCTTTTTATATTAAGTCAGTAACTGCTTGAGAACTATTTTTAGAAAAAGTAGGCTTATTTAAATTTTTGTTCATTTAATTTATGGTTTCATTTTCGTCACTTATTTAATAAACATTATTTTATAAGTTTCTCAAGAATATTGATAAATTTTGATAAAAAATATTAAGTTATATTTATGTGACAATTCAGATAATTTTATTTTAATTTTACATGATTTTATGCTATTTTAATTTATG
This sequence comes from Lathyrus sativus, assembly GCA_963859935.3. Lineage (NCBI taxonomy): Eukaryota > Viridiplantae > Streptophyta > Magnoliopsida > Fabales > Fabaceae > Lathyrus > Lathyrus sativus. Next base: position 2,802,566 of record OZ012735.1, read on the forward strand.
TTTATGTGATAACATATAACATTCAGAATTTTAACTTGTCATAGAGACATCACTAATTCCTAAGTTTATGATGAACCCTAAATTCCTAGCAGAAGAAGATTGATTTGTTGCGATAAGACGAATAAAATTATAACAAGAATTCTGAAAGACTCATCAATACTTGATGGAAAATAACATAATTTTTTTTTGGAAATGCTAACGAGTGCCCTTAGGGCATTGGTTAAGAGATTAAAATGGTAAGTTGGACATTATTTAATAAATTGAAAATACATTTTTTTTCTAAATATATGTGTATTCAATACCCTGAAAAGAGAAATAATCAGACTTTTTAAAGAATATTGTGTGTATTGAGTGAACTAAATATAACATATTTTTCTTATTTGGAATTCTTAACTAGTGCCCTGAGGGCACTGGTTAGCATAACCCTTTTTTTCTGTCATTATTCTTCTTTTACGTATTTATTTAATTTAGCATATTTTGACAATTTTTTTAGAAATAAAATAAAAAATGAAAAAATTTTCTTTGTACCTTGAATTCGATTTTCTTTCTTAACACTCTTTCTTTACCTAATGTTTTTGAAAGAAAATTTCTTATTCCAACTCCTGAGTTTCTTTTTCAGCGTGGTTTTTTAAATATGTCTCATGTTTTCATAGATATAATTTCGAACGTATTCTTTGCATGCTTTAAAAAAGATCATTTTGAATGACACCTTATATTAAGTTTGAATTATTTCAAAGACGCATTTTCAAAAAATATCCAAAAACTAAAAATTCATTCGTTTTCTTAGTGCTTCTAGCAAAATGCACTTATCTAACAACAAGTCTACATCTGAGGTTTAATAGATGAAAAATATACTTTTATTCTCATCTATGAATCTACAAAGATACTGAAATGTTATTTTTCATATGAAATCAAATGAAAAATCTTTTTACATGCAAAAGAAAATTATTACCTAGCCAAGCATAAAATTCTTCATAGGAATCTTTCTATGCTTTCTAGCCAATAAACCAAAGTTTTAATAAAAGATTCTGAACACCAAATTTCTTCTAAAATGAGAAAGAAAAATCAAAGCGAACAAGAAAAATCCACAACCAAAAGTCACTATACACATCTTTAAATAACATACACGCAGCTGTTTTATAAGAGTTTTTTTTTTCTGATTCATAATATGTTCCATGATAGAAAAAAGAATTGGAGGAACAAGATTTACTTTTCATTTGTTTTTTAATTATGAAAATGTATTTTCAGAAATATATTTTTAAAATAATTTTATTTACAAAATTGAAATATATTTCAAAAACGAATGAAAAACATATATTTGATGTGTTCAGAAATATACTTTTGAAAATTAAAGATATTTTTATAATTTTAGGTGGCTAAGAGATATATAGAATACATTGAGAAATTGTTTTTGAAATTATAACTTTGGATAAAGCAAAATGAAAATCAAATATGTTATATTTGAATGTTTTTTTTTATAAATTTGATTTCGCCTTTATATTATAATTTGGAATTTTGCCTTTACCTACATTTTTATTCCAAATCACTTTTATTATAATTGACTTATAAGTAAATTAATTTACCTATTTTATTGATAATGATACATTAAATTAACGGTAATGCAAATGCTTTTCAGCACAAGAGTGGTCCAAATGCTGATTTCTTGAACTAGTTAAGGGTCTAAATAAAAATCATGTCATACAAAGTTGATGTGTTACTTTTAATTAAATGTAGACCCCAATGGGTGATTCTTTTATACTTATTTATTGAATAATTATCATTTATCTATATGAATAACTTTCTGTTTGCTAGCACTGTTTTATTATTAACCTAACCTGATAGAGAGAAAATTACATGTTGTTGAGTGACTATGATTTCTGTGTATTTGATTTGATTTTCGTTTTCCTCTATGATATGTGGCTGTTTATTGTTGATGTTGCAACTAAGTTATGTCTTGATCAATGTTGCTCGCTGGTCAAGAAAAGCCGCATGAATGTGTTAGAGGTTGTCAGCATGAGTAATAAAGGAGTTTGGCAAATGAGTAATAAAATCCATTGTGAGATCTTCCCAAACTTGATTTAGTATTGGAAGAGGTTGTAATAATCCTTTTCATTTTTTCTGAGTTTGGTATTTGTTCTGTTGACAGATGGAGCAGTGTTTGACAAGGGATTTAACTGCGATGGAGAGGCCAGGCCATGAAAACGATGCGGAAACACGAGCCAGGGCTGCCTTAGCACCATAATGGCCTGTTGTGGGTGTGTTCTAATACTCCTTCAGAAGGTTGTTGTGAAGTCCTTGAATATCATGTATGAAAAGGAGGTCTTTGTAGTACAACAATCCATTGGAAAACTTGTTTAGCTTATCTTTACTGTTGCATGCTATTTGCTCGACTAATGTTTTGCCGCCTGGATCTCTTTCATAGAACTCACGAAGTGTTGTTAAGAGATCTGGAATGGGAGAAGATGGAGCAACAACAAGGAGCCTTAAGTATAAAATTTTCTACTCAAAGCATCTGCAATACGGTTTGATTTTTCAGGTTTGTAGAATATCTCAAAATTTAAGCCTTATAGTTTCAATGCCCATTTCTGTTGTTCTTGTGTTTGAATTTTTCAAAGCAACAGATTGCACAAACTCTTTTGATCCGCGTAAATGTGAAAATGTTGACCGATAAGGTTTTGACTGCTTCTGTAACAGCAAACATCTCGCGCACATAAACAGAAGCTACTTGCATTAGAGGACATATTTTCTTACTGAAGAAAATATAGGACAACCGCTTTAGGACAACATGACGCCAACAACAGCTCTTGAAGCGTCTGTTTCAATGATGAACATTTGTGTAAAATCTGGAAAAGCCAGTACCGGCATGTCGATCAATGATTTTTTTTAATTCTGTAAAGGCTACGAACGCATATGTACTCCATACAAATTTAGTGGAACATAACAAATCGGTGAGAGGAGCAGCGAGAGTGACATAATTGCGGACAAAGTGACGATAAAAACCTATAAGTCCAAAAATCTGCGGAAAGTTGTAAGAGAACGTGGTTGTGGCCAATCCAAAATGGCGTTTACCTTTTCTGGATCGGGTGCAACACCACCTAGTGAGATAACATGGCCTAAGTAATGAGCTTGATTAACTGCAAAAACACACTTTGATCATTTCACCACAAAAGCATGAGTCTGTAGCAATTCAAAAACAACCCGAAAATGAATCAAGTGATCATTGAAATTCACACTGTAAATCAATATGTCATAAAAAAATACTAAAACAAACTTTTATAAATGAGGGCATAGTAAATCATTCATAGCGTAATGAAAAGTAGAAGGGGCGTTTGTCCGCCCGAAAGGCATTACGAGGAATTCATAATGCCCATCGAAAGTTCGAAAAGCTATTTTTGAGTGTCTTCCGATACAACACGGATATGATGGTAGCCTGAGCATAGGTCTAACTTGGTGAAGAAAATGGAGATGCCCAATTCATCTAATAATTCATCAATAGTTGGAATTGGGAAGCGGTCTTTAATTGTAATTGCATTGAGAGCTAAATAATTCACATAGAAACGCCATGCACCATCTGTTTTTTGACAAGTAATACCAGTGAGGAAAAAGAGACGTGACTTGGAATAATAATGCCATTCTTTAACATGTCTTGGATAATGTTCACCATAGTTTCCTTATATGACTGTTGATAATGGTACATTTTGACATTGATTGGTGGTGTATTGGGTAAAAGGGTTATGTGATGGTCGTTGGGTCTTTTTGGGGGAAGTCTAGTTTTAGGGTGAAAAGTGGATGGGTAGTTATTAAGCAAGGTTTGAATTTATGGGTGAAGGTTTGGTGGTAAGGAGTCTAAGAGGGCATGAAGGGGTGTAAGATTGTTTGGTGAGGGATCTAATGGTTGAAAAATCATTAGGTCTAGGGAGGCAACAAAGTTGTTGTGAATGAGGTGGCAGAGTTGGTGAAAGGTGGTATGAATAGGGTCAGCTGTAGGATCTCCTTATAATATAATGGATTTTTCCAAGTGGGTAAAATTGATGGATGGGATGGAAAAATTCGCTTGAATCAGACCTAGAGTTTGCAACTAAGACATGCTAAGGACAATATCAGCGCCTTCGATTGGTAGTAAATAAAATGGGAGGTTGAAAGAGGTGTTTTGAAGAATAATTTACACGTTATTACAGATCCTTTCACATTATAAATGGGAACTGTCTCCCACCACAACAAAAAATTGAGTGATTGGTGAAGCTTGAAGGTTTAGATGGTGTGCTAAGCATGATGTTGTGGGTGCTGTCAGTACCAACTAGGACCATAACAAATATGCCACCAATTAGTCCTTTGAACTTGAGAGTTTGTGGAGAGAATTAACCTATCAAGGCTTATGTAGATAGATGAAAGTAAGTATCACCAAGGTCCTGATAACCATCAAGCTCAATGCTGTCATTGACATAATGATGGTCATCTATTGCGTCTTCTTATACCCAAAGGATAAAAAATCTACTAGTTGGACATTTGTGTCAGGTAACAAATTTTTTGTCACAATTGAAACATAACCCTTGGGCCCTTCTTTCTTGTAGTTGGGCTTGAGAAAGACGTTTAATGGGTAGTCCAATAGGTATATGGACTGGTTGAGGTTTGGAGGGAAACGTCCCTTGTGGATTATTAAAAATGGGAAGTTTTAAGGGTTAAGGGTTGAGAAAAAAATGTTAGGTTTAGAGTAATGGTTAGGGAAAGGCTTTGAGAATTTAGGCTTTGAATTCTTGAGTTTGGATTCGATGAGCTTGGCAAGTCCAATAGCTTAGGAAATTGAAGTAGGTCTATGAAGGACCATCTCATTTTGAATTTCTAGTGCTAAACCAGAAATAAAGCAATTTAAATTTGCATCGGGAGGTAAACCAACAACTTGATTACCTAATTTTTTGAACTTAGTTTGGTAATCCACAATAGAACCATCTTGTTTTAATTTGAATAACTCAGCTTGATGGTTATCATAAGTCAAAGGACCAAAACGTAATTCCAAGGCTTTTGTAAAAGAGAACCAATCGGTTAATAATTGATTTTGATGCATCCACTTAAACCAACTTAAAGCATCACCTTTCATATAAAATTAAATTAATGATAATCTATTTTCTGGTAGCAAGTTCAAGTTTAGGAGTTCAGAAAGGGGATAATAGAGGTATTTAAGAGATTTAGGGGTAAGGGATCTGTTGGAAAATTGGAACAATGTAATTTTGTGTAGGGATAAAAGTTGTGGAAGAAGAGAGGAAAGGGGGAAATGGTGGTGGGGGTTGTGAAAATATCTACACTAACACACCTTTGTCTGAGGTCCGACATAAAAAGAGAAAATTAGAGGATCATGAAACTTGAGGAATCTTCATTATCAAGAGGGGAAGGCTAGCCTTTCAGGTGGTGGATAAAATAAATAAGCCCAAACTTGAAAAGCTGATACTCAGGATAGATCCAGAACCACCACCACAAGTTCAAAAGAATGAACCACCCCATAGAAGAAAGAAAATAAAATGTGAGGGATATGAGAAATGACTTGATAAGTGGCCTTGGAAACTGAAGATTATTAAAATTTTGATCGAGGAATCATTCTCGAGAGAACCACCATGAGTGCTTGTACTCCTGAATAGTCGAGCTACCGACGCTAAATGAAGCGCTCCGTGGGAAGAAACCCACGAGCTTTTAACTTAATGTTTTTCTTTCATTGTTTGAATTTGCAGAAAATAAAGAGATGGATTTCTTGTCACGTATCAGCTACTTCTAGGCGAAAAACCTCTAAGTTCTACCCTCTAAATAATTTAATGATTAATAATATTATTCCGAATATTATTTTTACCATTCTCATATCGCACCAATGTGCAAAAATTGGGAGATTTAGTTCTATGACTTGGATGACAATCTTGGAGATGAGCTGGTACCCACGGACATTCCTACAAATATCGCTGATGATGGTGACACCGATGATGAGTATGATAGGAGAGAGCATGTCTCTCCCGTCCGTAACTCACCTCTTCCTCGTTCTTCATATGGTCAGGTTCCACCTGCACACACCGCACCATATTTTTCTAACACTTGTGCAGGTACTTCCTCCGAAAGTGGGCAATATGATGATCTAGTTCAAGAATTGCACCATTAAAGATCTCATATTGACAAGGGTGATAGTCTATTTTATATCGCGTATCAACAACAACAAGACATGATGGACTACATGCAACATATGCAAGCATCACGAGCTCAAACAAATGAAGGTATCTCAAAATGTCTGCCGCCAAAGCAGAAGTGGTCAACAAAGACATGAGTAACAAAAGCAGGATCATAGAGGATTTAGCACATATTAGCGTTCATACAGGTTCTATCTTTCCTTTTTCCACCTTTTATCAAAACATTGAGGACAATGTTTGGTTTAAGCGTGGGGTAGGAACTTTACTGCTTTGATTTTACCGCTTTCTAGTTAGGTTTATAATTTTCTAGCTTATTTCATGTTTTTAGGAATTTTATCTGTTTTTAATGTTTTGTCGAGTCTTTACATGTGCTGTTGAGTCTTTATGCGTGGTTTTCACTTGTTTTTAAATTTCTCCGAAATTTTAAAATTTTAACCTCCAACAATTTTTTTGCTTTGATTCATGGCACAAAACTTTGAAAGTATATAGGTTGTTTTTAATTAGGTTATGTTAGAGAGACTTGGGAAAGTTTAGATAAAATCAACACCGTCTTGACACCCTAAACTCCCTAAGTATGCAAAATCAATTTGAGTACCCATTATGCCGAAACCTTAAGCTCGAATTTTAGAGTAACCCCTAAGTAGTTTATTTAAGCAGTCAACACCATCCTAAGCACTCACTAAGTAAGAAGCCGATTCAAATAAGTGTATGATCTCTGGTTTAAAATGAGAAATTAAGAAAGAGAAAAAATTAATGATAAGATATGTTCCTTCTAAGTTAGGTGGTCCTCACCCGATCACTTAGCCCAACAGTACAAACTCTGTAAGTTCAATTGATGCTCAAGCATATTTTCCGAGAAAAATGAAATAATAATGAGATTATAGACACTAACAGGTTTACTTACGATCAATGTATATGGATAACAGGCTTAATGTGATTGCACTAGAATGAAATGGGGGTGAAAGAGAGCAAGAGATATAGATTGTGTTATAATGGCATGATTCAAATTGGTTTGCATAAGGAGGGAGTTTTTGAAATTGTGTTGTTACGGTATCCTTGGTATTTCTATTTAGTACCTATAGATCTAATATTAACCTAGCAGCCACATACAATTAGAGTCTCATTGTGTCTTTGTTTTGAGCCGCGCTTATTTCTTTTTATCGTGTTGGTTGGTTGTTTGAGGACGAGTAATGGTTTAAGTGTGGGGGTGTTAATAACACGAAAATGTATCATTTATTTTAGCTTGATTCACATGCAATTTAATGTCTTTTTACTTGTTTTTCCTATTATTATGTCATATTATGTTTGTGTTTCAGGTATTTGTCGTATAAGAGCGTTTGTGCGAGAAAACCAGGAAAAGAGCAAGAAAATGAAGAAATAGTGCAGAATTTTCCATTTTCTAGTACATGGCGTTCGCCATTAGCCTAAGGCGGTCGCCGTGGACGCGCAGTGCATCAGGAAACAATTTTTTTCCTCTCCCACTCTCCTATATTTTCTCCTATGACTCCCACTCCTTTGGCATCAGTTATTTTAGCATCATAACATTATATATTACAATTTTAACTTGGAATTTAGAATCCAAGTTGTCGTACCCCAAATTTTTCTCTTAGATTCTCTGATCTTTTGCACATCCTCTTAGGTCCATCATCCATGTATAGCTAACCATTTTATCAGTTTATGTTTTGTTTTATCAACTGTGTTCAATCTGGAGTTATTGTCGAAGGTTTTCATCTGAACTACTCCTTTGTTGAAGATCTCATCAACATTCATGATGGTTCTCTCAACAGATATGAACCTTACAATCTTGAAGGGCTCCTTCCCATTGAAAAAATTTGGCTTCAATTAATTCTATTCAGAAGCCTCTGATGTATAGAAGATAAGCTCAAACGTTTACGAGGGAAAATAGTACATAGTAAGTTTCAACGTTCCATTCCACTACCCTGATTTGGTGGTACAAATGACAACTTTTATGTACGATTTTCATCCCTGCGTAACGACATTATTTCAAGCCGCCAACTATCTAAAAGGATATTCTTGATCTGCCCTCTAACGGATAATTTTCTGGCTATATAAGGAATTGATGACTTGAAGAAAAACAGAGTATGATAGAACGATTCATACAACAAAAACGATTATCAAAGAAGTATGAGTGACAAGAATTAAAGGATCTATGAAAAATTGAAGCAACAATATTGAAGCACCATAATATAAAGAAAGAACATTGTTCATACTGTGAAAGTTTCTTTAAGTCATTAGAGCTATTAATATTGTTTATATCTGCTTGTGTAGAAGCAATTTATTGTAAACATTTTTGTTCAAACTGTTGTTTGTAACTCCTTAAAGGACCAGTTGGGTCAGAATCCTTAATAAGAGACGGTGGTTTGTGTTGTTAGTCACCAGCGGTTGCTAGTGCAGTGTAATTAGTTGCTTATAGTGGATTAAATATTTGTGTATAAGGAGAAATCACCTTGGCGGGTGGACTGAATTAGCTTGATAGTTTTCAAGTGAACCAGAATATATCGTGTGTTTTTCTCTCTTGTTAGTTTATTTGTGATCTTTGTTTGAATTTCACAAAAAACTTTTATTTTTGAAAACCCAATTCAAACCCCCATTTTTTGTGTTCTCTCACCTCTTTCTCTCTCTCTCTAAAATTTTATTCGTACTCATATTTTATTCCTTTTCTCTTTTTTGTGAATTTATTGACATCCTTCTGTCTGTATATTAATTTTGCTTAATATTACTACGTATTATTTATTTTAATTGTCATTGTTCTTTATTAATTAGGTGAAATTTTTTGAAGTGATTTATATATTATGAGATTTAATAATATAATAAAATTTATTGATATAGTATAAAACATGCTTGTTCACCGTACAAAATAATTTAATTTGTGAATGTTATAAAAAAATCTATGTTTTATAAATAAGGGTAATGCTATTTTTATGTCATTGGAGAATAAGTTAAGAAATAAATGTTTTTGTTACAGAAATTATGCATTAATTTTAATAAAAATTTAATTAAATTATTTTTTAAGTACAAAATTTTTATAAGTAGGTTTCTTAACTTGTGCCATAAAACACAAATTAACATTATCCTATAAACCAAAATAACATTATTGTTTTTTTTTACTTAATTGCAACTTTGTTTTTTCTATATTTATTTTTTTGAGTTTTGATTCCGCTATCTTAAAATTTAAATTTTTAATTCTAAAATTTTGTTTTCTTCTCCATCCGTTTTCTAATTTAAAGTTAAGTTTTAATAATATGATAATAGATTTGATGATGTGTCATGCCCATATTTTATAATAATTAATTCCACGTTATTTTTATTAATTTTTAACTATATGCTATTTCTTTTAATTGAAAAACCAATTATTCAAAATTAGAATAGCAAAGGTTTGAGTCACAATAGGTTTGAATCTTGACCTCCATAGTATAGATGCAACTTCTTTCTACTTGGCCACCATTGTTTATTTTATTAATTTTTGCAGCCGTGGTATATAACATTATAAGTGATTTATTTTATATGAATTAAAAAAATAAAATAATTATAAATACGAGAATAATATTTTTATTAAAATATTAAGAATTAAAAAAATAATATTAATTAAAAAATATATTTTAAAAATTGAAATGAGTATTTTATTTTAGAATATTCTTTTATTCTAAATACATGGTTGTGTGGAATTGGAGGGAGTAACTCAAACCTTCTTAGTTTACAGACAGGTCACAATCTGTTTGTCCAGATAACTTATTTTGTAAGTATCCAACAATACACCCTGGACATATGCCCTACATTCATGGTGTATGTTTCTTGTATCTTTGAAATCACTAAACTGTAATTTCTATTACAATGTGGCCTTTGTTTTTGTACATTCTAATCAAATTGAGTTTTTCCTTTATTAAGTAAAAGTTTTATTTGTCCCATATTCAGTACTTCATTCGTGAAATGAGAATGGAATCAAATGTGTATTGCTTTTCAACCTCATCAATTTTATTTTTGTATGAGTGGTATTACAATCTTTGAGCGGATATGACTAACAAAGCTTACCTTCATCTGTTGTTTGATATCTGGCAACAACTAGTTCGTTATTTACTTTAAAAATATTAGTTCTAAAGTATATAATTTGAAGTTAACTATCATTTAAAATGATATACCTCATATCCTTTTGTGTGACATCATTCTAGCCGATTATGTGGATGATATCATTCGATATATTTAGAGCACTTTTGATTCTTAAACTACATCTATATCATTCTTCTATATACAAGCTCATCACATATATTGATGTAGACCGGGGTGAATATCCAGACACATAAGTTATTAGGAAGATCCTAAAGTCCCACATTGGTTGGAGATAGAACATTGAAATAGTTTATATAGAGTGACACCTCTCACCTTACCAACTAGTTTTGTAAGGTTGTGTTATGCCAAACTCTAATATGGTATCCGAGCCTATCGATCGGACCTTGGACAACCCACCGTTTAAATCCACTAATATATGATCTAAGTTATGTTGGCTTATGAATCTTCTTTTTGAACTACTTTGCATATATACCCACATGGCGGTGTGAGCATTTCAATAAAAAAGATAAGTCACACCCTCGTGAATTAACATTTCTTTATATGTTAATCAAATATATAACTTCCTTGTACAAACTTAACTGTATTTTTGTGTGTAAAGAGAATGAGATCAGGCTTAAATGTGTGTGAGATCTACTCGAAGAAGCTCAAGAAATCATCCATGTTCTGGAATTTACATCCAAATATAGAGCTGCTGGGAGGTATTACTCAAAAGTGGTTCCAACAAACATGAAAGAGGGTGGTGACCTTGTTCTCAGACAAGTGATTCCCTTAACCGGATCAGAAATATACTCTTAAAGTGGGAAAGACCTTATAGGATAGATTAGAAACTGTCATATGGCACATATAAGCTAGTATAGCCAAATGGAAATCTTGTTTCCAGAATCTAGAACTCAGTGAATTTGAGGCAGTACCATAGTTAGTTTATCATTCTTGTCAATGAAATAAGGCAATGATATTCATTACGCCACTGTACGTGTTTTTAAAACTCTTTCAATTAATAATAAGAAGTATGGTGACACTCCTTTTCCCTACAAAGGCAGAGGATTTTAACGAGGCTCCATATTTTCTCAATTTCTTCGTCTGATAATTTATCCACATATTACGCCATACTTTTCTTTATCCTTGACGAGGAATCATTTCCGCCCCTCTGAGACAACTTTTTTTTATCCTTGATGAGGAATCATTGGTGCCCTAATAGACAAATTTTCTTGATCTCTAGTGAGGAATTAATGCCACCCTATGAGGCAACTTTGCTTGATCCCCAATTATGAATTATTTTCTTCCCATAAGACAAAATTATTTGATTTTTGATAAGGGATCATTTTTGCCCTACTGGGCAGTATTATGAAAGGAAATGAAAATTTACACAAGCTAGAAAATGCATATACGATTATTTATCACATGAAAGCTGATAAACATATTGCTTGAAGGCGTAAAATTTTTGCTTAAAACTCCGAAGGGAGATTTTACAAAGTTCTTACAAAGGGCGATAATGTAAGTAACTCAAGTAATACAAAATGGAATCCAAAAGGCTACATTACCATAAAATATTGACAAAAGAAAAATCTAACTTGGACGAGGTGGACTCAACTTAATCACGAATGAAGTCCTCCCTTTCATCATTAACTAGAACAACCTCAAGTGTAAGGGCGTTTGGCTCATTAGGGGAGTTATCCTACTCTTTGTTTGGATCCTCATCTTTATCTACCATCTTACCATCCTAGACAACCTTAAATGGTCTACCTCAACCAAACCCATGTCAAGGTAAAGATGTGTCACCTGCGTTTTGTCTCACTTAAATGTTTTATCAATAACGTCAATTATCTTTTCCCAACATCATTTATATCTATGACCAACTTATTATTCTGAAGGGCCTCCTTCTGAGTCGAATTCCACAAGGCTTTAACCACCTTGAACACCTTCTCGTAGGCATTGTTCAAATTATTGTTGGTGTCTTGTTTATTATTTTACGCCTCCTCCTTTAACTTCTCAATAGAACACAATGCCTTGTCAAGATAATTATTGGTTAAGGTCAAGAACTTCTGAGTCTAAATAAGCCTTTACTCTAACGTATACAACTCCCTATTTAGGCTCACCATAGACCTGTCTAATTGGTCATAGGTGACTTACATTATTCTCTCCAGAAAAAGACCCCTCAACAGATGAGCCTCCACCAAGTTAGTCATTTTGGCTCCCAGATGCCTCGCCATTTTCTAATCATTTGTAAAATAGCCTATAAAACGATAAGTTATTGCATAAAATTGTCGGCGTCAAAAATATTCTCTAAAGGAGCAAATGAAAAGTTTAAAGGGAACGACACCTCTCAAGATCGATGGAGATTTTAACATCCGCGTCTGTGGTATTTTTGGCTTTGGAGACATTGTGCTTCTTAAACTGTTTTGGAAAGAAAGTTACCACGTCCACCCTGACTTGACAACATTCAAAGGCATGGCAATGATTAGAGTCTTCTCTGTGCCTGTTTTCCTTTTGTTTAGGGTTATGAAACCACATGATTTCTCTTAGGGTCATTATACCACGCCTTATCCTGTTCACCCCATTTTCTTTGCATGAAGAACTCTCTTCTCCGCCATGATCATAGGGGTCATCCTCCTTATAAAAAGAAAAATAAACTTTTGATAAAATAATCATTCCAAACATCGTGTTTGATTACATATAATACTTACACAAATAATCATAAATATTCATATCCCCATCATTGCTCTGGTCATACTTCACTACCTCATTGCACTTATGACGTAGAACATTGCTAGTAGCTCGGCGACATCTCTTTCTGTATTGCTAATAAATTTATGGAGGAAACCATTTATTGGTATATGTTTGATTTTCTAGTGCAAAAGAAATTTATACTCACTGGTATTCTCAAAGATAACCATAAAGTATTCATATTTTTCCCACATATTCACAAATATATCTTTATAATTTTTATAGTAATATGAATGCAGGATGGGTACAACCTTCTTAGCTAGAGTGCCTATGGATATCCAACTACCTTTATCTACTTTTTTTTAACCATGGAACAAAAAAAAAAGACTCCTAGTATAGGCGTATTCTCTAAATGTCTAAATACAATCTCAAAGCCCTTGATGAAAGCCCAACTATTTGGTTGTATTTGAGAGGGGAGACATTAATGGTCTTAAGGACCTTATAGTAGAACAAATTAAATGATACTAATACCCCCAAATAGATGATAAGAAGATACATGTGAAAGAATTCATCATTTGATCTAGGAGGCGCCGCTATGTGATCCTTTAGTCTTTGGTACAAGGCTCCAATATGACACCTTCCTTATCACTAGTGGAATACATATCTAGACCTTTACAAAATGAGGCCACAATATTCTCAGTAAGGTAACGGGTTTCAAAATCCTCCACGACCCTATGATTATCATCACTAGCCGACATTTATGATTATGTGTATCTTGGGAAATGAGATGGAAAAACATGGTCACCATCGCTATCACTAGGGTTGTTTGAATCATAACTCTCAAAATTTTCTAACTCTATAAGGTTCCATTCAACCTTCACATCCAACTGTATCACATTCTTTATGCAATTTTTCCAAGTTTCTCAATACTTGAAGCATTTTATGAAGATGAAATTAAGGGGAAATTTCTTTATGAAATGCATAAGGCAAACTCATAGATTTATTAAGGAAATGCATAAGACAAAATCAAAAAGAGGACAATCGAAGAAAGGAAATTGTGACTCTGTTATTTATAGAGTCTGTAAGCCATTAGGCGATATATGTCATCATTACTAGACAATAAATCCGTTCTTACTGATTTAAGAGAAGAGCATGAATGACTCATATTGTGTTTATGCAAATGTATCAATGACCTACATTGTTTGGAACTTCCTCAGGAAGTTTCATCATTACATAACATTAAATGCAACACGTGACCCGAAGAATCCAACTGACATGCCTCCTCCAAGCCTTAGTCGAGGGGATCGTCTTTCCAAGTCTCGCTTGAGGGACTCACCTTTCAAGGCATTTCTTGAGGAACTCAACCTTATAGGTCTAATTGGCAAGGGAACATGATTTCCCACCTTAATCACATCATCCTTCTAGGCCTCATGTTTGAGGGATTATGAACTGTAATTTCTTAGCTTCATCATATCGACCATTCATGTCCCATGTTTGATGGACTGTGAACTGGAATGACCTTGCTCCGTTCTAAAGAGGACAAGCCATAACATGCTCGTCCAAAGAGTTACATAATAAGATATTAGGCACGTAAGGGTGGCATCACGTGGCGAGCATGTGAGCTCACCTACCCGACCCAATGTGCCTTGACCATGGATCTTCTGATTCAGGCCAAACACATTAGCATGTGTCAACACGCGTATGGGAAAAGCAACCACGATACCACCTCTCATATGATGCAACCACTCTTCCATATTAAAGGGTGGTTCCTCTAATCCCCCATAATATACTAAGTGGGTGGATGTCGGAATCAGTCTATTCACAACTATTTGGCTTAAGAGGTTAAGTCTATAAATACCTAACGACACAATTGGGGAGATATATCACTTTACACATATTCAGAATCGAAAAAGCCCTCTTGCACTACATAACACGAGCAAGGTTCACGATGTTGTACTTACCACAAATGCTACTTCTAAACACTTTTAGTTTATGTGATTCATATATTAAAAGTTGAAAATATTGAGAAATATTTGGTTGAAAATATGATTTGTTCTTGAGAATTTAAAAGACTATTTTCTTATAACTTACTTATAAAAATCTCTCTCTCTCTCTCTCTCTCTCTCTCTCTCTCTCTCTCTCTCTCTCTCTCTCTCTCTCTCTCTCTCTCTCTCTCTCTCTCTCTCTCTCTCTCTCTCTCTCTCTCTCTCTCTCTCTCTCTCTCTCTCTGTGTGTGTAAATCGAATTAATTAAACCGAGTAAAAAAATTTAGACTTAAATGCAGTTTTAGTCCCCCTTTTTACATTTTTCTAAACTTTTAATCCCCCTTTAAAGAAAACCAGTTTTTTAGTCCCTTAGTTTGAATTATCCTGAGATTTTTTTAGTCCCCTCTTCAATCTGGTCTATGTGACATGGTCAGCACTGATGTGGCAAGGTAATAATTGATCCAGGCTGGAATAAATTTACCACGTCATTAAAAAATATATTATATTAAACATTTAAAATAAAAAATATTTTTAATTAAACAATTTCAACATAAAACTTTATCCCCTTTGTCACTCTCTCCCTCATCCTTTCTTCATCTTCTTCATCACCATCATCTTCAATAAGACTAAAAAATTGCTCACATCATATCTATCATCACCATCTTTCCATCCTCGCACATTTGGCACTTCATATTCTCTTAATTCTAATTTTGGGTATAAGTTAGAACAACATATCAGAAACAGAAACAGGTAGAGAGACATCAAAGCAACTATAACAATACACAGAATCACACAACAACCAAAACACATAACCCCATTCCAAACATCTCCGGCAACCGCATAAACCATTTCTAGCCGCCTCCAGCACAGTGTGATCATTACCGTCGTCTTCTCCGGCCATTCATTACCGCCTCATTTCCTTTTTCCCAGATCTGAAGTGAGAAGTAGCTCACATTCGAAGCCTTTTCCGTAAACTACCACACGCTACCACTAAGAAAATCGACCACTATTAAAGCGTTCACTCTCAATATTTTGAGTACCCTAAAACTCCTTCAATAATAGGATTCAAATCTTTACCCTCCTAATTGATTCATTAAAACCCAAATCATCATTCAATTCACCTTCACTTGCCCCAAATCACAACCCGATACCCCAATCAAAGATCTCTCCATCTCTATAGAATTATCTAGGTTTTCGCTTTGACCAGCCATGCTAAAAAATGTAACCAACTAATTTGAAATTCTACACGTAAAATATAAGTTCTAAATCCGTGGTTAACATGTTAGTGTGTATTTATAGAAAACTGCCTAAAATAGAGAGCAAATAAAGATTGAAATTCTGATAAAAATGGAAGAAACATGAAGAAAAAAAAAGGAAAAAGTGAGGAAGACAAATTGAATACCAGGTTAGAAGATGAAATTGATGGTGATGAAGAAGATGAAGAAAGGATTGAAAAGAGAGTGACGAAGGGGAAAGAAGAAGGAGATTTGGGATTCCTAATTATTTTTGTATTTTTTAATATAAATTAATTATAAAATGTTTTAAATGATGTGGCATTGTTTTTTTAAAATTAGTCAACATTTTACCTGCCACCTCATACCTGAACATGCCACATAATCAATTTTGAACAGGGGACAAAAAAAACTCAAGAATATTTAAAACAGGATACTTAAAACCTGATTTTTTTTAAAGGAGAATTAAAAGTTTAAAGAAATGAAAGAAGGGGGACCAAAACTCCATTTAAGCCAAAAATTTATGTGTAGTCCGATTTTATTCCCATTCTCTTTTTTGTGAATTTATTAACATCCTTCCGCGTGTGTGTTAATTTTGTTTGATACTACTATTTATTTTGATTGTTATTATTCTTATTAATTACGTAAAATTTTTTTTGAAGTGATTTATATATTATGAGATTTAACAACAATTAAGTTAAATAAGTTTTAATAAAATTTATTAATATAGTAAATTTTTTTTTTTTTGGAATAAAGGAAACTTTATATATGCCAAAAGAGAGAATGTACAAGGGTATAGAGAAAATCCCACCCACAAAACAAACAAAAAACCCCACTAGTCTATAAGAAGGTTAGCTATATGCTGTCTCAGTTTAGTATTAACCCACCCTCTGTTTGCAAGGGTAGAGATTACTACATCTCTAATCTCAACAGTAGTCACAATATTGCCAAAAACAGCGTTGTTACGATATTTCCAGATTTCGTAAATAGTCTCCGCAACGGAACTACGCAGAATGCATTTCCTCCGGCCCTTGAATTCACTTCAATTCTCTGTGCCATTCGCAAGAGGTATGTTGAAAACCCATCCAACCCAGAATTTCCTGCCAACAGCTTTTAAACGGCGGGCATTGGAAGAACATATGATCAATTGTTTCCTCTGTGTTGCAGAATTTGCATCTATCATCCGCAGTAAAACCAAACATTTTGAGCCGCTCCTTCGTTGCAAGTCTACGGTGGCAAGCCATCCACATAGTAAAAAGAGCTCTCGGTCTCACAATAGTATTAGCTACCGTGAAAAACATATTTGTTCAGGGTACAAAATAATTTAACTTGGGAAATAAAAAATCAATGTCTTATAAACAAGGGTAATGCTAATTTATATCATAAGGAAATAATTTAAGAATTAAACTTTTTTATTTTGGAAATTATGTGTTGATTTTAGTAAAAATTTATAATTAATTTTTTATTTTTTTTTTCAATACAATTTTTTTTTTTATAAATGGTTTTGTTAATATGAACTCCTAGGATACAAGTTAACATTATTCTATAAACAAAAATAGCATTATTAATTTTTTTAATTTCAACTTTACTCCCCCTGTTTTTTTTTAACAATTTGATCCCTACATTTTAAAATTTAGATTTTTAATCCTAAATTTTTTTAATTTTTAATCCATTTTTTAATTTAAAATCAAATTTTAATAATATGGCAGTTCACTTAATGTGTCAGTGTCATATTTTGTAATAATTCACATCATTTTTATTAATTTTTAATTATATGTTAATTTTTTTTTAAAATTGAAAATTTAATAAATAAAAAAGGTATTATATATAAAAGAAAAATTATTGTATAAAAAATAGTAATATTGATTAACTTTTTTGATATATTTAAAAAATAAAAAAATAACATTTAAAAAAGAATGGAGAGAGTAACATTTAAATTATAAATGAATGAATGAGAGATATTAGTAAATGATCTATTTGATCATTTTATCCAATAAAAAAGAAAAATAAAAGTGAAATAATAATATTTTTATTAAAATATCTATTATAAAACATCTGAAAATAATAAAATAATATTAATTAAAAGATAAAATAAAAAAATATATATTAACAATTGAAATGAGTATTTTATTTTAGGATATTCTTTTATTCTAAAATAGATCCTCATATGGGAAGAAAGGTTGCAATGAGTTGGTCGAGATAACTTATTTTATGAGCATTCAGCAATACACTCTGGACATATGCCCCACATTCATGGTATATCTATCTTGCATCTTTGAAATCACTAAACTGTAATTTCTATTATAATTTGGCCTTTGTTTTTTACATTCTAATCAAATTGGTTTTTCCCTTTATTAAGCAAAACCTTTTTTGTCCCATATTCGGTACTTTATTCGTGAAATGAAAATCAACCAAGAATGTATTGCTTTTCAACGTCATCAATTTTAAAGCATATAACTTGAAAATAACTATCATTCAAAATTAATCTCGTTAAAAAAAAAAAACAAGATAGAAAATCTACCCTATCAAAACATAATTATTATCATAGCAAAATAGGCTAACAAAATTAAATATTATATATCAAATAAACATTTAACTTATTTTCATTAGGCATCGGCAAATTTCTTTTATAAATAGGTAGAGTACAACCTCATAAAAATAAATACAGGTATGAGTGCAGATATAAACAGTTTAGTATTTATTTTGCAGATATAAACAGTTTAATATTCATTTTATTTCATATACGAATATTATATATTTATGTATTTTTATTTATATTTATATATTCTAATTTATATTATTATATAAAAATATATGTATAAATCATTACGTATTTAATATAAGTATTCGTTTATTTCAACAATAAATTTTTTTTTTTTAAAATTATATAATATTTTATAACTGATTTATTTATTTTTAATATAAATACATATCCATAAAAACAGATACAGGTGCTACCTGTGGACTTCAAATTTAAAAATAAATATTACAATATTCTGTCTAAATCCTACACATTATTGTTGGGGTCACGGATTTGAAATTTTTTTTAAAAAAATATAATTAAAAATGATTAATAAAAATAAGGTGGAATTAATTATTGTAATGTGAAGTATTATCCGCATGCAACGTGCAGAATTAACTGGATATCTTAGAGTGACCTACCACGGCCCATCCATATCTAATCATGCTTGTTTTTTCTTCGTTTCATTTATGACTCCTTTGCTTCTCAGCCACATGCACTTTTCATTTATCACTCCTTTGCTTCTCATCCACATGCACATTTCCTTCCAGCTTGCTGGGCCCCAATGCCACCCAAGTTTGTTTATTTTTAAATGGTGTATTGAATGTGACTATTAGAGATATTTCTTTCTCGCATCGCGGCACTCGCATATTTGTCGCATTCATGTATTTTATATTTTTTACTTGTTATTTTATTTAATATAAACTAAAAATAGATAATACGTGTAATGTATCACAGTAGATTTGAATTCAGAAATAAATAATACTTATAAAATATTGTAGTAGATTTGAATTCGAAAATAGATACATTTTGTTAAGTGTTGCAGAATGCGAAATAATACATTCTTTAAAAACTATTGATGTAGGCAAAACAGTGTAATATTGGATAAAAATGATGTTGTAAACCAAACAATTTAACATTGGAAAGTGATGTTGTAAACGAAACAATTTAATATTTGAAAAGTGATGTTGTAGACAAAATAACGTAACATTTTGAAAAATTGTTGCTGAAAGTATGTGTTTACAGCTATGGGTGAAAATAGGCTGGGACGACTTAAGCTTTGTCAAGTCTAACTCTGACCTGCCAAAAAAACTTAAGTCTAAGTTTGATCTGTAGTCTGTCATAGACTTATTTTTAGGTCTGAATCTGGTTTTTTTCTAATGTCTGGTTAGCCTATTAGCCTACATAAAATTATATTATTTTAGACATATATAAACAATTAATTAAAATAATGGAATGAAATAGTGTGCCCTGTAGGGATGGCAACAGGGTGGGGCGGGTTTAACTATACCCGCCCCCGCCCCCGCCCCCAAACTCAACCGGAGGTAAAAATATACCGCCAAGACCCGCCCCTAGTGGAGAACGGGTGCACCCACCCCGCCCCCACCCGAAAAAAAAAATTAATTTATTTGTAATTGCAATAAAAATTAATAATTTAATTAAAAAATTGATTATTTTAATAAATTAATTATTTAATTAAAATTTTAATTAGTAAATGAATATTAACTTGATTAATTTTATTATTTTAATTGAAATAAGGGTATTAATAATTTAATTAAAAATATAATTAATAAATAAATATTAAAATAAGTAAAATAAGAGAATTAAACTAAAATGCATTATTCGAGGGTGGGGCAAGGGCGGGTGCGGGCGGGTCTTAGTATCTCCCCGCACCCGTAGTTAAGAGCCGGGTTCCCCCCGCACCCAATTAAATCGGGTTTTCCCTGTTAATTTAGGGGCGGGCTCGGACGGGTTTGAGTTTGTTTTCCATCCCTAATGCCCTGGAGCGCCCTTATGATACTCGCGGTGAGCATTAGCATCATAATCTGGAGGAATGACAGTTGGCGGAGCTAGGTCTCTTGGGGTAATCGCCCTTTTCTCCATCAATCCAGTAAAAATTTAACCATGCGTCATAGGTGTCATACCCTAAATTTGTCCTATCTTTTTTAAATCTTCACTTATTAAGCCATGATTATCTAAATTAGGTCATTATAGTTTGGTGGGTGCTTAGTGGTGATTGTAAGCTCCTGCCAAAATGTGTGGAATTCAATTAGAAATAATAGAAGGTGGTATCCTCATTCATATGACGGAAAAGATTTTAATGCAAGTGGTATGAAAGCTTGGTCATATGTGGAAGCAAAGCTAGGTCAAGTGACTTCATTACTCAAGAAACATGATTTGCATAATTGTGAAGGAACAAATTGAAAAAGGTAAAATGATTACAAACATGATGGAATTTAAGAGAATATTTTGTACAAAGTTCGAATTGCAAGAACTCAAATTTGGTTTCAAATTGTTACAACATGTAAGAAGTGACAAGTTACAACTCAAATCCTTTTTTTCAAACCCAAGTCGTGATTAAGTTGTTTCCAAGCATGGAGACTAATTTGTTTCTAAGTCGTGATACCATTTTTGTTTTCGAGCAATGTGATTAAGGTGTTTCTAAGTCGTGGTATTAAATGGCTTTGGGGTTACTTTACGTGTTCAATTCACATTTTAAGGACAACAATGAAATTCCAATTCAAGTATTCCAAAGGATCAAAGACAAGTACAAGCATTTCAGGCAGGTTGGTATAAGGTGATAGATTATATTCAAATGGTTGAAATTACATGTTCTATAAAGATTCACAAGGTTTTAATTTGATCTTGAAGTCACATTCTAATGGAAATTCATCCTAAAACTCACAAAGTGTGAATCAAGACAATTACAAGTTTTATGTTCACATTATTTAAACTCTAAATTTCATGAAGATACAAAGAGTTCAAATTAACAATTGATATAGCTAGTCATAAAACTAAGCCACCATTTCAATGGGAAATCCAAATTTACAAGTCACAAGACTAAGGTTACAATGCCTAAAGTAACAAAATCGGTTACAAATGATGTATGGCAGTATGTCGAAATTGCTCTATTTTTTATGCCTTCCATGCTTAGTCCTTCATGATTGCTCCAAATAGCTCCACCTTCATCTCAAAACTCAAGCTTCTCCAAGCCAACCCTCATTCAAGCTTCAAGCACATCATCATCACTCAATATCAAACAAATGCACATGAATAAACAAATGAAATAGTGGTTAATACACAAGCACACCATGTATAATTAATAAAAACATACAGGTCATACAAAGCAACAACCACAACACAAAATAATGTCAAAGAATTTCAAACAGGGCAGTAACAACATGGAAGTTAAATGCACATGAGCAAGCAGAAATCATCTTTATCCTTAAGCAAGATCGAGCATTCTCAATTCAAAGATTCAAACATCTCAGTTCAGAGGCGCAAACATGAACAATGTGCAATGGCAATTCTTGAGTTTCTAAGACATCTCCAACAACAAGAGTCCAATGCACACTAGTAATGGAAACACGATAGAGCCTAGGAAACTATGAATTTTAACGTCACCAAGTCTTGAAGGCTACTTACCATGCTCACTTGGATGATGGAGTATGAGCTTAAATGCCACCTTTGTGTCAAACAACCAAATTTCATCGGGCCAACTCCTTCAAGCATCATCCAACCTCATGCAGCACACATCATCATTCCAAGATCACCACACACTACGCCAGAAATGAGTTTTAGCAGCGCACACAAAGACATCGCTTTTTAAAAAAGCGCTTTTTAAAAAAGCGCTGCTAAAGGGTGAGTAAAAAAAAAGAAAAAAAATTTCCTACCAAAGACAGAGCTTTTAAAAAAGCGTTGCTAAAGGGGGGCCCTAAGAAAGCGCTTTTTAAAAAGAGCTGCTAAAGGGGTACCCTAAGAAAGCGCTTTTAAAAAGCGCTGCTAAAGGGGGACCCTAAGAAAGCGCTTTTAAAAAGCGCTGCTAAAGGGGGCCCCTTTAGCAGCGCTTTTTCTATAAAGCGCTGCTATATGGCATTGCTAAGGCACCCTATGAAAGCGCTTTTAAAAGCGCTGCTATAGGTATTAGTATTATAATTTTAAAATACCCTCCAGAATTTATAAAGAAATAGAACAGTCGTGACATGTTTCTTTTCTTCTTTCTTTCTCCTCTGGCGACGAACTTGCCCTATTCAAACTTTCTATTGCCGTCATACGCCGTCTGACCGTCGCCCTCTTCCGTTGGATTGCACCGCCGTTCACCGTCCGTTTTCGAGTGCATCTGTCTGTCTGCATTGCATTTCCACCATTGTTACGGTATGTGAAGTTTTACTATGGTTTTCTTGTTTATTTATCTTTTCACCATTGTTGGTATTTGAAGATATATATGGTTTTTCTGTTCTGATGATATAGATGGTTTTGTGTTATTGAGATATTGAAGGTTTTGTGTTATTGTCTCTTTGTTGTTATTAAGATATTGAAGGTATATGTATATGGCATTGCTGAGTTATAGTGGTTATATGTATTGATCAAATTCTTTAAAGGTTTGCTGAGTTAAGCATTTATGTGTTATTGTCTCTTTGTTGTTATTGAGATATTAAAGGTTTTGTGTTATTGAGATATTGAAGGTTTGATATAGTTGTTGCAATGCGAAGGTTTGTTGTTATTGAGGCATTGAAGGTTTAATATTATTGTTGCTGTTGTTGTTTTTATTGAGTTATTGAAGGTTTAGTGAAGGTTTTTTGTGTTGTTTTGCATTGAAGGTTTGAGGACATGCAAGTAAATTTGAGTTCAAGTATGATATTTGATATGATGTTAACACTAATGTTGGGTTTGTGTAGATATGTTACGTATACTATTGTTTTTGTTGTGTTGTTGTTAAAAGCCTAAACTCAAAATGTTTTATGTGTTATTGTTTTTCTATTGTTATTTTGGGATTGAGATTGATGTTGTTTTTATTTTGTTGCTATTTTGAACTTAGATGGATAATTCATATAGCACCACTCATACAAATGAGTTTTCTTCTAATTTGAATATAACAAAAATATTAGATAATGATGGCTAAAAATATTAATGTAACTTGATAGAGCATATATTTTTTTAATAGTTTGGAAATTCGTATTTTTTAAGAGAGTAGCCAACATGAATATGGTTTTATATGATATGGTTTTATATGTTATTATGGTTTTATATGTTGATATGTTATTATGGATTTCTCAATGTTTATATGATATATATGTTATTATGGTTTTATATGTTTAGTTAGGATTTCTCAATGTTTAGTAAGGGTGTCATTTTAATTTAAGGATTATCTAATAATTTTAATATGATTTGTTTTGGTGGATTATCTAGTATTTTTAATATGATTTGTCTTGGTTAATTATTAATATGATTTTAATAAAATTTATATTTTGTCTGCTATAGGGGTTACCTGTGAAGAGCAAAGTTGTGATCGTTTCCAAGCATCCTATTGCGTAGCATTCTTAGAAGTTAGTGATTTCCTTACAGGTATTCTCTGTTTTGTTTAACTTTTATAGTTTAGTGTAGATTACTCAATTAGTATGGATAAAAAATGGATGTCTGGTAATCGATTGTCAAAAGAGTACTAGAATGGGGTATCGAAGTTCGTTAAGTTTGCTGTTGAACACGCCAAAGACCCCAGTAGGATCACATGTCCTTGCTTAGGATGCTGTTATGGGCGTCGAGTTGACGTCGTTCAGTTGGAATCTCATTTAATGAGACATGGAATTGATCGAAGTTACACATGTTGGACATTACATGGTGAGATAAGTAACGAGAATGTTGAACCCCGGAATAATACGACATGTGCTTCAAAGGATAATGGTAGGGATACATATGATTGTGATCGAGTCGAAGAGATTGCAGAAGCACTTGAAGAAGATCTTCAAGATTGTCCCAAGATGTTTGAGAGGTTGGTAAGCGATGCAGAGAAACCGTTGTATAAAGGTTGCACTACTTTCACAAGATTGTCCGCGGTATTAAAGTTGTACAATTTAAAGGCGGGTAATGGATGGTCGGATAAAAGTTTCACAGAGTTGTTAGCCCTACTTCAAGAGATGCTTCCGGAGGATAATGCTCTTCCCAATCGAACCTATGAAGCTAAAAAAATGTTATGCTCTATTGGCATGAGTTATGATAAGATACATGCTTGTCCAAATGATTGCATTTTGTTTCGAAATGAATATGCATCATTAAACGAGTGTCCTAAATGCGGTGTATCTCGGTATAAGAAAAAATTGTCACCAGCAAAAGTATTATGGTATTTTCCTATAATTCCGAGATTCAGACGCATGTTTCGTAGTGAAACAGATGCAAAACACCTGACTTGGCATGCAGATGATAGAATTGTAGATGGGAAGTATCGACATCCGGCAGATTCACCACAGTGGATGAAAATTGATAATGATTATCCTGATTTTGGAGAAGAAGCTAGAAACCTTCGCTTGGCATTATCGACTGATGGAATGAATCCGCATGGTCTGCAGAGTATCTCACATTCCACCTGGCCTGTAATTATTATGATTTATAACCTACCTTCATGGCTATGTATGAAGCATAAGTACATGATGTTATCTATGTTAATTTCTGGCCCTAAACAACCAGGGAATGACATGGACGTATACCTGACACCTCTAATCGAAGACTTAAAGAGTTTGTGGGAGAACGGTGTGGAGGTTTATGATGGATATAGGAAAGAAAGTTTCAATTTGAGGGCGATGTTGTTTGGCACAATTAATGATTTCCCAGCATACGGAAATCTATCGGGGTATAGCATTAAAGGTCAATGTGCGTGTCCTATCTGTGAAGAAAATACAGATTGGACGCGGTTGGAATTTGGTCAGAAGAATGTCTTTCTTAGTCATCGTAGATTCTTAAATTCTAGTCATCACTACCGTGGGTGGAGAAAAGCATTCAATGGAAATTCAGAACAACGTAAAGCTCCACCTACATTGACCGGCGAACAAATTTTTGAAAAGGTGAAAGATGTGAGTACTAAGTTTGGCAAGCCTTTTGCTCATACGCTTGTCACTC
Organism: Lathyrus sativus; assembly: GCA_963859935.3. Classification (NCBI taxonomy): domain Eukaryota; kingdom Viridiplantae; phylum Streptophyta; class Magnoliopsida; order Fabales; family Fabaceae; genus Lathyrus; species Lathyrus sativus. Next base: position 2,828,325 of record OZ012735.1, read on the forward strand.
GTGGGTGGAAGAAGAGGTCAATTTTGTTTGAGTTGCCGTATTGGAAGTCGTTGTATGTAAGACATTTTCTTGATGTTATGCATATTGAAAAAAATGTATTTGAAAGTGTTATTGGTACATTACTCAATATACAAGGAAAGTCTAAGGATGGCCTTAAAGCAAGAAAGGACTTGGTAGCAATGGGAATAAGAAATGAATTAGGACCCTTGAAGAAAGGAAACCGCACATATCTACCACCTGCTGCTTATACTTTATCTAGAAAGGAGAAAAAAGATATTGTGTAAGTTTTTGAGTGAAGTTAAAGTTCCAGAAGGATACTCTTCAGATATTAGAATACTTGTTTCTATGAAAGACCTGAAGTTAAAAAGTTTAAAGACACATGATTGCCATGTTATAATGGAACACTTTCTACCAATAGGTATACGTTCTATTTTGCCAGAAAAAGTGAGAGGCGCAATAACTAAATTGTGTTTTTTCTTTAGGTCAATCTGTAGTAAGGTGATAGATCATGCGATCTTACCAACATTGCAAAGAGAAATAGTTATTACTTTGTGTGAGCTTGAAATGTATTTTCCTCCATCATTTTTTGACATAATGGTACATCTAGTTGTTCATCTTGTGAAAGAGACACAATTGTGTGGACCTGCCTATATGAGATGGATGTACCCTGTTGAACGATATATGAAAATATTGAAAGGGTATGTGAAAAACCGAAGTCGACCAGAGGGATGTATTGTTGAACGATACATTGTTGAAGAAGCTATTGAGTTTTGTACTGAATATTTGTCCAACGTTCAATCCATTGGCCTCCTAAAATCTCATGTTGTTGAAAAAATAGATGGTAAACAGTTAATTGGAAATAAAGTTGTGACAGTTTCAAGGGATGAATGGGAGCAAGTGCATTTGTATGTTCTGCACAATGACATTGAGGTTGAGCCGTATGTTGAAATGCACAAGGACGTTCTTCGAGGTTTAAATCTGAATAGAAATGAAAATTGGATAGTACGTGAGCACAATCGAAGTTTTATAACATGGTTCAAGGAGCATATTTTTTCAAAGATTTATTCTGATCCCGCTTCAATAACAGAAAGGTTGAGATGTTTAGCATATGGTCCAAGTTTGCATGTGTTTTCTTATAGCGCATACACAATTAATGGATACACATTTTATACCAAGGAACTAGATGATAAAAGTACAATGCAAAATAGTGGTGTCACCGTGCTTGCCGAAGCAATGCACATTTCCTCGTATTATGGGGTTATCGAGCGCATTTGGGTGTTTGATTATGAGAAGTTTCAGATTCCTATCTTTGGATGCAAGTGGGTTGAAAATAATAGTGGCATACAAATGGATAAATCAGGTTTTTTGAAAGTGGATCTTAATAAGGCGGGGTACAAAGATGAGCCTTTTATTCTAGCCACGCAAGCTAAACAAGTGTTCTATGTCACTGATCCGACAAGTACGAAATGGTCTATAGTTCTTTTTTCCAACAAAGTAATCGATGATAACATTGGAGAAAAGGGGGATGTTTATGTTGAGAATGAATCTTATATTATAGATGATCCAGATGAGAATATTAGAGCGGACAAATCATATATTAGAAATGATCATAACGAGGGAATTTGGATCAATCCATCTATCCGTGTTGTTAAGAGACAAGTAAACCCCGTTACAACGAAAAAAAGAAAGAGATGTTAAAGGTACTTGTAACATATTATTTCTTATTTATACCATGTTTTTCTTATTTACACATTTCTTATGTATATATTTGTTATTTACATATTTGCATGTCATTCATTTGATACTTTGGTTTTTCTGAATTACAGGTATATATATTATGGCCAGCAACGAGGAAACATCACATGATGGAAAACAAACAACAAAAGACGTGGAAGGCGATATTAAAAGAGGCATAACAATTATGAAAAAAATCATCCGTGCGAGAGATAAAGGAGTAAAGTATGATGTCCATTGGAATGAAAGAGATCAGTTAGTTGAGCCTAACGGTGCGTTGCTAACAAGTTACATCGGAGCACTTGTACGTTCGCAAGTTCTGGTTACTTGCGATAATTGGAGAATTGTTTCATTACAACCGGCTAAAGATAAGATTTGGACCGAGATTCAGGTATAATATTTGATTATTTTTAATTATGTTGACAGTTACGTCTTTAAAGTAATTATACTAACATGTTATATGTATGTGTGTTTGTTTGCAGAGATCTTTCAATATTGAAGATCGTAGGAGAAAATATTGTATTCAATTGGCCGGAAAACGCTTGAGGGGATTTAGAGCGTTTTTAACAAACAAGTTTCTAAAAGATTCTGAAGGAAACTTTGTTGACTCAGAGCGTCCAATGAAGTACGCAGATTTGATTTCGGAGGAAGAATGAGAGACGTTTGTTGCAAAGCGAAGAACAAAAGAATTTGAAGTAAGTACAACTTATCATGAACTATGTATAGTATATATACTTCTTCCACAGGAGTTCTGATAAACTTGTTTTTTCAGGTTGTTAGTGGCGTAAATTGTCAACGGGCATCAAATCTCGCATATCCATACAGAAAGGGCCATTTGGGATATGCAAGATTAGAACAAAAAATAGTAAGTACATATAAATGCTTTAATATGATATATTTACAAAAAATAGTAAGTATATATAATAGGATATAATGCTTTATTATCCGTCTTAATGCGTAGTTGGAAGAGGAGAAGAGTGATGCGACATCTCTTCCGGACCATGTTGTATGGAAGGCTGCCCGTGTGGGACGAGATGGAGTCGTTCGGGAAGAAGTTCACCAAGTATTTGAACAATGTGTAAGTACAACGTTATCTTTGTCAGTAACTGATCAAAAGTGTATAATATATTTATATATGTTTTTATCTATATTTCAGGAGACTCTATCCCAGACCATAACTCCCGCCGAGGACGATGATTACAGGAGCTTACTGAGTCGGGTGCTGAATATTCCTGAGTATTCTGGGCGTGTGAGGGGTAAGGGATTTGGTGTCACTCCATCCAAACTGTATAAGCAGCCAAAGAAAAAAAATCCAACCAATAAAGAAGTGATGGATACTTTGGAGGAATTGAAAGCGCAAATCCGTGAATTACAGAAGGATAAGGAGAGATACATGTCGGAAAGACGCGCTCTAGAGGGTAAAGCTACTAGTGACAAAGATAGTATCGGTTGTCCGCAGAAGCTTCCAGAGGTAATTATATATATTACATTGAAATTAATTTAGCACAGTTTACTTAATTGACACATTAACTGATCATTATTTGTTTAGGGCATTTCACTTTGCCGGCTATATTTATCGTCACCTACTCATCAAATGGTTGGCAAGGGAAAGGTGCATAACTTTCTGGGAGACTTACTTCACCACAAACCGCTCCCTTCTGGATTTTTGAAAGTATCTATTGATATTGCATTAGAGGGGAGTGCGTTGTTGCCTATACCAGATGATATTTCAGGCGCAACAGTGGTGGGAGACGCAATAGGAGCGTATGTGGCATGGCCGACAAATCTGATTTGCATAGATGATGAGGTAGGTTGAACCTTTTAATACTCAAATGTTTTATGATCCATACATGAAAGTTATTCTTACATCTACATTTTCTTATTTACATGATGATCTTAGACTCCTACAAAATCCAAATCAAAAGATGATAGAATTATTGTGCGGGATACCGATTCAGCTGCATCAAAGAAACAGGTACTACTACAGTTACATGACTATCTTGTTATACATTAATTACTGAACTTATATATGACTTTTAGGTTCATGATCAGCAGTCGCAACAAGTCAGCAAGGGTAAGATGCCTGAAACTTCCAAGGTTCCCAGAAAAGCATTTGTTCCTCGATTTAGGATGTGCCTTGAAACATATGTCGGAACATCAGATGTGCCTGAGGGTGGAATCTGTCAAATACACATGGAGGCAGGTATTTTCGGTTTTGAATATCCCAAAACAATTGCTAAGGAGGATTTTGATCAGGTTTTCAACCATTCTGAATTGGGTGTCGGTGTTATGCATTCATACATCAGGTACTTCGATCCATTTTAATTAAATAATTGAACATTTTAAAATTTGCTCGTTTAACTGAATATTCTAATGTTGATTATGTTTTTTTAGGTTCTTGTATGACAAGTTATTAGTCCCGAATGAATTGACTTCAGTATTCACATTCTTATCTGCTAGCTGTGTCAACTCACGTATAATAGACCAGACATCGGATACAGTCAAAGAGTACACAGTGCAGAGATTTATGTGCGCGACTACGGAGAAGTTGTTCTTGTTGCCATATAATACTGGCCATGGGTTAGATTTTATTCTAAATTCATTTATTATAATTGTTCGATTTTTCCCTTTCTATATAACATTTCCGTCTAAACTGTTGTCTTATTTTATAGTGGACATTGGTTGTTGATCCCGATTAATCCGACGAAAGAAATAGTGTATTATATAGATTCATTGGATGGCGATACAACAAAATATGAAAATCTGAGGAACTTTGTTGATACGTAAGTGATGAGATATACTGTTGTCTTTAATTATATATCTTTATTTATTATGTGACATTGTTCTAAATATGCGTTTATATTATGTTAGAGTTATACAAATATTCAGAGCACAAAGAGATGCAACAGTGCCAAAAAGCAAGGCTAACAACATCAACTGGATCAGAGTGGAGGTATATTTTCGCATGTTTGACTGTTATAGTGGTTCTACTTGATAAAACTATTTAAACTATATATCCTGATAAATGTTCGTTTGTTTTTTCTATTTACAGTGTCCTCGGCAGCGCAATGGTATTGACTGTGGATATTTTGTACTGCGCTTTATGAGGGAAATTATTCTTTCTGGTCAACTTGAGATTCCAGTCATGGTATGGATCAATTCATTATATAACTTATATGATTCATTTTGATAATTATCCGATACTTCATCTGAGTAATTAGTTTTAAAATTAAATCTTATTCCATCTGTTATATTATGTAGTATTTTGATGAATTCAAGTGCGCTACTTACACGAAAGCAAAATTGGAAGAAATTAAAGAGGAATGGTGTCAATTTATTCTTGGGTTGAGAATTGTATAGAGTTATCGGATTGGAAGAATTATAATTATATGCAAATTCAATGTATTTGTGTTGTTGTAATTCTGAGGATCGAATTTTGTTGTAACATATTTAAACAGGTTTATGTGTATATTAAAATGTTTATGAACAAAGTGATGAGTTACAATGTATCCAAAGTTTTGAATTGTATATATAAGGCCAAAGTTTTGAATTGTATATTTAAGGCCAAAGTTTTGAATTGTATATATAAGGCCAAAGTGTTGAAATAAAGGCCTGAATTATAAGCAGGTTTGTGTAATATAAGCAGGTTGTTGGTAAATATACAAAACAAGGTGAATATTTTTTTTTTAAAAAAATTTAAAATCTGGGACATTAGACAGCGCTTTTATAAAAAAGTGCAGCTAAAGGTCACAAACATTACGCTACAAAAGCGCTGCTATAGGTTTGGAAGGGGGGGGGGTCTAAGACAGCGCTTGTAAAAAGCGCTGCTAAAGGGGGGGCTATGGCAGCGCTTTGTAAAAGCGCTGCTAAAGGTGGGGTCTAAGACAGCGCTTTGTGAAAGCCCTGCTAAAGGGGGGGATGGTTGGGGGAAATATGCAGCGCTTATAAAAGCGCTGCTAAAGGGCTAAAAAAGCGCTGCTAAAGGTGCTGCTGAAGGGAGCCTTTAGCAGCGCTTTTTCCATGAAAAAAAGCGTTGCCTTTACCTTTAGCAGCGCCACTTTTGGCAGCTCTTTAAAGCGCTGCTAAAGACCAGAAAAAGCGCTGCTAAAGGTCTTTTTTGGCATAGTGACATGAAAAGAAATAAATAAGGGATTAATACATAGGAAGGACATGTATAATTCAAGATTAAGCCAATGAAAGGACATCCTAAGAGTGTTTAAGAGCAGCCAATAGCAAGTACTGAATACACCAATTTTACGGACAATGTACCCAATCCATACTAAAGAGGTGAAATGCAAGATACACACCAAAGTACAGAATTACAATAACATGAAAAATCAAGTTCAATACACAAGTCATCGAAGTATTTCATCGTACCAAACATGGACATATGAAAGGAATTAATATTCACAAACCCAAAGTTCACAAGGGTACACGGAAAATGTGATCACACGGTACAAAAACCATAATAGAAAAAATACACAAGTCAACCCAACAAAAAACATGAGCATCCCACAAAGAATTCACAATTGCAAGTCAGTGGGACCACAATGTTCATTTACAGGAAATTCATAAAAATTACATGGGACCATATGAGTTTCTAGAAGGCAGAAGAGACAAAAGCAAATTAAAGGTAGCAGAGCAAATATCATCATGCACAATGTAATCCCACGAAATTAGGGCTCACGCAAACATTCACAACGGTTAGATTCCATCAGAATTATACCTCATCATTCTCTAACAAACTCACACGAATTTGGTTTCACTCACACATGTATCAAGCTACTATATATATTTCCTATTGTTCAATGAAGAAAGACACGAAGACTACCTGAAGAAACCTATCACATGTTGCGAAAAAGGGCCGGCGGAAACAAACAGAAGAGTCGCCACCAAACATTATTTATCCCAAAGAGAGGGAAAGGAAACGATCGAAGAAAACCTAAAAGAAAAGAGAAGACAAAGTCATCGCAACCAAATCTTGGGTTCGGGAGTCGGTTACACAAGGGGAAGATATGAGCACCCCTCACGTCCGTTGTACTCAACGGGATCCATGCTTATTGTCTAATCAAAGGGTAAGTTATCTAAAAGTTACTGCTAAGTGGGGGAGGTAAAAGAAAAAGGAGACTCGATAGGATATCGCCGTCCTATGCCTACGTATTCCCTCGTGTAATGGGAAAGTCAGAGTCAACGTAGTTCAGAAAACTATGGGTGATGGGGGGGAGGTTGCTCGCCAAGAAATCATCGTCTTATGCCTACGTATCCTCATCTGGTATGAGAAATCAAAGCAAACGTAGTTCGTGTAAACTAGACCACTGGTTGGTTAAGTGTTTTTTATGAGTGGTGTTAAGTTCTCATTCCACCAGTTAGGGTCGATGCCTGTTTGCGGTAGAACATAAAAGTAACATACTCTTTTCTAAAAATGATTTTTAAAACAAATCCCGAAGGATAAAAAAGGTTTGAATTTTGTTTAAGAGTTTTAGGGAAATGAATTGAATTTTTTTGAGATTCACATTGCACTAAAGACTATGATATAGGAGCGAATGCGTCACATATCGCCCAAAGGGCATACACTAAACACTCTAGACAAGTGAGGAGAAACCTCTCACTCATCATTTCCTATATACGTAAGGCTCGTGGAACACAATGTTCATCATTCTTTATTAAGTGTCTTAGAGTTGTTTGAGATGAGAAGAGAAGACACAAAGAAAATACTAAAGGGAAACTGAAAACCCTAATGTTTATACAACATGGTCCTAAGGTTAGGATAAAAGGGAAATCTACTTAATACTATCATATAAATGATGGACCTAAAGTTAAGGTCAAGAAAGGACTATCTTAATTGTTATCATGCAAAGGATTGAAAGCCTAATGTCTCTCATACTCCCACATTAATTAAAATTAAGTTGGAGTATGAATCCTAAGAGATCATGTGAACAAGCACAAGTAAATACCATACTAATAAGTCACAAATGAAAACAATAACAAGACTTAACCAAGTCTCAAGAAAAGAAAGAGAAGAAAGGAGAATGAGATGAAGAAGAAGCAACACCAAGTAAACACTCATGGAAGTTCAACTCAAAAGGAAAAGCATACATGCAACCATTGATCTCAATCATACAAGGCGCACATCAACATAATGTTAAAGTAACAAGAAAATGCATACATACCAAACCATACTCAAAGATTGGAAGTTAAAATAAATAGGCAAGACAAAGTAGCAAAACACACACAAATGACTAAAAGACCAACAAGAAGTATTATAAATCATCAATAAAAGGGAAATGAATTCAAATGATATGAGAAAGAGGGTAGTGTCGCAACTGCGAAAAACAACCGGCGGAAAAACAGAAGAGTCGCCACTTTCGCTATTCATCCCAAAGAGAGGGAAAAGAAACGATCGCAAAAACCTAAAGAAAATGAAAAGACAAGGTCATCGCAACCATGTCTGGGTTCGGGAGTCAGTTACGCAAGGGGAAGGTATTAGCACCCCTCACGTCCGTCGTACTCGACGGGATCCACGCATTGTTGTCTATCTAAAAGGGTGTGTTGAAACTATCTAGCTAAAGGCTTAAGTACAAAAGAAAAAGAAAAGAGAACTGACTCGGCAGAGCATCGCCGCTCTGTGCCTACGTACTCCCTCGTGCAATGGGAAAGTCAGAGTCAACGTAGTTCGCCTAACTACGACTAAAACGGGGGGAAGGTTGCTCGCCGAGACATCGCGTCTCGTGCCTAAGTACTTTCATCTGGTACGAAAGATCAGAGCAAACGTAGTTCGGGCTCAAAGGACCATAGGTTGGTTCAACAGTTTTTAGGCCCGAGTAGGGTTAACAAATAGTTCTAGCAGTTAGTGTATGCAGCTCGACCTTTGGAGACTTAGGCGTTATCGTTTGCGGTAGAACTGAGAGTTAACGACACTCTTTTTGTGAAAAGATTTTCCTTGATTAAGAACCCCAAAGGATGAAAAAGGTTTGAAATGTTTTTGTGTTTTTTAAGAGAAGAAGTGTTTTGAATTAGAGTGTTCATAAATGTATGTTATAACAAAGTCTAGAACCTAGGATCGAATGCGTCGCATATCGTCCTAAGGAGGTATACTAAACACTCTAGGCAATTGAGAGGTGGCCCCTCAATCACCATTTCCCTAGTATAAGGCTCATGGCAAAACATTCATTATCCTTATTAAGTATGTTAAACTTGTTTGAAGATGAGAAGAGAAGAAGGAGCACTAATGGGAAACTAGTCAATCCTAAAAGTTATCATGAAAAGTGGACTTAAAGTTGAGTTTGAAAAGGGAACTACCTAATGTTATCATGCATAGTTAGGCACCTAATGTCTATCATAACCTCAAGAGGTTAGAGGACTTATGGGGAACATGGCAAAGAAAAGCTAAAGAAGAAGAAGAAAAAGAATAAGAAATGCATATGCAAATGAGAATGCAAACAAAATGTAACACATAGAATAAGGTACAAGCATTGCAACATTACATAAATCAAAGCGATAAACATCAAACCAAATGAAAAAAAAACATAAAAATCTTAAGACACACTAAGGAGATACTCAAAACTCTGCTCATCACTCGCTTCCACGAGCTCTAGGTCTTGCTCCATGAAACCAACCTTGATCGTCGTTTCCAAACTGAAGGTCCAAGAAATCACACATTTCTTAAGAGAATTGTGTGTAGAGATATTGGTCCTTATTTTGGGCAACAATCATGTGATTAACCCTGGCGATGGTAGAGGCGGTATTAACATCCATTTCCTCCTTCAAGGTGACTAGCTTCTCTGTGACGAATGAGGCAAAGTCCTCAAAATTTTCATCTTGAGTTCTCGTATGTTCCTGCATACTTTGGAGCTGCGCCATCTAGGCATCTTTTTTATGCAGCAGCTGTTGAAGAAGCAAGGCGATAGATGGATTGTTGTCAGTAACATTGCCATCTTCCTAAACAGTGGCATGTTATACATCATGCATATGAATAACATCTTCAATATGTTTCTTAGTAGAGGGATCAATAAATGCGGTAGGATCGTCGAAGTTGTATATCTTTCGACCATATTTTCTCAGCCTTAGATAGTATGCTTGACGTTCTTCATCCCAAAAGTATTCCATGTTAGTTAGAGTCTGTTGGGAGAACTCTTGAATTAGACCAGACAGGATGAGTGGTAGATTTGGCACGCCGATGTCAAAGAAACTCAGAATTTTTGAGATCATAGATGAATAGCAGAAGGACATCCCCTTGTTTCCATCCTTGATGGTGAACATTCTGGAGACGAAGTAGTGTGGCTAATTGATGCGAATTTTATGCATTAGGATGTACACGAGATAAATCTCTACATTGTCCACTCAATGGTATCCTCTTTTCTTAGGACGCAGAATATGAGAAACGAGCCATAATAGGATCATTAGAGTCATTTTAAATCGGCTGACTGCTACAACCTCATTACAGTCTTCTGGCCTCGAGGACTTGAGCATTTCATTGAGATGAGTATTCCACTCAAAATCCCTATGAACGTGAGCATCAGTCACTAAAGGATCAACTTCATCCTTTACATTAGAATCTCTTATGGTAATGTCAAATAGTTGCTTCCAAACATCATCAGTGACTTCATCAATCTTGTTCCCAAAAGTGAAATTGAAAGAAGATCCATTATCCTCATGTAGTCTGGAATATAATAAACGAACTAGATCCTCGTTGTAATCTTGTGACGACTGTAGAAAATAATTGATTTTCTGGTGTTTTATGAGTCGATTCATAATCGGGATTTCCAAACTTCTAACGACAGATTCCTTTCATACATGTTATTTCATGACAAGGTGGTGGAGAAATTTCTCATTGAATTCTGCTACGCAATTGTCAGAAACTAGAGATAGCATGGTGTCCGGAGTGGTTGATGATGATGATGCGTTAGCCTTGTCACTCTTGTTTCTCAAAATCTTGGGAGCCATTTGGATTGATAGGAATTTTTGACAGAACTATGATGTTTGAAACAAGACAAAAACTGATGCCAATTTATAGGAAGTGAAAGAAAAAATTTAGAAGGCTCATTGTTACAAGAATATGGAGAGTTGAATGGTTTAATGTCATGAAATGAATGACATTAGTGATGAATTAAGGACATAAAGAGGATTTACATTGGTTGACTGGGATTTGAATAGAAAAGGACTCAAACTCATGAACCAACCATGAATGTAGGAATATGAAAAATTCTGGTCAAATGAGCCATAATTTGTATTGTCATAGGCCGTCCTATAAGATAGCATATGCCAACCTATACTGTTAGTTTTTTTTTTGAAAAATATGCAATTTTAATTCGCATAGGTCGACCTATACCAAACCAGTCAATAGAGGGATTATAATTTAAATGACACATGTCGACCTGTTCAATTATGTGTCGGCCTATAAACTTCTCATTTGAAGAATTAGAATCAAATGAACTTCTAGACATCGTCAATGACTCGAGTTAGACTCATGCATACTAACTTGATTGAAGACACATGCATATGATAAGGTTCAATGATTTGTTTTCTTTAATCATGCAACATATAATCATGCAAGCATGACTTGGTCCAAGATTCAAATGAGTCATGATGGAATTCATGTATGGTTACTGTAAACATTTGAAATGCAACATATAACAGTCACATTTGATATTTTTGGAAGTAAACACACATCACAAGCGTCACACATAGTTCATCATATATCCTTATGAAATAAACAGGTAAAAGAAATACTTACGTATATAACAAGAAATATGGTTGAAACGATATTACCTCACCATACACAAGACGAAGGATGCACAAGCATTCCATGAATAAGTTTCGAATGAAATTTGAAATGAATGCAACACATGCCACGAAACATAAGCAAGACCAAAACATTCTTACCACTTTTATTCTTGCACAAGTATTTGAATAGTGAGATTATTAATGTATCCAAGAACATCATTTGATGATTATTTGCTCAATTATGATGATAATCTGGCTTCTCCTTATGTTTCATCATTTTAGGCTGATAACTCCTAGTTTAATGTACTTGAGAAAGTCTATTGCAAGATAACCTTCATAATTTAATATAACATCCTTTCGACACTTCTAGGATAGCTTATTAGTAATCATTCACAAACTTTTACCACTTAAAAAACACAAAGAGTTAGCCTGGTTGATAACAAAATCTGCCTTGTTAGTCACATAGATTAAAACAATAAGGATATGTTACCGTGTTGTGCCTTGATGCTCCACGAGCAAGATCCCATACCCTCTCCATAGAGTCAAGACATTTGAAGCTAATCTCTTAAAAGCATTTATCGCTTGTCTTTGTAGATTTCTCAAAGGATTCTTGAAGTTGAGAAAAAGCGAAGTCATGAAACGCTTGAAGTTTAAAGTGACTTACAACCTTTTTCTTTGCTTTTTTTGTCATAGAGCAAAGCTTGGACGATTAATCACTTGAAGTAGAGCTATCATCACTTGATGAATCACTTTCGCTTTCCCAAGCGGCATAAGCTCTTCTAGCTTTACTAAGTGTTTTGTGACGGCCTCTTTCATTCTTGATTTTTGGACACTCCGGCTTAAAGTGACCGGGTTAACCGTAGTTGTAACACGTACTCCATGAATTTGCCTTTTTTCTCTCATCTTCTTCTTTTGAGGAACTTGATAACCTTCTTGATTTATCACGGTACTTGTTGGTATATTTGTCGCCATGTTTTGACATGTATTTATTGACTCGCTTTATGAACAGTCCCATATCTTCTTTGTCGGATTCGTTATCATCTTTAGGTTCACTCTCCCTTTGCTTATCTTGAGAATACCTTGAGCTAGAAGTCTTTAAATAAATGGACTTCTTCCCTTCTTCTTTGTCTTTCCCTTTCTCACTCTTCGATCGCTTTTCGAATTCCTTCTCGTATTTTGCCAAGCAAGTAAGCTCTTGATCATGCTCTTCCAACTTGCCAAACAAAGTCGTAAGATCAAGCGACTTAAGATCATTTGCTTCTTTAATAGAGGTGACATTTGGTTTCCTTTCCCTAATTAAACACCTCAAAACTTTGTTAGTATCAATTTCATTGGAAACGAGATTATTTAGTGCATTTAATCGATTTATAAGATGAGTGAATCATTTTTACATATCCTCAATGGTTTCACCATGCTCAATACAAAACAACTCAAATTCTTGATTTAATGTTTTGATCCTAGCTTGTTTGACATCATTAGTACCCTCATGGAAAATCTCTAATGCGTTTCACATAGCTTTGGCGGTCTCACAATGAGAAACGTGATAAAACTCATCAACTCCCAAGTCCTTGAATTTGTAGTTAGCATTCACACACTTAAGGACTATGTTGTTCCCAATGATGAGGAACTACAATGTAGCACAGTCCATCCTACTATAGGGCTAAATAAATTTTAGATTAAGCCCTTCCTTGCATGTATGGTGCAACATAACTAGTTCTCTAGACTACCAATAGAAGACTCCAACTTTCACTTATACATCTTTGTCGAATTTTGCGGCACATTAAAATTGAAATTTTTTGATCTTGCTGCTATTCGACTCAGATTTTTTCCTTTTTCTTTAGTGAATATAACCCACATGTGGCTATAATCCCTATAGTAAAATTCCATTACAACATGGACCGAGCTAAAAACCATATTTCTTGCGAGATATTTTTCGTTGATTAAAACAACACAAATTAGAAACCAAATATTTAACTTTAGGCAAGATGAAGGTTAGTCATTATTTAACGCTTAAGATTGTTTCAAAGATCTTTTAAGGCTATACCCATTCCATGGGCTTGAAACATGGCTCATTGTCCATTCCTTTTATAATGATCTCCTTTATTCCACATGGACGACCCTTGATGTGGCAGTTGATGGCGCCCTAATGAATAGTTCCATAGGTGTAGCCAATAATCTTATATAGGACATGGCAAAGAGCCATCACTCGTGGGAAAGGGATCATCCCTCACTTTAAAAGCCCCTCAAAAGGGTGGAATCTACGAACTCAATCCCTTCGACTACATGAATTCTAAGGTAGATGATTTGTACCAAAAGATAGAAAATCTAAGCATATCATCTGCAACTCCTATAACTTTTACAACTATCGCATCTTCGACTTCTCTCGCAGTTCTTTCTTGTGAAATATTTGGAGTAAATGGGACATATCGAAACTAATTTCCAGATGATCCTCGAAAGAAGAACTAGCCAAGAAAGCATTAACTATCTTAATAATAATCAATGCAGTAATTCATATTCCAACATTTACAACCTAGGATGGAGAGACCACCCTAACTTTTCTTACAAAAAAACTCTCCCTAATTTGCCATCGGACCACCAGGTTTCCAAAAAGGCATGATTCCTACCCCTAAGAAATAAAATATAGAGCTATTGATGGAGATTTTAGTAGCAATTTAAATTCTCTAAAATTAGGATTTTGGGAACCAAATTTTACATACTAATGAGACTCTCAAGCAATTATCCACTAAGGTAAAGTCCATTGCTACCCATAACAAAATGTTGGAGACTTAAATCTCCCATGTTACACAACAACAAGCTTCATCGTCTATTCCTTTGGGATCTTTTCCTGGGCAACCTTAGAAAAATTTCAAGGGCCATATGAATTCTGTAACAACTATGATTTGTAAGCAAGTGAAAAGTTCTAATGAGAAAACAGTAGATATCAAAGAGAGTGAGCCAACACTATTTGAAAAGTAGGTTGTTTAATAGGAAGGGAAAGAGGAACCATATGTTGCTCCTCCTCCCTATAAGCCACCAATCCCATTTCTGCAGAGGTTTACAAAGGCAAAGATAGATGCCCAATTTATGAAATTTATGGAGCTAGTGAAAAAGCTCTACATTAATGTGTATTTCACAAAGGCTTTATCCCAAATGTCTGCCAGTGTTAAGTTCTTAAAGGAGATCCTCTCGAATAAGTAGAAGTTAGAGGATAATGATATTGTAGCAATAGTGTTGCACCCCAAATTTTGACCCCTTAGATCCTCATCATCATTGTAGGATCATAGGGGGTTGATTAACTAACCTTAACCCATTTTCAGTTTATCTTTGTTAAGATGCAGATGAATCAGGGTTCAGTACCGTCAAAATCGAAACTTCGAGAATTTAATCGATCAATATTTTGGATTGATCCAACTTCAAACAAGATCAAGGATAATACATTGGACCAATAATGAGTTCAATTTGAGGTGGTCACCCGGGGTTTGAGAACAGTGCAATTTGAGACACCCGATTAGGGTTTTCGACTAAGAAAAAGTCAACTGTAGTTTGAATTTTGATTCAAAGAGTATTTCAATGGTGGGATCAAGGTCCATTAATCTCCTATGGCTTAGTAAAGTCCATCCAAAGAGTTTCAAGTCCTCAGGAGGTCCGGATCACCAACGAGCGACTCGGTAGACACCGATCGATCGAAAAGTCGACCAAAAAGTCAACTCTCCAACAATAAGGAATTTGATTTCAAGGTGTGAATGAAAAGTGTTCCTTATATCATATTACACATCCCCATAAAATTTCATGACCATTGGATCAAGGGTTAGGAAGTAATTGCAAAAATCGGGAATTAGGGTTTCGAAAGGGGCAAGATCATAACTCCCTAACCACACATCTGATTGAAGTGGTTCTAATCTTGTTTGAAAGGTCTTGACAAACCCTAAAAAAGTCCCATACTGGTCCACATTCAAAAAATTATGGAATGGGAGTTATAGCAAAAGTCATTTTTCAAGAGTAAAGGACTTAGTGAAATTTCACAAGTTCTGGCCATACAAATCATTGTTTCAGTCAACTTCAAGGGGTTTTTCAACCAAGATGCACATGGAATTGGAAGTTTTGATAAACATGAAAGTTTTAGAGATACATGAGGGCTTTCTAAAAATTACAAGAACTCCTCAAGAGGATTTGTGAGCTAAGAGTTATGGTACATGGAAGTTGGGCCTGTCACACTTGAAATCACTTTGGCCAAACTTCTCAAAATCAGATTTTCACAACATTAACCATTCTCAACCCTTGGATCATGTTGAAAACTGATAAAAAGAGGCTTAGATGGAGATAAAAACAGAAGAGAGGTTGAAATGATGAGCCAAGCAAGTGGATAGTAAGTTGCAAATAAAATAATCATTTTTAAAGGAGGAAAGAGAAACTTTTCTCCAACATGATGGCAGCAACAGCCCCCTACCTTCATATCTCTCTCCAGTCACCTCATCCCTCTCATATCATCTTGTTTTGATTTCCTTGAGCCAAGGAGTTGATGGGAAGAGGCTGCCACAAAGATTTTGGAAGATTCACTTCAAAACTTCATAAACTCCCTCCAAAATGTGGAAAATTCAAATCTGCCCTCATGTTCACTTTCACTATAAATAGAGGCACTCTCATTGATATTAGACACACCAGAGCACTCTACATCCATAGAGAAAAACACTGCTCTCATTCAATCTTGCTTTTGCTTACAAGTGAAGAAAGTTCCCTAAAAACACCCAAATCTGCGTTGGAGCAAAGAGCCTTCTAAAATCATTTCCACACATCCAAACTCACCAAAAACCATCTACACAACCCATAAACATTGTGTAGAAGGTGTTCATACTTTCAAACTACTCAAAAATACCATTTTCCAAAAAGTCAACTTTCACACCAAGAAAGTTTGACCACTATGCTCAAAACTTGCCAAATCCTTGTCTAGGCTTATTCTTGATGTTCTAACCATCTATACACCTCATATATGTCATAATACAACTGTCCAAGACATTGAAGATCAGAGGTGAAGCTCATTTCTCAAGTTGTCCTAAGGTTTGCATATTACTTCAAGAGGAAGCAAACTTCAAATTTTGGGCCAAAAGCAAGGTCTCTATTTTTTTCTTTTTTCTAACTTGCTCAACCTAGTCTACAAGAGGTATGTAATCCATAAATCTCCCATTTTACATTAAATTGATTATGTTTTTGCATTCTTGAGGTGCTTTTTGTGAAAACTATGTGTATGCTGTCCCAATTGGCTCTTTGTCTAGAGTCTATGTTTACTGCAGTACCTTAGCACTTATCAAGGCATGATATTTTGTAAAATGATGTATTGATGATATGCTGTCAAGATTAAGCATTGTATCTTGATTCCAACAGTTTTGAGGAATTTGTCCATAGGGGTAGTTTTAGAGGTGTTTATGTGAAATGCTGATGTGTTGTTACAAATTTGTCTAGAGGTAGATTGTTGTGGTATCCAGGTAGCTTGTTAGTTGCTTCATGATATGTTTCTGCCCTTAGGTCATGTATGAACCTAAAGAGACTTGTATTCCACAAATGTAATGTTAACTGCCATATCATGTTCATGAACATTATGCCAAGATGTATATGCCTTCTTACTTTGCTTAAAGCTTGCTTATCCTATACCTGTTGGTTTGATACATTCATACTGTTTGTAAACATTTCATGGTTATCATCATAACATACCTGTATGTAGAATTTGGGGAATGTGTGGACTGAGAGTTTTACAATTACTTTCAATTAATTCAACCACAACTGGCTGTGAACATAACTTCCATACATGCTTCATAAATATACACACCATGACATGAGTTGTTTTTAGACCAGTGCCTTTTTGCTCATACACTTGCCTTGATCATACTACTTTCTGTTTTAAGAGATCCATAGAGTATCCCTCATCCTAGAATCTTGGTTTAATATGTTTTGGATCATGGAGTGATAGTTGAAGCTGCCAGCAGGGCCCATTTGTGTTTTGCAAGATGTATGTCTGATTTTGAGCACAAAAGCATCATTTAGTATGTGTGTGATGTGTGTACCTATTTGTATTATCAATTTATCCCAAAACAGTTTTTCTGCTTACAACTTTCAGCATACCACAACTGTATCAGTTTGGAACATTAAACAGAATGTGCTTACTTCTCTTGGCTTAAATCCCAACTGTCATCATATATATAAGTGCATCACTGCCTGATTTAAATTCATCATTTTTTATATCTGCTGTATATGTGGTGATACAATTCCTATTTCATTTAAATTGTCTTGGTGTTTGAACTCATGATGCTAAACTCACCACTACAAATTGCTTTAAGTGCTAGCCATGATGAAACATTGAAGTTGGCATCATTTTTCTGTGTAGTCTAGGATTTGAGTCTCTACATGAGTAGGTTTTTGTTTTTGTAAGAAACACCACTGTGGACCTTCATTATGCATACTATTGAAATATGACCTGGGGGGGGGGGGATTTTGATTTTCTGACCAACCTGTTGGCACATGGTCAAGGTTGTCAACAGGAAGTTGTGTTTGGTTTGTTGTTGGATCGATTTCATTTACTCCATCTTGCTTGAGGCACTTAGAAGTAGTGGTCCACTACTGGTTCAGAGTTTGTTGCTAGCAGGTTTTGAAATGATCAAGGCTCTCTCTTTTTTAAGGGGTTTGTCAACTGACATGTTTAAGGGCTGGCATAGGTTTGTAAGTCTGCTTTTGAATCTGATTTTGGATTAATGTTGGATTTGGACATTATCATGTTGGAAGTCTTTTTGAGTTTGTAAACTCATCATTGCCATAGGCTGGTGAGTTTGTTCTTGTGATTTAATTTGGACTAAGGTTTAGGTAGTACAATTTATGCCAAGACTGCTAGTATCCATTGCCTGCTGGTCAGATTTGTTAGTTGCTGCTATGCACCACTCCATTAAACTTGCATTTAACAGTCATGGTGTTGTTTTCATAACTAAATTTGTTTAGAATTAACAACTTCTTTAAAAAGAAAAAGGGATATTGAGATCTCTTAACTTTGCATAGGTCTGAATTAATTGGCATTGAATTGGCCAAAATGTTGCTATCATGAGATTCATAGCAAAACTGTTATAGCTGCCTTGGCTTATCCACTGTTGCCAACTCTGTATGTTATTTTCCTTTGACATTTTGATAACAATCCTTCAGTCCTCTTTGGTGCTAGGTTCTTGTCCTTAAATTCATGACTTTTGGCTATTAGGTTGTAATTGACTGGTAATTTGGATTTAGGCATTTTCATGTTATAATCCAATTGCTGTCAATATTTAAGTTTGTTAGCTCAAAAGCATTTTCTGCCAAGATTAGATACTCAGGCCTGCTGTAGGAGTATGGTGACAGTCTACATCCATTACTTGTTTTGGTCTGGTGTTTTTTTTCTTCATACTCCTGTTCAGCTGCCCCTTTAGTCACTTTGTTGCAATTTGGATTTATATGTTTGTAGCTGCTAAGACTTGGACTTCATGCTTAAGGTAGTAACTGTCATTTTTGTGGAGTTTGGTTTTAAGGAGATAATATTATTGGAACTTGGTGATTTGTTATGATAAGCATGGAAATCCTCATTGTAGGAATGAGTTGCCTTGTGGATACAATTACTTGAATTTTGAGTTGGTAACATTATCTAAGGGGGCTGGTTTTATCTGTTGGTATAGGTTGTATTTCAAATTATTTGGTTTGGTTATCATGTGGCAGAGCTGTCATTGCCCAACAGCCTTGCATATTTTGTAGTCATGTTTGCAACAACATGTCATCTCATTGGTGTGGTGTGGATTTGGATGTGGCTAGCCATTCACTTATGGTTTCATTGATCAACTGAGTTTTCCTTTGAATTTAATCATTGAGGGATGCATTTAAAATCTGAACAAACCCTCACTTGTATCTATTTGCACTTGGTTTGATCTAAGTTTTCTCATATGCATCTCAAAACTTCCATTTGCGTGTTCATTAAAATTTTATGATGTGTGCATGATTTCATTACATGGTTGTTACCATCTTAATCCTCATCAAAAGTTAATCAGTTTTGACTAAAATATCGTGAAAAATGGTTAAGATTTGAACAAGTTGACATCAAAACGTATTTTGAGAAATTGCTTTGTTTTTGCCTCAAGCCTGCCTAGGAATTCATGAAAACGCGCCATATATACTTATGGGGGTGGCTACATCAACGGATGTATAGCCACCCCAGCGGTAGAAGCATGCGCCTTAAGTCACTTGTCTTGCCCATGGTCCTTGGTTCGATCCCTGAGTGGGACACCTTTTGGCATTTTATTTCATATAACATGTTTTCACTTTTTTCCTCTCTTTTCCCATCCAATCTACACGCGCGCCATGTGCCCAAATGGTTAAGTTTGGAGTTTGTGAACAAAAAGGCATGGGTTCAATCCCCAACCATGCCACTTTTTATGTGTTTGTGTGATTTTATTTGCATAAAAAACTTCAAACTTCAAAAATTCATAACTTGTTCATATTTTATCATTTTTGATCCTTTATTTTTGCAAAATGTTCATGACAATGTCTAGTTTCATTTAATGTAAAAATATATCAAATTGCTTGTAGTCACAATGCCTTTTACCTACTTGAAAGTTGGTTTGTTTTCAAGATCGTTATCTTGCATATCGTTGAATTATCTTTCATGCCATGCTTAATTTATCTCGTGAGATTTATTGGTATTTGACTCCTTTATGTTTGTTAACATGTTGAGATCCCATTTTCTTGTTGGTTGTTACCATGAGTTATTGTTTCTTTCCTAAAGCCTTGAATTGAACTGTTGTGATCAGTCCTTGCGTTTTTTGATTGTCATCAATGCCTAATTGTTGTTACATTTGAACTTATAACATGATCACTTTAAGTTGAGACTTATTTGTATGGTTGTCACCATGATCTCATATTATTTTCCTCCTAAATTATGAGGTTTAAACTGATTTAATTGTGTTTGATTGTTATCTATGCACATTGTTGTCACATTTACTATGTTTTGAACTTATGACATGCCCATCTTCAAATTGTGATTTGTATATGTAGTAATAACCTTCATCATGTTCCAATCTTTGTTAAGATGAGCCCTCAATCTTTGTTAAGATGATTTATTGGTTGTAACCCTTGGTATCATTTAAAGTATCTGCTTATTGTAATATGCATGCTTACTTGTCTTAAATCTTATTTCATCTTGCTTTATTAAGTACTTCTTCCTCCAAGTGATGGAACTTTCTAGTTCTCATCCAAGTTGCCTCTCTCTCTCTCTCTCTCTCTCTCTCTCTCTCTCTCTCCTTCCAAAGGAAAAGTTTCTCCCTTGACCCTTGTGTCATTGGATAGCTCATTACCCTTCCTTGACTTTGTGAAGTCACCTTGAACATTTAAACCATTAGACTTTACTTTAAGTCTAGAAAACTCACTTACACTAAGAATGCTCTATCAAATTAGAACCCTAGGATAGAGTTTGTAAACTCTATGTAAGAAACATAGCAATGATTACTTACTCCCCTTTCTTGAGAGTTCAACATAGATCTAGAGAGTTTTTTTAAACTCTATACAAACATTGTTATGTTTGTTCCCCTTTGAACCTTGATCATAATCAAGTGTTCTTCAACCCTAGTGAGGTGAACTACGATTGCTCTGATTCTATCCTAGTAAGGATACGTAGGCAGAGGACGCGATGTCTTTGCGAGCAAAATTAAAAACTATCTTTAGGTTTTAACCTTCATCTTTTACCCAATCCCAATCCTTAGCAAATATTTAGCAAACTTAGCATGCAAATAAACAAAAGGTTCCTGTAGAGTACTACAGATGTTTAGGATGTGAAATACCTACCCTATGCATAACCAACCCCCGATCCCCGAATCTCTTAGCGTTGTTGTTACATCGCGCAAAAGGGTTTTTCTTTCTTTAGACCTTTCCTTTGGATAAATTAAAGTCCGGTTGTAATCTAAGAATTAAAGATTCAAGTTAATCAATAGCTTGGTATCACGATTCTCACCGCAACAAATAGGTGTCGATAATAACACGGTAATTCATAATAAGTTATCACCAAAGCTAAAAGATCTAGGGAGTTACTCAAATCTCTATGAGATAGGTACCATTATCTTAGAGAGAGCATAATGTGATTAAGGGGTAAGCGTTAGCCTGATGCCCTTATCAACGTGTGATGACTCGATTTCATATCATTTAATTTGATTCAATTTGCACATTGTTACTTGTTGTTTTATCGAGTATTTATTGTTTTCTCTGTTATTTACTTATGTTTTCCTTTGTTTTGCTTTGACAGGTGCCATATCAGTCATGTAGAAGAGAAGTATCAAAGTAAGCTGAAGAATGAAGGAAAAGTGAAGAAAATCACAAGTTCTGGCATGTCCAAGCTGAATGGTGCTCGCCACGTGTCTCCCTTCATCCAAATGGCACTTGCCATGCTCAAAAAAAGGAGGGAATTCTGATTCAAGCAAATGGCGCTCGCCATTAGGAGACAACGATCGCCGTTACTAGCGGGAACAGTTTTTAGAGGCAGTTTCTGGCAGTTTTCTTTGGTTTGAATTTGAATTCAAACCTCTATTCTTGGAGCCAAAATTCCTCTATAAATAGGACTCCAGAGGCCCGCATTTCATATTTAAGAACCCCGCGGAAGCGCTGCCAAATTCTATACCCGAACTATATATTTACTTTCCACAGTAACAATTGTTTACACTGAGCAATTGTTACACTATTATATTTCCTTTTTCTGTTGTTGCTGATGTACTTGGATCAAAGTTTAAGTTAATAAAAGTTTCGATTCAGTTTATATTCCTTGCAATTTACAGGTTGTTACTTCTTGCATTTATTTATTGCTTTACTATTTACATGTGTCTGCTATATAGCTAAATTTTACCCCAAAAACTTAATTCTGAATTTTCACTTAGAATTAACCGACATGTATGTTTTAATTTCCCGCAACGTTAACACGTTAGTCTTAGAATTTAATATGTCAGGCTAAATTTGTATGAGCCCGTAGTTTGAGGACCTTCGTTTTGACGGGACTCTATAGAAACCATCAATGTTAATTATGCATGTCTTATAATCTGGCTTTAGTGTCTAGTTCTAATTTAGGTTGCTTTGTCATGAGACCGAGAAGCCGCTTAACAGCGTTTTGTCATGAGAGCGAGAAATGCATTAAGGTGTTTCCAATAGAGCGAGATTTTGAGGTAATCATCGAATAGTAGACACTGAACACTGGACTTAAACACAATGAGAGTGCTTTAAGCTTCAGTTAGGCTTTGTTAGTTTTCAAAATACGTCTATTAACTACCGAGCGAGCGACTGCAAAATCTTGGGGTTATTAGGCGTGGCTTGGTCAATAGCGCGAGAGTGTGAGATTGAGTTTTTAAGCTGGAAATTCCTACAGAACTATACTTGAGACCCTTGTTAGCACCCAAAATCTATAGAGTCCCTTAGGAGCGCGAAAATCATTCTTTGGTCTCGTTTCGTTATTTGTTTTAAACCCGTCAGCATTTGTTATTTTTCTGTCCCTTTTTATTCCGCGACATTAAGCCTTAGCTTTACAACACAATATAGATCACTTTAGGTTGATTATTAATCCTTGTGGGTTCGAAAATCTTTTAAAACTACGCGATACGTTGTATGCTTGCAATTCTATCTGACCAACACATAAAGTCGCGACCAAGTTTTTGGCTCCGTTGCCGGGGAATAATTTTAGTCAATATTGTGATTTGTTTGTTGCACAATATAGACTAAGGCAACTATTTTTGTTTTCAATTCGTCGATTGTATGCCAATCACTCACTCTTAAGGAAAAGATTTAGAGCAACCAATTGATGAAATCGAGCGCTTTATTAGCTTAAGGCTCCGAATTCAAGAATTCCATATTAGATATTACCTTCCAGACCCTATCGTTCCTTATTCGGATTCGGAAACCGAAACTGAACTAGAACAAATAATGGCTCAAGGATCACATACCCGTCCCTTGAAATATTTCGTTGTTCCATTGCAAGATGAACCTCATAACAACATTGCTACCCCAATAATCAATCAAAATGATTTCGAGTTGAAACCTTCGTTGTTACAAGCCGTTCAACAGAACCAATTTTCAGGTAGTCCTACGGACGATCCAAACTTACATTTATCAGTTTTCGTTCAATATGCCGACATTGTAAAAGCAAATGGTGCCAGTTAAGAAGCAATAAGATTACATATTTTCCCATTTTCTTTAAGAGATAGAGCTAGAGCTTGGCTTCAGTCTCTACCTTCAAATTTTGTCACAATGTGGGACGAACTGAAGAGAGTCTTCTTAACCCGTTGTTTTCCTCCAAGCAAAACAGCTATGCTGAGAGCCAAATTTAATGGATTTAAGTAAAAAGATAATGAATCTCTTTTGGACGCTTGGGAAAGATACAAGGACATGATGAGGCTTTGCCCGCATCACGGACTCGAGAAATGGCTGATAGTCCATACTTTTCACAATGGTCTATTGTACAACACCAAAATGAACCTAAGTGTCGCAGCTAGCGGTGCTTTAATGGATAAACCGTACGAAGAATTTGTTGAACTCATAGAGAACATGGCTTAAAATCACTTCCAATGGGGAGGAGAACACGCTTCTCGTAAAAAGTCAACTCTGAAAGGCGGAATGTACGAAGTTAATGCCATAGACCGCATAAATGCTAAAGTGGACACATTAACTCAAAAGATTGAAAGCTTGGCCTTGACACAACCAGCATCCACCATAGCTGCTGTGTCACCAAATTGTGAAGTATGTGGAACCTTTGGACATACAAATGTTGAATGTCAGTTACTGGCTAGTGTTCCCACTGACCAAGTGAACTATACCCAAGGAGTCCATACTCCAATGTTTACAATCCTGGTTGGAGAAATCACCCGAAATTTTCATACAAAAATAAAAATGCCCTGCATCCACCAAGTTCAGCACCTGCTGTTCCACCTGGGTATCAAAAAGGAGGACAGTCAGCCCCACAAGCACCTAGGAAGTCAAATATGGAGATTATGATAGAAACCTTTATGAACGCTCAGATGCAACAAAAAAAGGAATTTGCGAACCAAAATGCTAATACGAGTGAATTGATGAGGCAGATGACTAGCAAACTTGATACAATGGCTACCCACAATAAAATGTTAGAAACCAAGATTTCTCAAGTAGCCCAACAACAACTAGCCATAGCAGCCCCGACTGGAGCATTTCCTGTTGATGGACCTGTTGATCCTAGACTCAAAAATCCATCTATGTACCAAAATCCTAAGAAAGGAACTAAGGGGTTAAATGAATTAAAAACCAAGGATAATAATGATAAAAGTGAAGAGGTCGTAGAGAAAGAAACACCATATCTGCCTCCACCACTGTATAAGTCACATGTGCCATATCCTCAAAGGTTAGCCAAAACCAAAAATGAAGGACAATTCAAGAAATTCGTAGAACTTCTGAAACAGTTGAATATCAATATTCCTTTCGCAGAAGCTATTACGCAAATTCCTTCATATGCCAAATTTCTCAAAGAGATCTTATCAAATAAGAAAAAGCTCGAGGATAATGAAATTGTTACGCTCACCACAGAGTGTAGCGCTATAATTCAAAACAATATGCCTCTTAAGCTAAAAGATCCTGGTAAATTTTCAATACCTTGTGTGATAGGAAAGTGCGTCATAGACAATGGTATATGCGACTTAGGAGCTAGTGTTAGTCTAATGTCGTTATAAACATGTAAGAAACTTAAGTTAGGTGAACTAAGACCAACTAAGATGTCTTTATAACTTAAAGACTGTTATGTTAAATATCCCGTGGGTATGTTAGAGAATGTGCCTGTTCGCATTGGCCAGTTCTACATTCCTACCGATTTTATGATAATGGACATAAAAGAAGACTCCAATATCCCTATTATATTAGGTAGACCATTTTTAGCAACAGCCGGAGCAATAATTGATGTTAAGAAAGGAAAGCTAACTTTTGAAGTTGGTGAAGAAAAGTCGAATTTATTCTGGCTCAATTCCTACAGCTCTAGCTATTGATGATTCGTGTTGTTTATTAGATGTTATTGATGAATGTGTTAAATAAATGTATATGTAACCATCCGTATACTGTGATGCACTTAAAATTCCAGCACCTCCTATATTCGAAGATGATGTTTGGAAAATACCATTCACCAATGATAGTCTAAGAGAATGTCTTGCACTAACACCCGATCCAATGCCTAGCCCAACAAAACCCGCTATAGAACTAAAAACACTACCCAAAAATCTAAGGTATGAATTCCTAGATGTCGAGCTTGAGAGACCAGTGATAGTCAATGCTGACTTGGGACAAATAGAAACTGAAAAGTTACTGAGCGTTTTAAGGAAGTATCTGACATCACTAGGCTACAATATCTCTGATCTAAAAGGAATAAGCCCATCCATTTGTCCTGATAGTGGTGTAATCGTACTCCTCGCGTGATTGACGTCCAGATGAAATACCTACATAAAAGTCAGCATAACCATGTGTAGTGTGTGCATGCGTGGTATCGGTCATGTGAGCATCATTCTCCATACGCTGAATCTCATTGTCAGTGTTATTTCCCACACCCGCTTGGACATTAACATTTTTAGCAGGCTCTGGGGCATCAAGATCGTAAATCCAGTTGCCTCTCACTCACACATTAGTACATGCAGCGAAAGGCAAAGTAACTCCCCTAATTTATATGTTACTCACCATTAAGTAATACATGCCATCTGGTTTGTTCTTAATCAGGCGCATATTGTCGCAACTACGAAAAACCACTGGCGGAAAAACAGAGTCGCCACCGAATGTTATTTATTCTGATGGGGGAAAGGAAACGATTGAAGAAACCTCAAAAAGGGAAAAGGCATGGTTTCACAACCAAATCCTGGGTTCGGGAGTCGATTACACGAGAGAAAGGTATTAGCACCCTCTCGCGTCCGTTGTACTCAACGGGATTCACTCTTGTTATTCTAATCAAAGGGTGTGTCTATCTAAAGCCTATCTGCTAACAAAAATGAAAAGGAAAAAAAAAGGAGACTCGATAGGACTTCGTCGTCCTAGGCCTACGTATTCCCTCGTGCAATGGGATAGTCAGAGTCAATGTAGTTCGAAGGACTGCGGGTGAAGGGGGGAAGGGTGATCGCCAAGACTTCGTTGTCTTATGCCTACGTATCCGAATGAGGAAATCAGAGTGTTCATAGTTCGACCTTCAAATTGTTACGCGTCTTTTAGTGAGCGATGCTAAGTTCACGTTCTAACAGTTAGGGTCGATGACTATTTGCGGTACAATAGAAATAAAACGCCCATTCTAAAAAAAGTTTGACTAACAATCTCGAAGGATAAAATGACTTGGATTTGTTCAAGGATTTTAATAGAAGTGTTTTAATTTTTTTGAGATGTGTATCGTACTAAAGTCTATGACATAGGATCGAATACTCTGCACTAACGATTCAAACGTCTCGTGCACAAAATACCCTAAGATGAGGTTAGAAATGCATCAGCTCATTTTTTCCCATGTGTTTAGGGCTTGTGGCATACAATGCACATCATCTTTATTAAATGTTTTGATTATGTTTTGAGAAAGAAGAGAGAGACTCAAAGGGCAAAGAGAAAATCTAAGGGAAAATCACCTAGGTTGTCATTCAATATGGCCATATAGAGGAGGATGAGAAAGGGAAGTCTACCTAATATTATCATACAAAGGTGGAACTAAGATTGAGTTTAAGAGGGAGCTAATCTAATTTTTTTCATACAAAAGGATTGAGAGCCTAATGTATATCCTACTCCAAACTAAATCAGAAATTAAGTTAGACTATGAGCCTTAAGGGAGCATGTCATCAAACACAAGTAAACATTATACAACTCAATCTCAAACAACAAATAGGAATCCAAAACTCAAAGGAGAAGAAAAAAGATGAATGGATGAAGGATTTCAAAGCACCTCAAGGCTAAAAGAATCAAACAACAATTCTTAAGTGCCAAACATCATGGCTAAAATCAAAGTATGCTTATCATATGAATCAAAAAATCAAGGATGGATAACACACACAATAAACATACACATTCTCAATCATCAAAAAACATGCTCAAAGTGCTCACACCTTCAAGTTAAAATAGATAAGCAAAGGCAATCAAAGAAGTGCACAAGAAAACATGTCTTAGAATCATAATCAAACACCAATAATCAACAAACGAAGAAAACATAAGTCGAGCAAGAGAAGAATCAAGTAAGGTATGACGTCACAGGGGATAACTGCATACAGAAAACACTGAAACGTAATTAAAGAAAGGAAGGCCCAACGAGGAACAACTTAGCAAGACTCCACGAGGAAAGGTCCAACTCCACTAAGGATGATACTCAACTCCACCGGGGAAAAGGTACTTAACCACCACTGGGGATAGCTTAAACACATGGTATCTCCAAAATAGAACAAAGGTGTGTATCGCCTACTACCAAAAACATGGTAGCCTAAACAACAGGCACGAAACTTGAAAAGATGGATAACCTACTACCAGCAGATGGTAGCCTAAGCGAAGGTATCCAGTTGAAATTAAAGAATGTATATTACTTATTATCAAGTAAATGATAGCCTAAGAAAAGGTAATAGACTTGAAAGGAGAGATCACCTACTACCAAATACGGTAGCCTAAGCAAAGGTATCTGACCAAAAAGATACGGTATATTATCTACTATCAAACATATGATAGCCTAAGCAAAGGTATTAACCAAAATAAGCTTCCATGATCAAAATATGATTAAGCTTATTCTTTAACTAAATGATTAATTTAGAAAGGGTAAATAAACTTCCCCACACCTCGGGTCATAAGTCACGGACTGGTCTCAGTTTCTTCTTTAATCAAGTATTCCACTTGAAAAGGGTAAAATAAACTTCCCCTAACTTCAAGGTTGTATGCCATGAGCGGGTCTCAGTTTATTCTTTGATCAAGTATTCCACTTGAAAAGGATAAAATAAACCTCCCTTCGTTTCAAGGTTGTATGTCATGAACGGGTCTCAGTTTCTTCTTTGAAAAGGGTAAAGTAAACCCCCATCGCTTCAAGGTTGTATGCCATGAACGAGTCTCAGTTTCTTCTTTAAAAATGGTAAAATAAACCTCCCATCACATCAAGGTTATATGCCATGAACGTGTCTCAATTTCTTTTTTAATCAAGTATTCCACCTGAAAAGGGTAAAATAAACCTCCCCTCGTCTTGGGTCATAAGCCACGAACGAGTCTCAGTTTCTTCCTAGAAAGGTGAATACTTATGGGAGAGTATCTTCATAGTGGATTGGAATTTTTTTGGAGATTTATGACTTCAACGGAGATCCATAATTTACTGAGATTAGAAAACATCTTGGGGACCTAAAAGAGATGCAATTTGGTTGATTTGCAAAGTATGTCTTCTCAAATAAAGAGAAAGATCATTTGAATCTTCATCAATCTTCTCGGAGAGATGCCATTTGGTGGAAGCAAATTGAATAGTGGACTCGCTGGGGAAAACATCACTGAGGAGCAGCATTGTTGTAGTTTAAAGTTTCATTGAAGCAAATAAAGTCCTTGTATCAGGAATTCTCAAATAAAGAGAAACACTTCTAAAGTCTTCACCAAACTTCTCTGATGGATTTCCAGAGATAGCCATTTGATGGAGGATAAGTTGATAATGTTGATAAACTCATTGGGGATAGACAAACTGTCTTGAGGAGACTGTCATTTGTCATCCAAATAGAAAACCTGAGAATGAAACAAGATGCTCAAATAAAGAGCTGCCACTTGTTGTCTGGGTATAAGTTGCTGAGAAAATGTTGTAACATTGCCATCGAGGAAATATTTTGTCTTCAATGGTGATCCTCAAATAGATTCTTCCCGTTGGAAAAAGTGAAAAATAAATGCGCACTCAATCTACGTTCAAAAGCCTAGAGAGACTCAAAATTGTGATTGTCAGGGATCAAAGTTCAATTCAGGAAATAATTGAAGAGAAACGGTCAAGCAAGACTCTACCCATTGAGGAATGAACTCAACTGAGGTTTATCTTTATCCAAAAATGGAAAATAAAACTAAAGCAACCATATTCCACGATAATTGAACTCAATGGGGGAATTAGAAAGGATGCGCTCTTTCTACTTAGGGCTGACGACTCTATTTGGAGGGAGAAGACAAACCCAGTCACTTGGGATAAACACGGCCAAAGTAAACAAACAAACAAACGAAAAATATGAAAAATGCACAGATGCCATGTATCCATATAAATGAATGTATGTTATGTTATGCTTATCATGAAAAAACAAGCAAGGAGAAGTAAACTGGAGATGAAATAAACATCCCGACACAGATACTCGGCCAATCTTCGTAAGATAAAAGCATCCCTGGGATGAATGGAAAGCCACACATAGAATCACAATATTGCTTCAAGGCTTCAAACTTCTCTGGGGAAAAAAGAGCATTCCACTTGGGGATATTATATCATGACTTCACTTAAGGGATTATCAAGATGAATCTCGTTGCTCTATTGGGATGAGAAAGATTCACTGGGAAAGGATTAAACTCATGATAAAAAAAAATCATAGGGGATAAAACAAATATCCACTATGAACTGAAGTAGACTAAAAGGAAGTCATTATCAGAGATTCCAGAGTTGAGGCCTCACAAAGGATAAAATAAATATCCACTTCATTAGGGGAACTCGGATTAAAGTCGTAGTTGCATATATTAGAGTTGAGACTCTATAGGGATGAAATTAACATCCATTTTGCTGGGGAAGATTGAAGTTTGTTAGTTCTTGATTGGTAGGCATTTTGGTAAAACTAGGTGTAATCACAAGATGTCCTACAGGATGTCGTGACATCTGTCTGTCATGATCAACAGGTTGCTTTGGAATTTTTAACAAGACTTATCTCATGATGTCAAACAAGATGTCTTATCACTCATGGACAAAAAATTATGTATGAATATGTTTGTCTGTTCATTTCTTTATGCGCAAGTTTGCTGCACTATTCTGGTGTGAAATCTGCGAGGTTTTAGTGGTGTTTTAAAAAGCGTTTCTGATACACTTATTGTGGATCAGATTTGATATGATTTGGAGTTATTCTCAGAAGATTGATTGAAGATTGGAATAATGATTTGATTAGATCTGATTGATCAAATCAAGTTTGTTGCTATTGATGAAGATTGGAATCTTCTCAAATCCTGCTGTTACTTTTTCCATAGCCCAAGCCCATTTGGCATTGCTATTTAAAAAGGCGTAAACCCTAGCTTGAAGTCCAAGGAAGCAAGGATTAAAAGTGTGTGCATCTTAAGCCTTCGGGTGTGTTAGTTTTTGTGAGACATTCACTCATTGTTTAATGTGTGAATTGGACTAAGTTGTTAATTGTAAATTGTTCACTCAAAGCTTGTTAGCAAGAGTGTATTGTACTTGATTGAAGATTTTAAGCAAGATCAAGTTGTGACTTTGAAGAGTGTCTTCTAAATTCTTCTTATTCTATTGACTGTTATCACTGCTGTGATTGAGGGGGAGTGAGAGGTGTCTCTGGTCTAGGTGTGCTCTAGGCAGAAATTGCACGGGTAGAGATTAAGTGAGGGGTTATAAACTGGGAGTTTAGCTCTGAATTAATTCTACTGGTAGTGAATTTCCTCCCTGGCTTGGTAGCCCCCAGACGTAGGTGTGGTTTCACCGAACTGGATTAACAAATTGTCGTGTCTCTTTACAATTGTTTTTGTTTATCTTTGTTCTTATTATACAGATATTTGTGTCGGGAACATCTCCTTCGACATCTAATATCTGATACCAGAATTTCAATTGGTATCAGAGCAGGTATCCTGCTCTGGTTCTGGGTGAGATCTAGGGACGATACTTTCTGGTACCATGGACAAAGAAGAAGGATTTGTGAACATACCATCTGTTCTGGAAGGAAAGAATTATGACTATTGGAAACCTAGAATGGTTGCCTTCTTAAAGTCTCTGGACAGTAAGGCATGGAAAGCTATCATCAAGGGATGGGAACATCCTATGATTGTTGGTAAAGATGGAAAGGCTACAACTGAATTAAAACCCGAGGAAGAATGGACAAAGGAAGAAGATGATCTAGCTCTGGGAAACTTCAAGGCCTTGAATGCCTTGTTTAATGGAATTGACAGGAACATATTCAGGTTGGTGAACAACTGTGAAATTGCTAAGGAAGCATGGGAGATTCTAAAGACTACTCATGAAGGCACATCCAAGGTAAAAATGTCTAGACTTAAACTTCTTACAACTAAGTTTGGAAGCCTGAGAATGAAAGATGATGAAAGCATACATGACTTTCATATGAATATTCTTGAGATTGCCAATGCTTCAAGTGCTCTTGGTAAAAAGATGTCTGAAGAAAAGCTGGTAAGAAAAATTCTCAGATCTCTCCCCAAGAGATTTGACATGAAAGTAACTGCCATAGAGGAAGCTCAAGACATCTGTAAGATGAGAGTTGATGAACTCATTGGCTCTCTACTAACCTTTGAAGTAGGAATAGGTGACAAAGCTGACAAGAAAAAAAGCATAGCCTTTGTGTCAAATACTGAAGGAAGAGATGATGAATCTGATGAGGATACAAATGAAATTCTATTAAAGGCCATGGTTCTACTAGGAAGACAATTCAACAAGGTAATAAAAAGAATGGATATAAAGACAAAACCAAATGTCAAGAACACCTCACTTGACATCAGTAAGTCAAATGATACAGGAAGAAGAACTAGGACTGAAGAAAAACCCATAAACAACAAAGGGATGCAGTGTTATGAGTGTGAAGGTTTTGGTCACATCAAATCTGAATGCCCTACCTATCTCAAGAAACAAAAGAAAGGCCTAGCTGTTTCATGGACTGATGAAGACTCTGATAGTGAGATTAAAGAAGAATCTGCCAAACATATAACTGCCATGACTGGAAGATACTATTCTGATGAAGACTCCAGTGAAGATGAATTGACCTTTGAAGAAATAGCAGCTTCCTACAAAGAACTGTGCCTCAGAAGTGAAGAAGTCTGCCAGCAAGGTGAAAAACAGAAGAAACATATTATCAAGCTAAAGGCTGAAAAGGAGGAACACCTGACAACTATCAATGGCTTGAATAATGAGGTTGCTGAACAGGCTAAAACTATCACTAAATTAACAGATGAAGTTGCTCAACTGACTTCCTAACTTAACCAAATGGGAAAGTCTATCAAAATGATGAATAATGGTACCAAAACATTGGAAGAGATTCTTTAATCTAGAAAAAGATCCGGAGACAAGACAGGGTTAGGATTCCATGAAAACAATAAATTTGCCTATCACTACAAACCTTCTGGATCAAGGCAGATGATGTTCCAGCAGATGTCTCAACATCATGACAGAAAACAAACCAGCCAACCTAGAAAACTCCAAAAATGGAGATGCCATCACTGTGGTTGCTTTGGTCATATAAAGTCATTATGTTTCAAACTTCATGGATATCCAAATTCTACTACTCAGACAAGACCTAACCACAACACTCTCCTCTCCAAGAAGCAATGGGTTCCAAAGGGTCCTTCTACTAAACAATGGGCTCTTAAAACTGATAATACTTGCCTCCTAGCTCATATGTCCCTAAAAGTTTCTACTAAGGAGGATTGGTACTTTGATAGTGGGTGCTCAAGACACATGATTGGGATCAGAAGTCTGTTAGTAGACATCAAACCTCACTCAACAAACTATGTGACCTTTGGAGATGAGGAAAAAGGGGAAATCAAGGGAAATGGTAAACTAAACTGCTCAGGAACACCAGATCTTGACAATGTGTTGTTAGTCAAAGGATTAACTGCCAATCTGATTAGCATCAGTCAACTATGTGATCAAGGTCTAAGTGTCAACTTCACTAAACTTTAGTGCTTGGTTACTAATGAAAAGGGATAGTTGATCATAAAGGGAATCAGATCCAAGGACAATTGTTATCTATGGACCTCTCAGATCTCTAAGTGCACTCTTGCCAAGAAGAATGAAATAAGACCATTGCACTAGAAACTTGGGCATCTAAGAGGAATGAAGAAGATCATATCTATGGAAGCTTACAGATGTATTCCTCAACTAAAAGAAAGAAAAATCTATGGTGAAATAGGAAAAGAAACAAGGATGTCTCATCAGAAGTTTCAACATCTCACATCTCTTAAAGTGCTGGAACTTCTTCACATAGACTAAATGAGACCTGTGCAGGTGGAAAGCTTGGCTGGAAAGAAGTATGCTGTTATAAATTCCATGCAAGAAGAGGTGAGAAAATTCAAGAAAACTTTGAAGTATATCAATAGGACAAGTAAGTATGGGAGGTTATATAATCATGAGTCTGGGTGTATGATGTCTGGATACTGTGATTGGTCTGAAAGTACTAATGACTGGAAGAGCACATCTGGAGGCCGCCTCCTTTTGAGAAACAATCTCATCTCATGGTTTAGCAAGAAAAAAACATGTGTACCTCTGTCTACTGCAGAAGCAGAATACCTAGCTGATAGGAGTAGATACTCTCAACTTGTTTGGATGAAGCAGATGCTCACAGAGTATAATGTCACAGAAGATGTCATGACATTATACTATGGTAATCTGAGTACTATGAATAGTCCCAAGAATCATATTCAACATAGCAGAACTAAATATATTAATACAAGGCATCATTTTATTAGGAAGCTTGTTGAGCATGTCACTATAAAAAATCAACTGATGAATAGTTTCACCAAAGCATTAAATGCTATTCAGTTTAAGACCCTGAAAAGAAAATTAGGGAGCTGCACTTATGAGGATTTATAGCAATTACTGCTAAGAGGGATTTCTGCTTTTAAAAGATGTTTTTTTACTTAAAATAGAGATGTTCCAACATCCCTCTTTATTACATAACACACCCTTGCCTACTCAAACAAGCAATCCCACTCAGATTTTTCCCTCCAACTGCCCTTTCAACTCCCACACCTCCACCACTGTTCAAACTACCTCCCACTCTTTGTGCATTCTCTATCTTCATCCTACCCAAAATTTTCCTTCTCTCAGAAACAACAAGATGTCTCCTAAACATGATGCTTCCTCATCCAAGACTTCCCACTCTGATGCTCAACCCATGAACATCTCCTTTGAAGATGTTCTTGATGTGACCCTTATTTCAATGGTTCTTGGTCAGACAAATGAAGCTCCCAAGACCACACCTTTACATGCAAACAAGTCCCAACAACCCTCCAAAGGTAAAACTTTTGATTCCTCTACTGACAACATTGCTAAAATGAAGAACAAGGAAGGCTCTGCCTATGTGGACAGATCCATCAGGGAACTTGTCACCAAGATTCTCTATGGAGGTCATAATGTGCATGGTATTTCCACCCCTCTATCTCATGTTAATCCATCCCCCAACTCTGATGAGAACCCAAAGAAAAATGCTGAAATTTCTTCTACTGTTAACAACCCTAACACTGAGAACTTGGAAAAACTTGCCAGTTCTGTGGTGCATGATAAGGGTAATGATGCATGCCTAAATGATGATGAAGCTAAAGATACTGGAAGAAATGATGATATGAATGATGCTCTTAACAACATTATAGATGTTGAAGATGTGCCATCAGATGATGAGCTCATCAAAAATGTTGCCCCAGGTATTGCCAAGAGACTGGTGACTAGGAAAGGAAAAGTTGTGCTTGAGGAATCCCCCTCCAAAATCCAAAAGAAGAGGACTTCTGTTGGACCCCCCCCCCCCCTAAGGCATGGAGCAAGGTCTCTCTTGCCCCCAA
The DNA here is from genome assembly GCA_963859935.3 of Lathyrus sativus. NCBI lineage: Eukaryota > Viridiplantae > Streptophyta > Magnoliopsida > Fabales > Fabaceae > Lathyrus > Lathyrus sativus. The sequence continues at coordinate 2,863,521 of OZ012735.1, forward strand.
GAAGAGAAAGGTAATTATTGAGAACACTGACTCTGATGAAGATGTTGCAAAGGATGTTCCTGACATGGCCCATGTGAAGAAATCCACTGCCAAGAAAACTCCTAGACCAGTGCATGCTACTCCTCTAGACAATATTTATTTTCACTCCATTAGTAGTGTGACCAAGTGGAGATATGTGTATCAAAGGAGGATTGCTCTGGAAAGAGAGCTGGAAAGAGATGCTCTAGAAATTAAGGAAGTGATGGACCTAATCAATGAGATAACCAAGTGTGCAAGGTCAACAGATTTCTGGGACGATCAAATGATGGTGAGGAAGAAATGTCTGCTACAGACAACCAAGTGTGCAAGGTCATCATTGCCAATCAAGTCAAAATATGGCCTTCAAAAGGTAAATTGTTAGCTGGACAACTCAGTGTGAAATATGCCATCTTTTACATGATTGGGGCTACAAATTGGGTTCCTACCAACCACACCTCCACCATTGTTGTTGGGCTTGGCAGATTCATTTATGTTGTAGGTACCAAGGTTGATTTTGATTTTGGCTTATATATTTTTGAGCAAATTATTAAGCATTCTACTTCAAGTGCCATCAAGCTACCTATTGCCTTCCATTCCCTCATCTGTCAAACTATATTGAATCAACACCCTGAGATTCTAAACTCTAGTGATGTTGCTAGCAAAAGAGAACCTGTTTTGTCCCTTCAATACAATCTTTTTGCTGGAAGACATGTTCCAGATGTTGTTCTGACATCTGGTGAAAGGGCCAACGCTTCAAAGGCAAGGATAATTGTTGAGTTAAAAGAAACTTGTAGGGAATTAGGGGAAACAATTAATGCTGCTACAACAAGGAAGATTAAGTTAGAATCATTAATTCAATGTCTTGAAGATGATGCTGCCAACATTGATAATGATAGTGAAAAAGATGATAAGGCTGGATCTGGGGATGAGTCTGACGATGGTATTGAAGATGTCCCAACTGATGTTGAAGATGTTGGCTCTAGTTCTGCATCTGAAGATGAAGACTAAGCTTTTTGCTTTATTATTGGGCTGTTTTTTTTTGTTGTTATTTGTGTTGTCTTCCTTGGCAGAATAGACTTATTTTGTTGCACTTCATGTGCCTATGGGTTGTAATGTTTGTGGGGTCTCTATGCCCTTAACTTGATTGTTTCTAACCTTTTGATCTATGCTATATATCTTAGCTTTTTGTTCTAAAAATTATGGCTAAAAAGGGGGGAGAAGAGTATACTGTATGAGTAGTATATTGTATACACTTTGGAATATGGCTAGAGGTGCAGGTGTGTAGCTGAAGGAGAAGATGGTGTCTGCTGCTCTGATTGGTTTGCCAGAATCCTAATCCTGCTAGATGATTGTTTGTTCCTTTTTGGGACTATTATGCAGCTTGCTGAATGTTGTAGTAGCTTTGTTATTTGTTTGCCTGTATGCTTGGAGTTACAGGTTGCTGAAGGCTGTGAAGATTGTGTTATGCTTAGGTTGTTGTGATGTTTGTTGTTTTGTTGAGGGGGAGCTTTGCTTTTACTCTTATTCTATGAATTTTTTCTAATGTGATGTACTCTTTATTGGTTTTATTTTTCTTGTGATTGGATTTAGCCAAAATTTTCCAAAGGGGGAGTTTGTTAGTTCTTGATTGGCAGACATTTTGGTAAAACTAGGTGTAATCACAAGATGCCTTACAGGATGTCGTGACATCTGTCTGTCATGATCAGCAGGTTGCTTTGGACTTTTTAACAGGACTTATCTCATGATGTCAAACAAGATGTCTTATCACTCGTGGACAAAACATTATGTATGAATATATTTGTCTGTTCATTTCTTTATGTGCAAGTCTGCTGCACTATTCTGGTGTGAAATCTGCGAGGTTTTAGTGGTGTTTTAAAAAGCATATATGATACACTTATTATGGATCATATTTGATTTGATTTGGAGTTATTCTCAGAAGATTGATTGAAGATTGGAAGAATGATTTGATTAGATCTAATTGATCAAATCAAATCTGTTGCTATTGATGAAGATCGAAATCTTCTCAAATCCTGCTGTTACTTTTGCCACAGCCTAAGCCCATTCTGCATTGCTATTTAAAGAGGCATAAACCCTAGCTTGAAGTCCAAGGAAGCAAGGAGTAAAAGTGTGTGCATCTTAAGCCTTCGGGTGTGTTAGTTTTTGTGAGCCATTCACTCATTGTTTAATGTGTGAATTGGACTAAGTTGTTAATTGTAAATTGTTCACTCAAAGCTTGTAAGCAAGAGTGTATTGTACTTGATTGAAGCTTTTAAGCAAGATTAAGCTGTGACTTTGAAGAGTGTCTTCTAAAGTCTTCTTATTTTATTGACTGTTATCACTGCTGTGATTGAGGGGGAGTGAGAGGTGTCTCTTGTCTAGGTGTGCTCTAGGTAGAAATTGCATGGGTAGAGATTAAGTGAGGGGTTGTAAATTGGGAGTTTAGCTCTGAATTAATTCTACTGGTAGTGAATTTCCTCCCTGACTTGGTAGCCCCCAGACGTAGGTGTGGTTTCACCGAACTGGGTTAACAAATTGTCGTGTCTCTTTACAATTGTTTTTGTTTATCTTTGTTCTTATTATACAAATATTGTGTTAGGAACATCTCCTTCGACATCTAATATCTGATACCAGAATTTCAAAGTTGTAAGAAGTCCGTTGAGGAGTGAAATAACATTCACTTCACTAGGAAGGTTGAAGCCGAGGAAATTCACTAACGGATACTTAGGTTACTAATAGGGAAAATCTTGCACCAGACATGCCATAATTTCTTGAAGTGGAGATTCACCAGGGAATTGTCATGACTACCTGTGGTAGAGACTTAATAGGGAATCATCACACCACTTGAGACATGAGCTCTTTGGGGTATGGGTGAAGAATGCTATGAGAACAAAGTAGCTCTGCATTGATGAACTGCGTGGTGGTCTCCATTTCGAACAACATTTGTTGTGAATAGATAAAATAATATTCAATTCTAAAATGCCCCAAGATCATATAGCTTATGAGAAGAAAGTCATTCCAAGAGGATTTTATAGAAAACTTGGAATCCCAGATGTTCCAATATCTTCTAACTCTTGGACAGATTTGTCGAATCTTGACGTAACTACCCCAGATTGATTGCATTCTGTATAGCTGAAACTTCAAACTTGCCCCTTAGGGATGGTTAGCCTGTGAAAGCAACAACTAAGAAACAAGCTTGCCCCTGGTCAGCAGAGTCTTCAAGCAACATGCCCTTGGATATGCCCATTCTTGGAATGTTTCGCCCTTTTTTTATCAGAGTTTCAAGTCTCAAAAGATTAAGCTCATCATTGTTGTTTATATGCAAGCTTCTATGATGTCAAGCAATTCTAGCAAGCTAAAAAATGTTAATTCTGAAACTGCTAATGCAACGCACATGCTTGTCTTAAATTTTTATTTATTTATTGAAAAGATATCACAATAACTTGTGACCGAATCACTAGTTAGGATAGGAATATAATCAATTTTACAAAGCTAACACAACTTTTGAGCTTAGCTCATAGGAGTCGGGAAACTTTATCTCGTCGAGTACGCTTTCAAAATAAACCCTGCTCCAATTAGGTCTTTTGAGAGTTGTATCATGGCTTGGTTCACGGCTTAAGAAACAAAGGATATAAGGCTCAAGGTTTATTTGTGCCCACCCGTTCTTTGTGATGTTCTCTAATCCTACCTTCAGTTAACCTGACACGAGCACTCATCTCTCAAGAGGAATTTTGATATGATTAAGAAACCACTAAGGCTTTGGACATGGCAGTCACTCACCTTTTTGCTTTTGGTGTTTGATCACACGACTTTGTTATTTATTGAGGATTTTTCTAGGTGATCCTTTGTTTTTACTTTTCGCATTTCCTTTTATTATTACTTTGTTTTTATTCCCTAACTTTTGCCTGGACGAAGTCTTTGGATTTGACTTTAAAGTCTAGCAGGATGCCTCAATTTTTCCTAAGTCTCCTTCATGGGTTTTGACTTAGCGAACTTTTTCTTTTTTTCATTTTTTTGTGATTTATGAACAAGTCCATGTGACTCTAAGTCATTTTGACCATTTTGAAATGATTGTGATAGCCTCATTCTTTAGATAGTAGAGGGATAATCATTATGGATTTGACTCTTAGCCTCCTAATGTGTGAGATATATGTATGGTGGATCCTTGGATGTTCTCTCCCTTTTTGAAAGTCTGGGCGCTCGATCAGCTTAAGTGAAAACTACCCTGCCCCAAGTTAAAATTAAGGGTTTTTGTATGTAAGGAAAATAAAACTCATACTTCAAGGCTCAAAGGGGTTAACAAGGGTCTATCTCCCTTATATCTCCAGCGTTTGAGAATTTGAAACAATGCCTTATATCATCAGCAGGGTTTTATTCAAAAGCATACAATGAGAGATATTGTGTTTTCACTATCGTCATCCTCCCTCCAATTCTCCATTAAAGCGCGAGATTGGGTAAAGTTGGCATTATAAAACATGAAAAAGCGTTTTATGAGTGAATACAAATGGATTTCTTCAAGACAAACATATTTATTGCATTAATCATTCAAAACAAACAAGTTCTTACATGCAAATCATGCTTTTATAATCAAAGGAATAACAAATAAATGCAAGCAAATAAATAAACAACCTGATGAGCCCTTCTCTTGATTTCACCGGCTTGGAAAAACTTTCTTGAGTCTTCATATCCTTTAGTATAGAGGTGTTCAATTTACAACTGGGCTTCCTCCTTTGAAGGTTAGCACCTCATCATCGATCATCTCTTGGATTTTTCCCTGGAAAATCTTGTACTCTTCAATCGAATGCCCTGTTGCTCCATCATGAAATTCACAACTGGTATTTGGATTGAACTAAATAGGGTGCGATTTCATAGCTCTGGTCTTTCTAGGTCCCATTACCTAATTTTGGGTAAAATAGGACCACAATTGATTGTAAGTCATTGGGATTGGGTCAAACTTCTTTCGGGCATGACTCTAATGCATTCTATGAAGAAATTGTGGTTGACAATTCGAAATCATCTGAGCGACAGAAGCAACATCAACATGAAATTTCTTACCACCCTCCAGCATGGTAGCAACATATCAACAAGGTATGGGAGAGGATTTTTTTTACCGTTGAACGTAATTATCACTGGTTCTGGCATATTAAAACGCGGAACTATGACATTCACCCTTTCTCTAGTGATATGTAGTAGTTTCTGGTCTAGCATATCCTGGAGATCCCTCTTCACAACAGAACATCCACGAGGATTTTTTTAAACAAATTCTGCAAGAAGCGTGATTATGCTCATAATGGGTAAGCCTACACAAATTGACGTGCATATCTACCAGAGATCCTCTTATTGAATTCATGTCAGAGACATGGTATTCTCCAAGGTATCCTTCCATAGCGTTTCCATACTTGGGTAACAAACTTGTTGAGACATTGGATCCAGAATTTTCAAAAGACAAAATACCGTTTTGCACTAACTTTTGTACTTCAGCTTTCAAAGCAAAATAGTATTCAATATCATGACTGAGTGCCCCTTGATGAAATGGACAAAAACGATCATACTTAAACCACCATGGGAGATTCTTTGGGAGGGTCGGTCGAGTCCTTGTTTGCACCAGATTCTTCTGTACTAAAGCATGATATAATTTAGAATAAGCCATCGGGATCGGGTCAAACTGATCCACGTGTTGTTTACTCTTTCTACGAGATCGTCCATATTTCTCTTGTGAAATAACATTAGAAGCTTGTTCCTCCTCCTTGGGAAACCCTTCCACAAGCTTTTTAAAATTGCTAGAAGCACCAATAGGAGTCACAAAAATGGGCATTGACATGATTTCCGAAATCACAGTCCTCTGAAGTGGAGTCTGAGAAATATGAGGAGAAAGTTGATTTTGAGTAGCAACCAGAGTTTCAACCAAAGTAGAAAGTCTTTCCATACCAGCCCTCGAAGTAGATACCTCCTTATGAAGTTCATGGTTTTCTTGCTCAATGTTCTTCATTTTCTTTCTTTGACTGGCCCGAGTATCATACTGATGAATTAGCTTGCCTCCTCTTTGAGGGAAAAAGAAAGAGTGAGAACCTGAGATGCAAAGAATACAATGCTAATGACAAAAGCAAATGCGCCAATGCAGATGGGTTTCAAGAAACTCAAAGGTTATGTTTTCAAACACCACAAAATGGAAAATACTGAAAGTCTCATTTTACTGAAAATAGGGTATAATCTTCAAATCCAATGGTAAAACCTATGATATTTGTAAAGAAAAGCTTTGAATTCCATGAAACTTTTATGAACATGATGTATGCTCAAACACAGGTATACACAGATCCACATATACACATATACATTCAAACAGACAAAGACTTAGGTTTGAGAATCAACGAGCCTGGAGTAATGGTCTATCCATCCCAAATGGTGGGGACTAAGGGTTTATTGTACCTGCAGAACAAAGGTTCTAAAAAAGTTCCCAAAGTCATCAGTCCGTCTTTCGGATATTATTAATTTCCCAAATACTCGATAGTTAATAATATTCTCAAGAGAACCTCTTTCGAGTGTAGTATCGCATATTAACTATTTTGGTACTACTCCCTCATAGTCATTGCACTACGTCTTAAGAAGGACCAAGTTGAGTTAAGGGTAACTAAAGGTTCCAAGTATCACAGGCTCCTAGGTTGAAAATGGTAAGTGTTTTCACGAATATTCGTTCAATAGTACTATTCTCAAGAGGGCCTCACTGAGCAGTGATCTCTCAAGTTAGCTTGGTAGGGAATCAACTCCTTCTGAGCCTTCTCGAATATATCACCTTCCTATCACAAGTGTACTCAAGTCCGAGTGTAGGACTTATCTCACCACACGAAAGTAACAACCTAAAGCGGAAACATATATAAAAATAAACAAATATATATATATATATATATATATATATATATATATATATATATATATATATATATATATATATATATATATATATATATATATATATATATATATATATATATATATATATATATATATATATATATATATATATATATATATATATATATATATATATGTAGACACACACACACACACACACAACAAAAACACAAATAAGCAAGTTAGGGGAAACCCTCGAAAGCATGTCCCCAGTGAAGTCGTCATTTCTGTCGTGGTGAGAATTAGATATCAAGCTATTAAGTTAACTTGAATCGCAAATCGCTATTCACCACCGGTCTTTAGTTTATCCAAGGGAAGGGAAAATGATTGAAATAACGCATGAGTATGTAATGCAATGCAAAGCTAGAGAATCTAAGGTTCAAGGGTTGGTTAAATTTAGGGAAGGTATTAGCATCCTAAGCATCTGTAGTACTCTACAGGAACCTCTTGTCTTATTGTGTTATTTGTTATTTGTCTGCTAAAGGTGAAAAGGGTAAAAGGAATACCTAAGGTATTATTCCTAAGTATGCTCGCCAAGAAGTCGCATCTTGTGCCTACGTATCCTGACGAACGTGGAATCAGAGCATTCGTAGTTCCCCAAAATAAGGGCGAGGAACTCTTGACTATGGTCAAGGTTCTAGAGGGGAAGCCTGTTGATTAATTTCAGGAGAAGAGACAAGTCGTCATCTTAAAAAGAATACTCAACCTCAACCACCACAAACATGTGGAAGACGGTATTTGCTTCAGATTGAGAGAAGGACTCCAACTTGAATATATAATTGACGAGTACGCCACATACCTCTCTCAAGCAGAAAAGATTCTACATCTTTCTCGACTATGTCATGGTGTAGGAGAATTATATCTCGACTAGGGATGAATAGTATCTAATTCTCTCATGAGAAAAAGGGAACTAACTGTAAGTTATCTATAGTTGAAATGGTAATTCTAAGGGAGACTTCCTAAGGGATAGCAAGTTCTAGGATTACAAGAAGTATATACAATAAGATACAAAATACAAATAAAAATATAAATGACAAGAGTGTCAACAACAAGGGGTCCTCCTTTGGAATCGGGTAGCAAGAAATTATTAATTAATTTAAATATAAATATTTATATAAAATAATAATTATGAAACAAATTTATTTATATTTTAATATAATTCAAATTAACTAATGAAAAACTAGAAATAAAATACTAAAATAAATAATTTAAATATTTTTGGTATTTTATCCTTATAAAAGTAATTAAAACAATTTTTTTACATCTTTCTATGCTAAAATAAAGTAATTAAAATATATATTTTTTTAGTCTTTTTAATATTACAAAATTAATTAATAAACTAAAAATAAGGAAATCTTTTTGGTCTTTTCTAACATTATATAAAAAATAAAAAATAAATTTGATTAATAAAAGTGACTAAGAATAATGATAACCGATATCCAAAAATTAATTAAATTTGCTTCTTTCTATTTTTCTTTTTAAAAGAAAAAGCCATATAGTATTGACTAGAAAAAATAATGAAAGAGAATCTACTAATTATAACTAAGAGGTAATGTTGATAAAAAAAAATTAAAATAATAACTATTCATTAATATTTGATACGTGACAGTATATGATATATAGTATTAAAATTTGATATATGTAATTATTTACATAAATATATGATACATGCTGACACCTAACATAAATTATAGACAACCAAAAACACTCATGTACTTAAATTATAAAATTAAAGAAGCTACCTCAATCAATATATGTAAAATAAACACCACGTGACACTATAAGTGGTACTACCAAGACAAACATGAAATTGACATAGATACAAAACAACATCAACTTTTTAAAATTAATGGTAAATTTTCAATTTTACCCCTCTCAAATGGTCTTTTTCCTCGTGTCATCACCCTCTCTGTCTCTTTCTCTTGATGTCACGTCGTAGTTTGTCAAAAACTTTGCGGTTTGGATGTGAGGAAGATGTGGTATGAGTGTTTTTTCTTTTTTATGTGATTGCTTGTTTTTTCTAATGCATATATATAGGACTAGAAAATAGACAAGAATGATAATAACAATTAACACAATGTTTTTTTTTTGTTTTTTTATAATAAGACAAGAATAAAAGGAATTAAAAATCATGTTCTGTGTTTTTTATGACAATACAAGAATAAAAGGAATTAAAAATTATATTTTTATGTTTTTTTAAAAACTATTAATAAACAAATTAAAAATAAAATTAATTAATAAAAATAAAAATTTACATTAAATAACTAAATAAATATAAATAAATTAAATGATTATTTAAATAAAAATGATTAAAAAACGAAATAAAAAGTCGGGCAGAAAAGTGCTCGAAAAAATAAAGTGAGCACACCAAAATAATCAGCGCGAAATAAACATATTGGAAAAAATATAGCGTTTGGTCAGATTTTGAAATAAATTTAGACCGGTTTGTCTGTAAATCCAACAAATTTATTGTGACTGATATTTCGGACACTATGCAAGATGAAGTGCATGTTATGCTACACAGTTGATGCAAAACAGAGTCTTAGAGTCTAAAATTAGGGTATGACAATATCAACCAAGTTCAAGAAGAATCATATTCAAAGCATGAACATGAAATCAACCAAAGTCATCCACAAAGGGAATAAATGATCATGTGAAGTAAAAGAGATAAAAGTCAAACCAATGATCATCAAAACATATCAAAGGCAGTACATATAAACCAAGTGTTCACAATATTCAAGCATCTCAAACATCAGCCAATCCCAAGTAAACAAGAAGGGTTTAAAACTAGGTCAAGCATCAAGAACATTTATCTCAAAACAATATCATATTGAGGCATCAATAAAAAAATAGGAAAGAGACCAAACAAAATAAAATTAAAGGCTCAAACACATGTTATATCCATCAAGAACAAGTGAGCAAAAGATCTCGAGAAGAATTGCATAAATGCATCACAAATTAAATCAAACAATCTCATGTAGGAGGCTAATCGAGTATGCATCGAGGATAAATTAAAATCAATTAAGAAACAATCAAAAATTCATTATCAAAGCATCAAATCATCCCTAAAATACTCATTAAAGATGTATCAAAACATGGTAGAGAAATTGGAT